>JAMWET010004462.1:0-15000 GCA_024036415.1 Prochilodus magdalenae
AGTGCTCTGCCTTCCCTGCAGGCACTGCTCGTTAAAGACTTCTATTTTGTTTTCGGCAGAGCTGGAAAACAGAGACTGGGTAAAGAGGCTGGGAGAGATGTTTACTGTGTGCCAATGCAGGGATAAAACAGATGGCTTTTGATGTATTGTGATATTAACTGATTCTAATAAAAAGTCTTTTAATCCGATCTTGACAATATTCAGTGTTGAACAATGGCGCTACAGATGCTGGACGGAAACTGCATATTTCCTCAGATTATAGATAGTCAGAGTAGACAGAGGCTTTTTGTAAATAGTGGCATGTCTAACATTTAATAAGTGCTTGATATTGGCGCCATGAAACTTTCTAATGGCTCACAGATTCATCCGGACTGTGAGAAGTCTGCATTTCACGATTCTGAGATATCAGGGTTACATGCCAAACGTCTCAGCATGGAGTTATAGATGTTTCTGATGGTGCCCTGTGAAAATCCATCCCATGCAGCTTGAAGATTCTCACACAGTACCTGCAGATTTTAAGGTGCCTCCACACACAGATATGCTGGTCGTCTCCACCAGGACAGTGGGACTTGTACCTGAAGATGACCCACTACCTTTCTGAGTCACTCAATGACAGCCTAGCACAATGCCATTGCAGTCTTTGGCGACGTTGACTTGGTGTTAAGGACAGTGTTCATGATGCAGGATGGATGTAAGGTGCTCATCAAAATGGCCATCACATAAACAGCTTTGTTGATTAGAATGAGAAGATTTTTGTGGCTCAGTGTAGAGACAGACTATTTCTCACCGTCTTTGATCTTTACTTTTAATTGCTGATTGTACTTAGCTGTGTAGTGTTTAGATGTGTAGTGTTTAGCTGTGTAGTGTTTGGCTGTGTAGTGTTTAGCGGTGTAGTGTTTGGCAGAGTAGTGTTTAGTTCAGGTAATTGTACTTAGCTGTTTAGTGTTCAGCAGTGTAGTGTTTGGCAGAGTAGTGTTTAGTTCAGGTAATTGTACTTAGCTGTTTAGTGTTCAGCAGTGTAGTGTTTGGCAGAGTAGTGTTTAGTTCAGGTAATTGTACTTAGCTGTTTAGTGTTCAGCAGTGTAGTGTTTGGCGGAGTAGTGTTTAGTTCAGGTAATTGTACTTAGTGATATAGTGTTCAGCAGTGTAGTGTTCAGCAATGTAGTGTTTAGTTTAGGTAGTTGTACTTAGCTGTGTAGTGTTCAGCAGTATAGTGTTTGGCGGAGTAGTGTTTAGTTTAGGTAATTGTACTTAGCGGTGTAGTGTTCAGTAGTGTAGTGTTTGGCAGAGTAGTGTTTAGTTTAGGTAATTGTACTCAGTGGTGTAGTGTTCAGCAGTGTAGTGTTTGGCAAAGTAGTGGTTAATTTAGGTACTTGTAATTAGCTATATAGTGTTCAGTAGTGCAGTGTTTGGCAGAGTAATGTTTAGTTTAGGTAATTTTACCTAGCAGTATAGTGTTTAGCAGTGTAGTGTTTGGAGGAGTAGTGTTTAGTTCAGGTAATGTACTTAGTGGTGTAGTGTTAAGCAGTGTAGTGTTTGGCAGAGTAGTGTTTAGATCAGGTAATTGTACTTAGCTGTGTAGTGTTCAGCAGTGTAGTGTTTGGCGGAGTAGTGTTTAGTTCAGGTAATTGTGCTCAATGCTGTAGTGTTTAGCAGTGTGGTGTTCAGCAGTGTAGTATTTAGGTTAGGTAATTGCACTTAGCTGTATAGTGTTCAGCAGTGTAGTGTTTGGCAGAGTAGTGTTTGGATCAGGTAATTGTACTTAGCTGTGTAGTGTTCAGCAGTGTAGTGTTTGGCAGAGTAGTGTTTAGTTTAGGTAATTGTACTTAGCGGTGTAGTGTTTGGAGGAGTAGTGTTTAGTTCAGGTAACTGTACTTAGCGGTATAGTGTTTGGCGGAGTAGTGTTTAGTTTAGGTAATTGTACTTAGAGGTGTAGTGTTCAGTAGTGTAGTGTTTGGCGGAGTAGTGTTTAGTTCAGGTAATTGTACTTAGCGGTGTAGTGTTTGGAGGACTAGTGTTTAGTTTAGGTAACTGTACTCAGCATTGTGTTCAGTAGTGTAGTGTTTGGCGAAGTAGTGTTTAGTTTAGGTAATTGTACTCAGCAGTGTAGTGTTCAGTAGTGTAGTGTTTGGCGGAGTAGTGTTTAGTTCAGGTAATTGTACTTAGCGGTGTAGTGTTCAGTAGTGTAGTGTTTGGAGGAGTAGTGTTTAGTTCAGGTAGTTGTACTTAGCGGTGTAGTGTTTGGCGGAGTAGTGTTTAGTTCAGGTAACTGTACTTAGCGGTGTAGTGTTTGGAGGAGTAGTGTTTAGTTCAGGTAATTGTACTTAGCGGTGTAGTGTTCAGTAGTGTAGTGTTTGGAGGAGTAGTGTTTAGTTCAGGTAGTTGTACTTAGCGGTGTAGTGTTTGGCGGAGTAGTGTTTAGTTCAGGTAACTGTACTTAGCGGTGTAGTGTTTGGCGGAGTAGTGTTTAGTTCAGGTAACTGTACCTAGCGGTGTAGTGCTTGGTGGAGTAGTGTTTAGTTCAGGTAACTGTACCTAGCGGTGTAGTGTTTGGCGGAGTAGTGTTTATTTCAGGTAACTGTACCTAGCGGTGTAGTGTTCAGTAGTGTAGTGTTTGTGGGAGTAGTGTTTAGTTTAGGTAGTTGTGCTCAGCGCTGTAGTGTTCAGCAGTGTAGTGTTTAGTTTAGGTAATTGTACTTAGCTGTGTAGTGTTTGGCGGAGTAGTGTTTAGTTCAGGTAACTGTACTTAGCGCTGTAGTGTTCAGTGGTGTCCCCTGTACATTAGATCAGCAGGCTGTTCCTCGAGGCAGATCACCGATGAGTGAATGACTCCAGAGTTCCCACAGTGTTTGTCTCAATGTCAGACGTTTCCTCCCATCATCACTTAATGTGTGGTCAGCTGGACTTTCAAGTGGTCAGAATGAGACAGTAATAACACACCACATCGCACTCCCCACACACACACCGCAGTGACTCACAGAAACACACTGTTCCTCCACAAAGAGCCTTTCATTCATTACCGATCGGAGATGCGGGAAGCTCTACGTGTCGGACCATTCCTCCGTCCTGTCTGTGCCTGTTTGCTCTGACTGCCTGGGTAAAACTTGGGAGCTGAGCGTCTCAACAACGACCCATTCTGAGACTCTGGCCATGGTCCCTGAAACTCACTTAAAGCTGCCACCAGAGGAATTTCACTGCAGCCTGTCCATGTTGGTCACAGTGAAGCGCGGAAGTGTGTAGAATCAGAGGGCTTCTGCCGTGTGTCCCGTCACTGTATAGGAAGTTTCATCGTTGTTGGATTTTCTGTTTGTCCCACGTGAGTTGGTTCAGAGTGCATTTGTAGCTGCACACGATGGTCATCAGTCGACGTGCATATTGAGCCTTATGGGTAATGGTGGGATTGTTCACAGATGATTTCCGCAAAGAAACCTACTATAGTCTGATTGTTACCATAGCGCTGAATGTTGGGGTTGATGGCACCCCGCTCATGTCACCATGATACAGGTGTTCTAATAGTACCCTACTAACCGTGTGGGATTCCATATCAAGGTTTTTCTGGATCACCAAGAAGGAATGAAAGCGTTTTCCCAGGGGGAGTTTTTGTCCTCGCTGACTGAAATTCAGAGGGACATTTTATAGAAGGTGGAGGTGTTATTTACAGGTGGAGGGGAATGGTCTGAATGTTTAATTTGGGGTTGTTGATATGCAGTAAGGCTTGTGCTGAACGTTCAGTGTAACACAGAGAAGTAGAGTCTCAGTGTGAGTGTGTGCTGTGGTCTGGTTGGTCCTGATGGCTGATGAACTGCTGTTGACGTTTCGGGAAAAATTCCAGACTGGTCTGGAGGATCACCCCACCCCCTTCACCCTCCTGGAAACTGCTTTAAAGAGCCTGGAGTGACCACACACACACACATGCACACACACACACACACACACACACACACACACACACACACACTCACACACACACACACTCACACTCACACACACACACAGAAATCTCTTTCACACACACAGAATGGTTTTACCATACTCTACACTCCACTGCTGCTCTTCCATAAACTGCCATAGACTGCACCACACTGTCTAAACACAGTTAACTGTTTCATTATTCAGTGACTACTGTGAATTATTTACTATCTCAGTATCTACTATGAATTATTCAGTAACTATTCAGTATCTACTATAAATTATTCAAGATCTACTGTGAATTATTCAGTATCTACTGTGAGTTATTCAGTATCTACTATGAATTATTCAGTATCTACTATGAATTATTCAGTATCTACTGTGAGTTATTCAGTATCTACTATGAATTATTCAGTATCTACTATGAATTATTCAGTATCTACTATGAATTATTCAGTATCTACTATGAATTATTCAGTATCTACTGTGAGTTATTCAGTATCTACTATGAATTATTCAGTATCTACTATGAATTATTCAGTATCTACTGTGAGTTATTCAGTATCTACTATGAATTATTCAGTATCTACTGTGAATTATTCAGTAACTATTCAGTATTTACTATAAATTATTCAGTAATTATTTAGTATCTACTATAAATTATTCAAGATCTACTATGAATTATTCAGTATCTACTGTGAGTTATTCAGTATCTACTATGAATTATTCAGTATCTACTATGAATTATTCAGTATCTACTATGAATTATTCAGTATCTACTGTGAGTTATTCAGTATCTACTATGAATTATTCAGTATCTACTGTGAGTTATTCAGTATCTACTATGAATTATTCAGTATCTACTATGAATTATTCAGTATCTGCTATGAATTATTCAGTATCTACTGTGAATTATTCAGTAATTATTCAGTATTTACTATGAATTATTCAGTATCTACTATGAATTATTCAGTATCTACTGTGAATTACTCAATATATAATGTAGATTAATTTATTATTCAGTGTTGATTATGAGTTAATCTGTAAGCATTATGGCTCTATCAGTATCTACTATGAATCATTTAACAACTACTATTAATCATTCAGTATTGATTCTGACTTATTCTGTAGTTATTATGATTTCAGCATTTAGCAGCTAATATGATTTATTCAGTAACTCCTTTAAATTTTTCCGTTCTACTATTAATTATTAAGTATGTACTGTAAATTTATATTTTTTAAAATGGTCATTATGAGATGAGAGTTTAAGTTGTCAGTAAGGAGTAAGGAACTGAAGTTTGGCCCTTCATTTAGACCCTTAAAGCTCCTGTACTTACTATTAGAGATGTGCCTACCCTCCTGTAGGTGTTATGGTTGTGGGGGGTTATAACTCAGGCTGTCTCATAGTTTCCTCTGGAAAGGAAACAGTAGACACGCTTCAGTGATGGAAACGATGGCGGACACTCTGCTGCGCTCAGGAGAAACACACACTGCAATCAGCTGATAATTGCACAGTGAACGTCCTCTGGAAAGTATAGTTTAGAGAATAAATCACGGTAGTTTACTCTAACGTTGGCCTGCTTGAGTTGGTAATTGCTGTCTGGCTACACAACCAGTCATTTACCGTCGTCCTGTTTGAAGGCCGCTCTGAGGAACCGCCGTTTCAGTTTCAGTCCAGCCACATCATGCCAGTCAGAATTCAGACGAGTCTCATAGTGAATTTGCTTCATTTCAACTCAGAGCCGGCGTTACCTGACAGCCATATCCTGCATCGCCTTGAGGAAGTGTTATTTATAGCGATTATTAGTAACAATAATTTGACTTTCCTGTATTGTAGAGTGGGTGGAGCTAAATTGCTGTACGTTAAATAGGTGGAGCTAAATTGGTGTAAGATGAATGGGAGGGGCTAAACTGCTCTATGCTAAAAGGAAGGAGCTAAACTGCTGTAGTCTGAATGGATGCAGCTAAACTGCTGCAGGTTAAATGGGTGGAGTAAAATTGCTGTAGGTTGAATAGGAGGAGATAAACTGCTCTGTGCTAAATGGGAGGAGCAAAAATCACATATGGGCTAAATTGGTGTAAGATGAACGGGAGGGGCTAAACTGCTCTATGCTAAATGGAAGGAGCTAAACTGCTGTAGTCTGAATGGATGGAGTTAAACTGCTGCAGGTTAAATGGGTGGAGCTAAAATGCTCTATACTAAATGGGAGGAGCAAAACTGTCATAGGATGAATGGGAGGAGCTAAACTTCTGTAAGATGAATGGGATTAGTTAAACTCCTATAGGCTGAATGGGAGGAGCTATACTCCTGTAGGCCGAATGGGAGGAGCTAAACTCCTGTAGGCTGAATGGGAGGAGCTAAACTCCTGTAGGCTGAATGGGAGGAGCTTTCAACATAATACATATTCACTAAGCTATATATAATACAATACACAAGATTTAATGTAAGACAGTCATGGCTACACAGTGATGTCATGTCTGTATTCTTACAATAGCTGGAAATATGACAGACAGGCTATAATAATAATAATAATAATAATAATAATAATAACAACTATTCAGTACTTCAGTAGTTCTGCCCCGGGAGCATGCTTGTTTAGTAGCTCCGTACACTGAGTGTATACGGGATGACAGGAACGTTCCAGACTCTTCTGGGGTTTCTTTGTGTTGGTTCGTGAGCTGCTCGGTAAGGGTGTTAGCCTTAGCCGGTGCCATCAGCAGGAGTGGAGAGCTGTGTAGATGAGTCGTCCTGCAGCTGCCTGTGGAATCATTTCTCCCGTGATGGAGTGCTGATGGAATCTCACAGGTGAAAGTCCTGTGGTTTCCCGGGTGAGTCAGGGTTCTGACATGGACGGGAATGTGGATGGTCAGAGAGTGGAGACTGAGTCAGGGGACGTTTTCCTGCTAGCTGGAGGACCAGTGATGGGAATGCTGGAGGTAAGACCGAAACTTGGACACAAACATTTCCTCAGCTGTTAATGAGAAGCTTGCGAACAGGCTGGACCTCCAGGGTTCTGTCTGGTTAGCGATGCTAGAGGGGGTGTCGGGACTGGATGGTAATGTCTTCCTTATCTTCCCAAATGCAAGATACATGAAAGCCCTACAGAATCGGAATCGCCAAGTGTGTTACACATGCAGGGAAGTCGTCTTGGTGAGAAGTTGTCTTGGTGAGTCAAACACCAGACCGTTGTCTCAGTTAAGGTGTAGGTGTCCATAGTGGGTAATGAGGTAGAGTTCTGGAGAAGAAGCTGTTGGCATGTCTGGTTGTTCTGGTTTTGATGGCTCTGAGTCTTGTACTAGAGTGAAGTGGCTGGAGGAAGTGAGGTCCAGGATGAGAAGGTTCAGCTTCAAGTTCCCCAGCGCTCTTCTCAGCTACGAGCTACTGTTTGAGCATCCTGTTCAGTTTACTCTGAATTCCTATTGGGTCCGGCGTCGGCTACAAGACCTTGTTTATGACCTGTGAAGCTCCTAACGTCTGAGAACCAGCTGATCTTCATCTGTTGAAGTGTAATAGCCGCCCAGACTGCTTCACTCAGTTGCGGCTTCTCCCTGCTAACATCTCCTACAGCTCAGCATGGAAGCTCATTTTTTTATAGGGCTCCTAAACCCCGGAACAGCGTTCCTGGAGAACATTAAAGTGCAGGTGCTTATAAGCCCATATTAAATACATATTTGATTAGACTAGGTTATGATTAGATGTATTGTGATGGTGGACAATGTTGGAGGATACCGTGACTATACCGATCGGGCTAGCTAACCAGCTAACATGACCAATGTGCTTAACAAACAAGGCCTTGGCTGGCAAGTCTGCACTGCGCGCTGGACATTAACACGTGACCCGCACCAGCACTTTCCAGAACTTTCGCTCATTAGCCAAACACGCTGACAAGAACTGTAAACTCTTTACTGACCCAACAAGCATTTGAACTCCACTTCCTGTGGGGGGACTCCCCGGGGGTCCGAGAGAGTTTCCTGGCAGGTGGTGTGGTCAGTCGGAAGATCTGCTGTGGCTGTCCGTCACCCTGACGCCTTTGTCAATGCGTTGACGAGGCCGTGCCGCTTCACAGCTCGTCTCACGTTACTGACCGCTGGGCGCCGGCCTGTTTATTCTACACCGTGCTCATGACTCAGTGCGACTGGACGGTCCTCCACTCTGTCAGTATTTAACTCGCTGAGGAATGAGTGCTTATGGGGGTTGACTTCAGACGGTGGTTACAAAACGTTGTGCACGGTACATTATTCTTCATAATACAATAATAAGGTGATTTTACATTTACAGGGTTTTATGAGATGCATTTTAAAAAGGATTATGAATTTTTGAGGTTCAAAAATGTAGCTTTGAAATATTTTTCTAGAGTTCTGGCTATTCAATTCAGTGGAACTTTTTTCACACCCCTAACTTTTAAACAGCTTTGATAATTCTGTAGGGACAGGTTCGGGTCTGCACCTCGACCTGTCCTGTGTGTTTTGAGCCTATGGTCATATTTAGGGATGCACTGCAATGAAAATGATTTGGCCCGAAGCCGAACCCGAACTAAATGAAGAATTAGGCCAAAGGTCAAATAGCGAACACGTGTTTCGTGGTATTTTACGAATGTTGCCTACATTTTGACATAAATGGCATAAATTGAATCAACTAGATCCCAGAGAGTAAGCAGATGTGGCAGATACGACTGTGGGCACTGTCAGTTTGCTGTTTCATGAACAGCGTGTGCTTGGTCCACCTGCCCACTCACTGCATTCACAGGGAGCTCCTCACTCCACACTGCCTGCGATTTTATCGGGTTGTAAAATCGGGGTATGAAATGAGCGTGCCCATGAGAGAGAGAGAGCGTTTGCCTGTGTGCACTGAGAAGCAGTCTGTCCGTCTCTTCTGTACACTACTGTGTCTGAAGCTCCGTTTGGGTCGAATGCTTGAGACTGAGTAAGAGCTGCCAGACGTCACCGTGCTCCAGTGTGACTCGCAGTGGAGAAATAACCCGTTAAGGTTAGCAGTTAGCGCTAGCCCTAGGCTAAGGAGAAAAGGTTCTGCTCTGGTTTCCGTCTACATCCGGGAACTAGACGAAGTTAACAGCGCCATTAAAAACACTGGCCCTGTTCGGTATGAATTGTCGTTTCAGTTATGAACACCGAAAGTGGATTTTCGGTTGAATATTTTCGGTAGCCGAAGATTCGGTACTCTCTAGTTCAAATGTGAAGGATGTTTTTCCCTGTGCAGAGTAAGACTGAACACGCCACTGTAACTTTTCATCAAAATCTAAACACAATAAAGTAGCTCCTCTGCTGCGTACAAAGACTCATGCGGCCTGGACTGCATGTTCAGTCTGCAGCTCCTACCGTTTCAGTGAACTACAGGTCAGAAATAACTGATAGGAGTCTAAGGCAGAGGGAGAGAAAGTTCCATAGCTCGGTTTCTAGGGAGAAAAGTCCAGGATGTTTGGAGGTCCTCCAGCTTGTTGTTGGAAAGCCACCAGAGCAAGGAGCTCTCGGAGAGCATGCTGCAAGATCCCAGGAGTGTGCATCCCTCTGTATGTCAACATCAACGCTCTGCTTTTCCCTCTCTCTGCCTGATTTCTGCTGCATCCCGGTTCCTGCATGTTCTGCGATGAACTGTTTTGGTAAACATGAGATGCGGGGAATGTATTATGGAGGACTCGCTGAGCGCTTTTACATGCACTTAATAATCCCATAACTCCAGACCAGCAAATTTAGTCAGTAATCTGATCAACGCGTTTACATGCACTTGAGTAATCAGATAATAGGGAGACTCTGGGTCTGCATGAGTCAAGCAATAACTGGATTTCGGTTTTGCAACCAACCAATAAATTCACAGAAGAAGACGCGTTGTAAACAACGCAGTGTCTGTGTAAAACGAGTCACTTTACAGGAAAATATTAATAAATATTATTTTTTATTATTATTATTATATGCTTATTTATTATTATTATTATTATTATCATTATTATTATTATTATTATTATTATTTTATGCTTTTAGCGGTTTGTCACAGCTTGTGGTCCCTGTGTTTTCTCTGGTACCTCACTTTGTTTTCACACATCCGCAAACTGGGAATTTCGAAGGAAATCAGAGTAAGGTGATACACACCCTCTTTAACCTGAATACTAAGTTATAATCCAGCTCACCATCATATTTAATAATCAGCAATCATCGTTTATACATTTGTGCACTTTTAATCAGCCATACATTCATGCATTCCTTTTTTTTGTGATCATATGAAATGCACACCGGATAAAACCGAGTCACCTGTGACTGAATCGTACCCAGTAGCGTGTGATACCTCCATGAGCACCAGTAACAGCTGTGATTGGATGTGGCATGTGCTAGAGTTTCTAAATGTAGACCACACCAGTGTTCAGACACTCTTACATCAAAGTATTGCTCAGCATGGCCAGATTTGGTGGATGCCTTCCTTGGAACAATTCCGAGGAGAGTTTCCTGTAGACTGGGATTTGAGCCATTGTTGGTAGACCCGTATGACCGTACACTTCGGCACACCTGCAGATTCAGCTACTTCCTTCACACTGTGGTCTTTGGCCACGCCCACATGTAGTCACTCCTTTTAGCCCATCATTACCATCTGCTTTCAATCAGTCAATCAAGCAATATTTATTTGTAAAGCGCTTTGTCTGAAATCAGCTTCACGGAAAAGCAGTTTATATAAAGGAAAAGAAAAACACAGAGTCCAATGACTGTGGAGCCGTTTTCCACACATGGAGCGAGACATTCTGCTTCTTGGTTTGAACATTTTTTGTGGTGTTGTGGATGTTTTTGGCCAAAGATCTTAACGCCTGCTGAACGTTTTGTTGTAGCAGGAGCAGGAACTGAGGTTGTGCTAAACATGAGCTTTGTGCCGGTGGCTGAGTGAATAACCGTATGGCTCATTTACTCCAATCGACAGACGAATGTGTCTTCGTTAAATCGGGGTCTAATTAACATTTAGTGCAGATTCACTTCAATGCAGCTGGGTTTCTTACCTGTCATAAAAAGATAACGAGCTCTAGAACAGTCTTGGTTTCAGGTACCGGTTTGGGTGCTTCCAGTAATTTTGGATTAGAAAAGAAACAAGGTTACAGAATCGAGGAACTGGGTCACGGGATGTGTTGTGCGGGACTCCCCGGGACAGCCTGCATAATGATAGTGACACGTTCACTTTCTAGAGCACAGATGAATATGTAATGGGGGAACCTTTCATTCTACTAATTCCCCAACTTCCTTACCAGTTTTAGGGTGGAGAAGTCGCAGGATATAACAATACCTACATTTAGAGTTTATAGTTATACATTCGACCTAATGAGAAACTGTAGAACAGACTCAGTGTATACCACAATACCTACATTTAGAGTTATACACTCGACCTAATGAGAAACTGTAGAACAGACTCAGTGTATACCACAATACCTACATTTAGAGTTATACACTCAACCTAATGAGAAACTGTAGAACAGACTCAGTGTATACCACAATACCTACAATACCTACATGAGGAAACTTAGAACAGACTCAGTTATACACAATACCTACATTTAATTATACACTCAACCTGTGAGAAACAGAACTCAGTGTATTACCACAATACCTACATTTAGAGTTATACATTCTACCTAATGAGAAACTGTAGAACAGACTCAGTGTATACCACATACCCACAGAGTTATACACTACCTAATGATTACAGACTCGTATACCACAATACCCACACTCTTAGTTATACACTCAACCTAATGAGACAGACTCGTATACCACAATACCTACATTTGAGTTATACCACTTGACCTAATGAGAAACTAGTAGAACAGACTCAGTGTATACCACAATACCTACATTTAGAGTTTACACTCGACCTAATGAGAAACTGTCCACAGACTGGTTGTATACCACAATACCTACATTTAGATATACACTCCAGACTAATGAGACCTGGTGAACAGACTCTGTGGGAACAATAACTCAGAGTTGTGGGAAACACTCAGGGGAGTGGAGAAACTGTAGAAGAGGTCTATACCCAGCGCTGACCTAATGAGAGGAACAGACTCAGTGTATATCACAATACCTACATTTAGAGTTATACACTCAACCTAATGAGAAACAGACGTATACCACAATACCTATATTTAGAGTTATACAGACCTAATGAGAAAACTGTAGAAAAGAACTCAGTGTTATACCACAATACCTACATTTGGAGCTTAGACATACACTCAACCTAATGAGAAACTGTAGAAACAGACCTCACATACCTACATTTAGAGTTATACACCTCAACCTAATGAGAAACTGTAGAACAGACTCGTATACCACAATACCTATATTTAGAGTTATACACTTGAGATGGACTGTAGACTCAGTGTATCCCCCAATACCTACATTGGAGTTATACACTCAACCTAATGAGATAGTAGAATGACTCAGTGTAGAACCACAATACCTACATTTAGAGCTTAGAGTTATACACTCGACCTAATGAGAAACTGTAGAACAGACTCAGTGTATACCACAATACCTACATTTAGAGTTATACACTCAACCTAATGAGAAACTGTAGAACAGACTCAGTGTATACCACAATACCTACATTTAGAGTTATACACTCAACCTAATGAGAAAACATTCAGACTCGTATACCACAATACCCACATTTAGAGTTATACACTCAACCTAATGAGAAACTGTAGAACAGACTCGTATACCACAATACCTACATTTAGAGTTATACACTTGACCTAATGAGAAACTGTAGAACAGACTCAGTGTATACCACAATACCTACATTTGGAGTTATACACTCGCGCCTACACTGTGGAACAGAGTGTATACCACAATACCTACATTTCGAGTTATACACTCAGCCTACCTAATGAGATCTGTAGACAGACTCAGTGTGTATACCACTCCTACCTTCTACAAATGAGAAACGTACAGAGTGGATTACATTTGAGAGCACTAGACCTAATGAGATACTGTAGAACAGACTCAGTGTTATACACCAGCTTAGAGTTATACACTCGACCTAATGAGAAACTGTGGAACAGACTCAGTGTATACCACAATACCTACATTTAGAGTTATACACTCAACCTAATGAGAAACTGTAGAACAGACTCGGTGTATACCACAATACCTACATTTAGAGTTTAGAGTTATACACTCCACCTGGTTGTAGGAAACTATCTATATCAGGAGACCTAGGTGCTCTGGGAAGATCGGGTCATGTGGGAGACACTCAGGGGAGTCCGGAGGTCTAGAGCGCTGACCGAGGACATCTTTAATCTGTCCTCCACTGAGTGAAATACTCTCCGGGTTAGAGCTCGGAGTCACCATGGCGATGACAGCACAGCATTCACACTTTCACCAGCTAACCTTAGAGAGAGGACAGTGGGCCCACTCACCCAGCATCGCCCACACTGCTTTCACCTCGTCTACCCCATGCAGTGCACTGTGGGGCCACTCACCCAGTTTTGTACGTGTGACATTTTCTTCCCAACACCAAAAACATTCACCAGAAACTAACCACACCCAGACACCCTCCCATCTACAAGTCGTACGTTTGAAAGCACTAGACCTAGTAAACATATCACTCCCAGATCACATGTGCATGACTGAATAACCACACCCACTTACTCACCAGCTAACCACACCCACTCACCCAGCATTCACACTTTCACCAGCTAACCACACCCACTCACCCAGCATTCACACTTTCACCAGCTAATCACAGCCACTTACCCAGCATTCACACTTTCACCAGCTAACCACACCCACTCACCCAGCATTCACACTTTCACCAGCTAACCACACCCACTCACCCAGCATTCACACTTTCACCAGCTAACCACACCCACTCACCAGCAGTCACACTTTCACCACACCCACTCACCCAGCATTCACACTTTCACCAGCTAACCACACCCACTCACCCAGCATTCACACTTTCACCAGCTAACCACACCCACTCACCCAGCATTCACACTTTCACCAGCTAACCACACCCACTCACCCAGCATTCACACTTTCACCAGCTAACCACACCCACTCAACCCCACCCCCACCCAGCATTCACACTTTCACCAGCTAACCACACCCACTCACCCAGCATTCACACTTTCACCAGCTAACCACGCCCACTTACCCAGCATTCATACTTTCACCAGCTAACCACGCCAACTTACCCAGCATTCATACTTTCACCAGCTAACCACACCCACTCACCCAGCATTCACACTTTCACCAGCTAACCACACCCACTACCCCAGCATTCACACTTTCACCAGCTAACCACACCCACTCACCCAGCATTCACACTTTCACCAGCTAACCACACCCACTCACCCAGCATTCACACTTTCACCAGCTAACCACACCCACTCACCCAGCATTCACACTTTCACCAGCTAACCACACCCACTTACCCAGCATTCACACTGTCACCAGCTAACCACACCCACTCACCCAGTCTTCACTGTTTTACTAAATAACCACACCCACTCACCCAGTCTTCACTGTTTTACTAAATAACCACACCCACTCACCCAGCATTCACTCTTTTACTAAATAACCACACCCACTCACCCAGTCTTCACTGTTTTACTAAATAACCACACCCACTCACCCAGCATTCACTATTTTACTAAATAACCACACCCACTCACCCAGCATTCACTCTTTTACTAAATAACCACACCCACTCACCCAGTCTTCACTCGTTTGCTAAATAACCACACCCACTCACCCAGTCTTCACTGTTTTACTAAATAACCACACCCACTCACCCAGTCTTCACTCGTTTGCTAAATAACCACACCCACTCACCCAGTCTTCACTCTTTTACTAAATAACCACACCCACTCACCCAGTCTTCACTCGTTTGCTAAATAACCACACCCACTCACCCAGTCTTCACTCTTTTACTAAATAACCACACCCACTCACCCAGTCTTCACTCGTTTGCTAAATAACCACACCCACTCACCCAGTCTTCACTCTTTTACTAAATAACCACACCCACTCACCCAGTCTTCACTCTTTTACTAAATAACCACACCCACTCACCCAGCATTAACTCTTTTACTAAAT
>JAMWET010004462.1:20000-30000 GCA_024036415.1 Prochilodus magdalenae
GATTTGAGTCTTATGTCTCTGAGGAGTGAGTACGATTTGAGTCTCATGTCTAATAGGTGTGAGTCCGAGTCAAGTCTTCAGTCTCTGAGGTGGAAGTCCAATTTGAGTCTCATGTCTCTGTGTCTCGTGTCTCTGAGGTGGAAGTCTCTAGTCTCTGAGTCTCTAGTCTCTGAGGTGCAAGTCTGATTTGAGTCTCATGTCTCTGAGGTGTGAGTCTGAGTCAAGTCTCCAGTCTCTGAGGTGTAAGTCGGATTTGAGTCTCGTGTCTCTAAAGTATGAGTCCGTATCGAGTCTCTGACTTCGCTCTGATCTTTTGCTCGTACACAGCTTTAGCCACTTTACTCAGTGATATAACTCAGTCCAGTCATCCAACATCACTACCTGACCTCACTAATGCTGTAATGGCTGAGCGCCATCAAATCCTCACAGCAGTGTTCCAACATTTAGTGTAAATTTGAGCAGATCTTGTTGGTGCCTCAAAGTTTTGTTGGTGCCTGGAATTGTCTCCCTGCTAAATCCAAAATGAAAGTGTGGCTGAGTCATCTTCATCTTTTCTTTTTTTTTCCTTCTTCATTTTTATTCCCCATCCAGCTCTAGCTGTAATGTATCATCCTATTATCTGAGCCCATGTCCTCTCCTTTGGTTCTTTTGATCTCCGCAGAAGAGCTACATATGTATGGTTGGAGGCGATTTGCACACACTGAGGCAGGAAGTTCGGTGGGGTTTATGTCTCATGCTATAAAGGGCTTAGGTCCTTTTATCTGCTAGAGCTCAACATGCTGCTTCAAACTCAGTGTTAACTAGAGACACTTTGGAACGCCAGATCCCAGCAGATGCAGACGGACAGTCGGCAGCTGGTTGCCGTGCGGTATATAGCTCGTACAGCAAACGTGGGACAGTGCTTAAATGAATTTCAAGGCTCAGGGGTACAAGTCTAGGTTGAGTCTCTGGGTGGGAGTTTGACTGAAGTCTCAGGTCTCTTAGGTGCATGACCGAGTCGAGCCCTACGTCTCTGAGGTGCGAGTCGAGTTTCGAGTCTCTGAGATGCGTGTCCAAGTCAAGTCTCCAGTCTCTGAGTTGCAAGTCTGAATTATGTCTTCAGTCTCTGAGGTCCATGTCCAAACCATGTCCGCAATCTCTGAGTTCGAGTCTCATGTTTCTGATGTGTGAGTCCGAGTCGGGCCTCCGGTCTCTGAAGTGCAAGTACGATTTGAGTTTCATGTCTCTGAGGTGCACGTCCAAATCAAGTCTCTAGTCTCTCTGGTTCAAGTCCGATTGGAGTCTCATGTCTCTGAGGTGTGAGTCCGAGTCAAGACTCCAGTCTCTGAGTTGGATGTCCGATTTGAGTCTCGTGTCTCTGAGGTGCAACTCTATATTGAGTCTCCAGTCTCTGAGGTGCAAGTCAGAGTTGAGTCACTATGGTCCGAGTCCGATTTGAGTCTCGCGTGTCTGAGGTGCAAATCTGAATTGAGTCTCATGTCTCTGAGGTGTGAGTCAGCGTCGAATCTCCAGTCTCTGAGGTGTGAGGCCGATTTGAGTCTTGTGTCTCTGAGGTGCAAGTCTATACTGAGTCTTGTGTCTCTGAGGTGCAAGTCAGAGTTGAGTCTCCAGTCTCTAAGGTGCGAGGCCGATTTGAGTCTTGTGTCTCTGAGGTGCAAGTCAGAGTTGAGTCACTTGTCTCTGAGGTGCGAGGCCGATTTGAGTCTTGTGTCTCTGAGGTGCAAGTCTATACTGAGTCTCGTGTCTCTGAGGTGCAAGTCAGAGTTGAGTCACTTGTCTCTGAGGTGCGAGTCCGGATTTGAGTCTCGTGTCTCTGAGGTGCATGTCAGTGTTGAGTCACTTGTCTCTGAGGTGCGAGGCCGATTTGAGTCTCGTGTCTCTGAGGTGCAAGTCAGAGTTGAGTCTTTAGTCTCTGAGGTGCGAGGACGATTTGAGTCTCGCGTGTCTGAGGTGCAAATCTAAATTGAGTCTCCAGTCTCTGAGGTGCGAGTCCGATTTGAGTCTTGTGTCTCTGAGGTGTAAGTCAGAGTTGAGTCACTTGTCTGTGAGGTGCAAGTCTATATTGAGTCTCGTGTCTCTGAGGTGCAAGTCAGAGTTGAGTCTCCAGTCTCTGAGGTGCGAGTCTATGTCGAGTCTGAAGTATGAGTCTGTATTGAGCTTCCAGTATCTGAGAGGGTGGAGTCCAGTATCTGAGAGAGTGGAGTCCAGTATCTGAGAGAGTGGAGTCTCTGGGTTGGAACTAAATAAAACCGAATCCTAAATCAGTTTGGAGTTGAGTCATGAGTCAGTTAACCTGAGATAAGTTAATTTAATGACAGTGTATTGCTCTTTATTAGCCAACTTTTATTTATATTTTTTATTTTATTTTTATTTTTTATCTTTTCATTATAATTTCTTTATTTTTATGTGGCAGAAAAAGTTTTCACCAACCAAGAGTTGCCAGGCATGTGCACAGTACAGCCAGATTTCAAATCATGACTACACCCAAAAAACCAAAATACAAGGCCAATAAAACAAGCAGTGAATAACACCCATCTCTGTGGCAATGATTCAAGTTACATCCCATTGACTGTTGTCACTTACATAGTATGACGTGTCCCTTTCCCACTTTACTTGCCACCCTTAATTATAGTTTGTTTTTTTTTTGTTTGTTTTGGTTGCCAAAGCTTTCCAGCCAAGCGGAGAAATACATGAACTATCCGGCAGGTCCTCTCAAAAGGAAGTGGGTGTTACTCTTGGGAGTACAGAATAATTTTGTTGGAAAGCTTTCATGCAAAAACCAGCGGACCTGAAAAGCGGAGTTTGTGTTGAAGCAGTAGACGAAGACTGCTTGATGATATTGTGATCTATCACTAATCAACATACCTTTCCCATTTTGGTCTTACAGGGTTCATTCCCGCTGCAGGTTTGAACACATCTAGAAAAGTAGAAACACAAGACGAGCTCAGAAAGCTGAATGAGTGTCTTCTCTTTCTTTTTTCACTCCCAGGTGTTCTCCTTGGATTCACCCAAACATCTGTGACCCACTGGAGAGAAATTGGGGGAAGAAGGAACATCTGTAAAACACATAAAGGCAGAACTATCACCAGGCGCCCTGTGGTTTACGGGTTTGCAGGAGGGGCCCGGAGACGTCTCCAAGCCCATAGGGCTCCACTGTCCACAGGAAAGATGATCAGGAGCACTGTGTTTTGGCCTATAATTAGGCCACGGTATCCCGTACTGAGGAATGGATAGCCTCGTCGCCATGGCTAACAATTACCTCCTTAACCATGGGGTGCCGGTAAAGGACTGGCATGGACATTATTTTTTCTTTGGCCTCGAATCAGCAGAATCAGCATTTGGACTAGCCCTTTGTTACTGTAAGTCTCAGCAGGAGAACCTTTCCTAGCTGTTGGCGTTGGTTTGGGACCGATTGGAGTTTCTTCTTTAGATGTTTTGGTTTTTTTAATTGACTCATTTTACTGTAGAGGAAGCGTTCTGTTATATGAAGACACGTGTATATTTCTAGGACAACATGGCAGCGACCTATCGCATCGTGGTCAGCAGTATAAACTGTTACAACAGTGTGGTGATCGACCGGCGCGTTCAGCACACGGTGCATTACTGTAATGGACCTTGCGGAGCGTTAAAACATGGCTTTAATTGCATGGTGGCCCACCGCAGCACCTGTGCCGAGCTTCTGGATGTACCTGTTTCACGCTCTTACACGGACAGGCCTATGAGCCTCCACGAGCCTGCCTCTAAAACTCTGGAAAACGGCAGCTCTGGTCACTTCTGCGAGGATTATCACCAGGCCATCCCGAGAGTCAAGAAAGGATCGACCATTCAAAGCTCCACGAGCCTGAAGGACATCACGGGTGAGGCTATCAACTTAGCTAGTGGGAAGACCAAGGAGTTTTCCTTCGAAAAGATCAAGTACTCCTCCAGCCACGTGACCTTCAGGAAGGGCCGGAAAGTCAGGCCCGATTCGTTCAGCCGAAGGTCCACCGACCTCGATATCATCTACGGCCACTTTGCAGGCAACGATGAGAACTGCCCACCCTTTGGCCTTTTGCAAAAGTCCGTGGTGGAGGAGCAGAAGCTTAGCCGCAGTGCCTCTCTAGAGCAAAACCTGAATAGCAGTACGGCCACGCTTTACCTCAACAGCCTCAGCGAGGAAAACCTCATCGCACGAATACTGGAGAAGACCAAGGCGGACAGTGGCACCTCAGGGGAAGACATAAAAGCCTGCCTGGACATTCTGCTCAAGTGCTCTGAGGACTTGAAAAAGTGCACCGACATCATAAAGCAGTGCATCAAGAGGAAGTCCATGGGCGGAGATGGAGGTGATGATTCTGGCAACCCTGAAGTCATCTATAAGAATGTCATGGCACGACTTTCCAGCTACCTCAAGAGGCTACCTCTGGAGCTGGAGCCGGGTCAACCTGGGAAGCAGGAGCACAGTGATTTGTCCGAGCTGATCAGCAGCCTCTACGGACTGCAGCAAAGTCAGTTCTCCCCAATATTCGGCAACGAACAGCCACCGCGCTACGAAGACGTCGTCCATTCCCCTCCACTGTCCAAACACCAGGCAAAATCTGTACCCTCTTCTTCTCAACCGGAAACCCATGAAGGTTCCAGGGATCTCTCAGGAAACTTGAAACCTGTCCAGGGTCTTGCTGCCTCGCTGTCATCATCCCATGCATCTGTTAACGGCAGCAATCTGCCCTCTGTGTCCAGCGCGTCCACTTTTCATTCTGTCCCTGCAGTCCGCCATGATCCCTTCTCGTCCACCAACTCCCTGTTGTCCGGCAGCAGTGACAGTGTCTGCAAAGACTCAATGGAGGCTCTCTACATTGAAGAGGACGCAGATGTGGGACGAACTCTTGACAAGACAGTAAGATACGAAGGGAAGCATGCTGGCTATGGCATTTCAGAGTCGAGGCAGCATTCGAAGAGGTCCAGTGCTCTCTCCGATACAGGCACAGGCCTTACCAACAAACTCACAGATGTCAGCAGAAATGGAACGGCGTACAAATCCAGATCTGAGCCCGTTGTTAGCCAGCCGTACAACATGGATTCGAGGGCACTCTCAAAACCAATGCCACAAATCAGCCGAGAAGGGGAGGACGATATTGACAAACTACTGATGGACTTGGAGTGCCTCTCGCAGAACATGCAAAAGGAACCTCCGCTGCCGCCCAAAATGAAGCGAATGAATGAATCTGTGAAGCAGGCAAAGCCCTACCAAAACCAGCACCAGATCGCTAGCTCAGGGACTCAGGGTCCTACAGCCACCCAGACTCCTCCAGGACTCTTGTACCCTAAGCCAGTGGAACGCGAGACTGCTGATGACGCCGGAGAGGAGGACGATGGTGCTTTGCTGCTCCGGATTCTGGAAAGCATCGAGAGCTTTGCTCAGGAGCTGGTGGAGAGCGGTGCCGGGTTAGGGACTCAGTCCAAAGAGCGCGAGGTCATGCGCCTACTCCAGGACACTCTGGCTACCGCTAAATCGGAAGCTTCCCCAGAGCCTCTGCCTGAGCCTCTACCTGAAAGCGCACCTGTGCCTGCTAAGGAACCTGCATCACCTGCACCTGCACCTGTTTCACTGAGCAGTCCAGCGACCACTGTGAGAGACACGGGTTCAGCTATACTCATCCAGCAGACTCCGGAAATCATCAGGGTGAGCATTTCTATATTTCTCTTACTCCTAATATTTCAGGCATGCCTTGGTTGCCCAGCACCTGAATCGGGTGGAGGTCAGGACTCGAACTTGGCCTTTCCAAAACTTGGCTCTGGTCAGGAACGGTTTTGATACAGGTTTGTATTCATTGTTACCTTCATGGTTGCAAGCTGTCCAGGCCCTGTGGCTGTAGGGCAGCCCCATGATGTCCTCCCCCGCCATTCTTTACTGTTTCCATGAGGTTCCGGGGTTGGTGTGCTACGTCTGTCTTACTCCGAACACTTCTTCCCAATTAGCATATCGAAAAGTCATTAACACACAAGTGCACTTGCGTGTTCTAGCCTGCACTGTGAATGTTTACCCCACTGTTGGTGTGTTATTGGTTTAGTTAGACTGGGTTTGACCTGGAAAACGATCAGGCCACGTTGTGTCACTTGTGATTCCAGCAGAATCCTTTTTAGTGGTCACTGTATGTGTGTGTGTGGTGATGATATGGCTGGTAACGCAGGCATTGGCAAGGAGCTGGTGATATAATTACACTCACCATCAAAAATGTTGCACCCAGAAGGAGGTGTGGGGTTGCAGGGGTGTTGGGAAGGAAGATAAAGGTCACCGGGGACAATAAATGATGATACAGTTAGACTGATATGGGGAATATTTATGGAGCTACACATACAGAAGTCTGTCTCTCAGTATGGCATTGGGCCGCCAGACGTCTCAGCATGGAGGTGTAAAGGTTCCTAATGGTGTCCTGTGATAATCCATCCCATGCAGCTTGAATATCCTCACACAGTTCCTGCAGAGTGTGAGGTAGAGGTGGAGGTGGAGTGACACCAGGCCTTCTGGACATGTGACATGTGCCAACACGTGTCACTTCATGACAGTCTAGCATGACACCTTTGCAGTCTCTGTCGACGTTGATGTGGTGTAAAGGGCAGTCGTCGTCATAACGATCTGCGTGCATAAAGTCCTGCATCGTGCACCCGTGGTGTTAGCTTTAACTAGACGACTCATGAAGGAGAATAGTGACTGGTGGGTCAGTCAGGTACAGCGATAAGGCCTGTCCTTGCCTACGTCACATGCGTAGCCGAGTATAAAACTTAAATAATTTGAATGTCCCGCTTTGTCAAACCTTCCCACCAAGCTTCATTCCAGTCAGCTGATCCCTTCTTTTTTTAATTAGTGTACATTATGACACGGGAGTTAGAATTTAATATTTAATACTGTTGGCAAGGCGATATATTGTGAAAAAATGTGGTATAAAAGTACAAAAAATATAAAATCTAATATACGATTCGCTAATGACTATTTTTGCTAATGCTACCATCATTTTATACACCCCTAGTAGCTGGGCATTCCAGCCTACCTCTCATGATCGGTGTGTAGGGAGCACTGCGTAGGGACCCCGTGGATGGGAATAACGCTGGTCTAGATATTTGGAATGATGGGATGAATGAATCTGTGTAAATGAGTGATTCTATGAATAAGTTAATGAATCGATGAACCAGGGAAACAGATGAACGGATGAATGATTGAATGTAAGCTGCTTTACTGCTAACTCAAGCTAACCATGGCTTCCTGATATCGCTGCCTCCTTTAAACTGAGGCAAATCTCAGTGAAGTGGAAAATTCATTTTACTATCTACTGAGGCACAAAATGAAAGTCTCTGAAGATGGCTTGCTGTAAGAGCTGACTTCCCTTCTGAAATATGCCCTGCATTATGCAAAACCTAGGGCAGGGATGCTTTGAAGTCTTATGAGTGAAATCATTTGTCTCCCTCTAAAACACAGGTCGTGGTGAGATTGCCATTTCCCCATCCATTGAATAAATCATAAGTTGCGCTGGAGGCGTGTGTTTTTGTTGCTCTGGTAATTGCCCGCGATCGCCAGACTGACTCGAGCATTGGGTTTGTTTCTACACTCGATCTGAGGCAGGCTTTACGCTCCATTCTGGAAGTCTGTGGAGAATACTTGTTGGGTTTGTTGGCTTTTTGTGTGGGTGGAGATTTAGCTGAACATGGTTTTGTGCATCGCCTGCTCTGAGCATATCGTGGAGATCATCAGTGCTTAAAGAACCCTGGCCAACTGCAGTGGTGGAGTAAAATACTCCTCCAGCGTCAGCAGAAGGTCCTCCCTTTAGACCTCCACTGGAGTAACAGTACTAAAGTATTCACCTTCAGTACTTACAGTACACTAACACATTACACTTACTGAGTTACTGCACACCAACACACTACTTACAGCACACTAACGCATTACACTTACTGAGTTACTGTACACCGACACGCTACTTACAGTACACTAACACATTACACTTACTGAGTTACTGCACACCAACACGCTACTTACAGCACACTAACACATTACACTTACTGAGTTACTGTACACCAACACACTACTTACAGTACACTAACACATTACACTTACTGAGTTACTACTTACAGCTACTTACAGCACACTAACGCATTACACTTACTGAGTTACTGTACACCAACACACTACTTACAGCACACTAACACATTACAATTACTGAGTTACTGCACACCAACACACTACTTACAGCACACTAACGCATTACACTTACTGAGTTACTGTACACCAACACACTACTTACAGCACACTAACGCATTACACTTACTGAGTTACTGTACACCAACACACTACTTACAGTACACTAACGCATTACACTTACTGAGTTACTGTATACCGACACGCTACTTACAGCACACTAACACATTACACTTACTGAGTTACTGTATACCGACACGCTACTTACAGCACACTAACACATTACGCTTACTGAGTTACTGTATACCGACACGCTACTTACAGCACACTAACACATTACACTTACTGAGTTACTGTACACCAACACGCTACTTACAGCACACTAACACATTACACTTACTGAGTTACTGTACACCAACACGCTACTTACAGGACACTAACACATTACACTTACTGAGTTACTGTACACCAACACACTACTTACAGCACACTAACGCATTACAATTACTGAGTTACTGTACACCAATACACTACTTACAGCACACTAACGCATTACACTTACTGAGTTACTGTACACCAACACACTACTTACAGCACACTATCACATTACACTTACTGAGTTACTGTACACCAACACACTACTTACAGCACACTAACGCATTACACTTACTGAGTTACTGTACACCAATACACTACTTACAGCACACTAACGCATTACACTTACCGAGTTACTGTACACCAACACGCTACTTACAGTACACTAACACATTACACTTACTGAGTTACTGTATACCGACACGCTACTTACAGCACACTAACGCATTACACTTACTGAGTTACTGTACACCAACACACTACTTACAGTACACTAACACATTACACTTACTGAGTTACTGTACACCGACACGCTACTTACAGCACACTAACGCATTACACTTACTGAGTTACTGTACACCAACACACTACTTACAGTACACTAACGCATTACACTTACTGAGTTACTGTACACCAATACACTACTTACACCACACTAACACATTACACTTACTGAGTTACTGTACACCAATACACTACTTACAGCACACTAACGCATTACACTTACTGAGTTACTGTACACCAACACATTACTTACAGCACACTAACGCATTACACTTACTGAGTTACTGTACACCAACACGCTACTTACAGTACACTAACACATTACACTTACTGAGTAACTGTACACCAACACATTACTTACAGCACACTAACGCATTACACTTACTGAGTTACTGTACACCAACACACTACTTACAGCACACTAACGCATTACACTTACTGAGTTACTCTACACCAACGCGCTACTTACAGCACACTAACGCATTACACTTACTGAGTTACTGTACACCAACACACTACTTACAGTACACTAACGCATTACACTTACTGAGTTACTGTACACCAACACACTACTTACAGCACACTAACGCATTACACTTACTGAGTTACTGTACACCAACACACTACTTACAGTACACTAACGCATTACACTTACTGAGTTACTGTACACCAACACACTACTTACAGCACACTAACACATTACACTTACTGAGTTACTGTACACCAACACACTACTTACAGTACACTAACACATTACACTTACTGAGTTACTGTACACCATTGACCAGCTGCATGATTCATTAGCAGAGAGCATAATTAGATTAATTAATCATTTGATCTTCTGTGAAATATTGTGATGCATGTTGTGAAGAAGTATCACAGTACTGTACATTTGCCATATTGCCCATCTCTACCCTGCACAGTCCATGGGGAAAATTCAGTTACGCTTAC
>JAMWET010004462.1:35000-50000 GCA_024036415.1 Prochilodus magdalenae
GCTGTCGCTAATTAACGGGCAGTCCAGCATGGTAACAGGCTACATTTAAGCCTCAAGCCAGACGGCGTGGATGCACTTTTTTCTAGAATCTCTTTTACGAAAAAAAAATAAATAAATATCGGTCAGAAAAAATTGCAATTAGATATTTTGGCCTAATCGTTCAGCCCTAGTTGTAAGTTGTGTCGTTAAGTAGTTTCTATGCTATAGTATGCTAATATATCTCCTCTATTGCTTAAACATGTAGATACGGTACAGATGGACCGTTTAGATTAGAATCAGCACTTTCCACACTATTTCTCCATCTATTTCAAAGAACTCCCGGTCGGAGATAACTAAACCGAATGGCAGAAATTCAATGCAAGGCCCAACAGCTGATAAGGCCGATGGTGGGATGTCCCTGTGGTGGGCTCTCTCTCCCTCCGAGCCGAGGCTATTTTTTTCCTGGCGAGTGAAAGCCTGGAGCTGCAGGCTGCTTGAGGTTTTTATGAAGCCGGGAGGAGGATGTGTGGTAATGCAGTAGTGTAATATACTGCTCCCTCAGGGAGGAGGACTGGAGCAGGAGTTTTCGGATTAGTGCCCGCGTGAATGAACCCGGGGCCAAGGAACGAATCTATCACTGTAAACAATCCATATATATCCTGCAAGTGTTTCCTTGACATTGATTGATTTTCCTGTTGCATTTAAATAGAGGCTTTTAATGTGACCTACAGACGATACATAACGTTCAGTCACGACTGGTTTGTTCAGTTCTGCGCTGAAGTTAGCCAATCACCCGCAACTAGTGTAACAACCATAGCTATGTGTTTTTGAGCATGTCACGTAACAGACATATGGCTTAGTTGTGTTGGGTTATCATCACATGTCATTATGGAAGTGCTCTAAAATGTTTATAGCGACGTACAACAGCGAAAGGCCAGCTTTACGCAATAAATAATAAAAAGTTTAATCTCTATATTGATTAAGTATCAGAAAATAAGCTTATTAATACTGTTCATATGGATACTCAGTGGTGTGTTCTAATATTGCCCTAATGTTTGTTCACCTCATTTTACTCTCATGGTTCTATATCGTCGCTGTCCAAAGAAAAACAGGTGTCTCCAAAATGTCAACTTTAAAGGAGAGGCCAAAAACCTCATTTAGTTTGAATGGAAGTCAATGGAACCAGACGTCTTACCAAGCAGTTTTAGGCCATTTCTGTTGGTCCACTCTTTGTGAAATTCCCACCCAGTGTAAACAGCAGCTCATGTGATCAAATGAGGCACAAAAGTGAAAATCAACAAAAATAGAGATACGTGTTTTTCTTTGGACAGCGACGATATGCTGGCCTGTTGGTGCTGGTCTCCTCTATTTGTCAGACCAAATTAGCACATCCGTGGCTAAGTTTACTTGGTCTCATAAGCTGCTTTTCCACCGCATGGTACCGACTTGACTCGGCTTGTCTTTTTCGCTCCTGCTGATTGGTTGAAGAGAATCATTACTATAACCCTAATACATACACATGCTAATGCAAGCTACCTTGCAGCTTTTTGATCATTTGCTCAGCAGTTGCTGATTCGTTGGGTGTCTCCACCAAGACGAAAGCGGGACTCACCAGTGAAGATGACCCGCTGCCATTCTGCTGCCATTCTGAGTGATGACAGTCTCCATGACAGTCTGGCACGACACCGTTGCAGTTTTTGGTTGATGTTGACATGGTGTTAAGGGCATGTAGTCCTGCATGGTGCAGCCGTCTACCAATGGTGCTAAGAGGATGACTCATGGAGGCATCACTGCTCCCTGAACGTCTGCAATCGTGGAAGTTAGGTCAGTCGGGTGCAGGAATGAGGCCCGTCTTTGCTTACGTCACATGCGCAGCCAAGGGTGAAACTTGAATCATCTGCATGTCTCAGGATGTCAAACCTACCCACCAAGTTTCATTCCTGTCACTTCATTCCCTCTGGGTTCAGCTATTTGTGCAAATGCCTAGTTCCTCTTCCAGTTTAATGAATATCCATGATGGACAGGCCAATAGAATTGGTCCAAAACTGCTCTGAAAATAATCCTGTCATATCAGCCTCCGCTGCGGGTTATTATGGTGGACAGTTTTTTTAAGGTGGACTGCATAATTCCATGAGGGCTATTGTATAGTTTGATGTATTCTTCACTGTTATTCTACAGGAAAGCATTAGTATAAAAACCAGGAGAGTTTTTTTTTATCAGTAGTCCTGTCTTAACTTTTGCCTGGTACTGTATATATGTGGTAGAAGATGGTGCAGCTGGTACCGAAAGCAAGTTGGGGTGGAGGCAAGTCGAGCCGTATCTTGCGGTGGAGAAGCGGCTTTATCGACAGCTTCGTTGAAATGCTCTGAGCAGTTCGAGGGCACACAGAGTTTGCGCGATTAGCTTCAGTCTTAGCAAACAGAGCGCTAGTTAACAGTGACTTTCGGTAGTTAACAGTGACTGACTGTAGTGGAGTAGATAACTGTTGTTGTTGTTGTTGTTGTTGTTGGCCTCTATGTATGTGCCTGGTATCAGAAATACTCTGGCGGGGCGCGACGACCTCCCCTGCACCTGTCAGGAAGTGCAGTTAATCTCCATGGCGACAGGGAAGCCCTTTTGGCAGAGGCTGAGCTGCAGTGACCATCAATCACGCGCATTCCTGTCGAGCCCTGAGATCAGGCCGGCGAGTCGAGCACAGAGTCACAGAGCTATTTTACTCTTTAAAGACTCGCTTACCAAACAAAGCTGGAAATAGGTACCACAGTAATGGTAAACAGGGGGAATGTGTTCAGAACCCCACACTATTGTTTACAAGGTCAAAGTGGACAACATTTTATCTTCTAGTGAGGTAGAGTTCGAAACATAAAGGGGAAAAATGGAATGGAAATATTCAATACAGTATGAACCTGTTTTTGTGCTACTTCTGAACGTAATAATCAAGAAATCATATAATAATAATAAATATAATATAATAATATACTACATATCTAAATACTTAGCATCTCTTCACAATCCACATATGGAAGGTGTTTCTGTTCTAGATGAGGAATAGCTGCACCCGGAAGGAAGTGTGGGATTGGAGTGCTGTTGGGATGGACGATAAAGGTGACCAGGATCAATAACTGATGATACATTTAGACTGATATGATCAATATTTATTGAGCTACACATACAGAAGTCTGTCTTTCAGTATGGTGTTGGGCCGCCATCTATGCTAACCCAACACACCAGACGTCTAAGCATGGAGTTGTAGAGGTTCCTAATGGTGTCCTGTGATAACCCATCCCATGCAGCTTGAACATTCTCACACAGTTCCTGCAGATGGTGCGGTAGGGGTGGAGGTGGAGTGCACCAGGCCTTCTGGACGTGTGACGTGTAACAACAAACTGTTCATCTTGGTGCTGACCACGGTGCCTCCACACACGGATTCGTTGGTCTTCTCCACCAAGACAAAAGCGGGACTCGTCACTGAAGATGAGCCGCTAACATTCAGGGTCACTCCATGACAGTCTGGCACAACACCACTGCAGTCTTTGGTGACAGTGACTTGGTGTTAAGGGCAGTCGTCATAACAGCGTGCATGCAGTCCTGTGTGGTGAAGCCATCTGCCAGTGGTGCTAATAGGATGACTCATGGGGGACATCACTACTCGCTGAATGTCCACAGTCATGGCTGTTGGGTCAGTCAGCTACAGCGATAAGACCCATCCTTGCTTACATCACATGCATGCAGAGCGTGCAACTTGAATTATTGGCATACCGCACGTCAAACCCACCCACCAAATTTCACTCCTGTCGTTTGATTCCTACTGGGCGCAGCTATTCGTGCACCTATTCCTTTGATGATGAGTGTATAAACATGTCTATTCCATTTCAGTAGCCCGTTTAAATACCAGCCTACAAAATAAGCACTTCTGATGGAGCTGGCCAATAACACAGTGTGCACCACACATAGGCAGCCTCACTTGGCAGTCTTATATACCAAGAGTGTTTTTAAACTGCGTGAGGACATGGTGGCTGTCTCGGGCATGTGTGTCCTGCTGTCTTCATTGGGATTTAAAAACAAGGAAAGCTTTTTTTTATTATGGTAGTAAAACCCTTCCATGTGCAGGCGTGTCCGAACACTTAACCACTAGTGTACGTTCATGAAGGAGTGTTCCTCAAGCAGTGCAGACCTGAAGAAGGGCCTCCTGTTCACTGTATTCTCACTGCAGCAAAATCAAATGAATCATTCATACAATGCTCAGTAGCTATGACAACATCTTACCTTCTTTGTTCATACACGGTATGTTTGAAGTCAGTGTGTTTGTGCAGATGCTACATAGGCCTTATTAAACACCTGCAGGTCCTAGCTTATGACTAGAGATACTGCTAGTTAATGACACTAAATAATAATAATAATAATAATAATAATAATAATGGCTAATGATATACTGTGGGGGTCGTGAACATAGTCAGCTCTAATAGACAGGGTCAGCTGAACCTGGAAACCTGTCTCTCGAAGTTTGATCTCCTGCTTAGGATTGTGGCAAAGTATGTACATATGTACTTGGGTGGACGGCTTTCTGACGAGTTTACCAGCTGAACGTTTACATCCAATCAAGATCCCATTTATTCCACCACTGTGATGGACAGCAGAAGTTGGGAAAATAGAACTCGCTGTCAGAGTGTTTCACTCACCGCTGCAGTCTTCGTAATGTTATTGTACGTGCAGTTTCCGAATTCTCCGGTGCGGCCCCATCAGAAACAAAGCGGTGCGTCTTCCTCAAACACGGTAACACGGCATTAGATACAGGAAAGGTGAGAGAACCCTGAACTTGGGTCCTCATGTGTTTACTGTACAGTTGGGTGACAACATTTCTGGAACGTCTGCGTGGACTTCCGCATGAACAGCTAGTAAAATATCAAATATATAAATTAGCATAATCATTTTTATGTCACAATAACAAACACAGGTTTTTAAATCAGAGCAAGAGTTTAATGTTTTCATAGATACGGTTTAATGGGAAGCTGTTTAATGGGAAGCTGTTTAATGGGAAGCTGTTTAATGGGAAACGGATTAATGGGAAACGGTTTAATGGGAAATGGCTTGATGGGAAATGGCTTAATGGGAAATGGCTTAATGGGAAACGGATTAACAGGAAGTGGTTTAATGGGAAGCTGTTTAATGGGAAACAGCTTAATGGGAAGCTGTTTAATGGGAAATGGCTTAATGGGAAACGAATTAATGGGAAACGGTTTAATGGGAAACGGTTTAATGGGAAGCTGTTTAATGGGAAATGCTTTAATGGGAACATGTTTAATGGGAAACGGTTTAATGGGAAGCTGTTTAATGGGAAATGGCTAAATGGGAAACTAATTAATGGGAAACGGTTTAATGGGAAACGGTTTAATGGGAAACGGTTTAATGGGAAATGGTTTAATGGGAAGCGGTTTAATGGGAAACGGTTTAATGGGAAGCTGTTTAATGGGAAATGGTTAATGGGAAGATGTTTAATGGGAAACGGTTTAATGGGAAACGCTTTAATGGGAAACGGTTTAATGGGAAACGCTTTAATGGGAAACGGTTTAATGGGAAACGGTTTAATGGGAAGCTGTTTAATGGGAAACGGTTTAATGGGAAGCTGTTTAATGGGAAACGGTTTAATGGGAAGCGGTTTAATGGGAAACGGTTTAATGGGAAGCTGTTTAATGGGAAACGGTTTAATGGGAAACGGTTTAATGGGAAACGGTTTAATGGGAAGCTGTTTAATGGGAAATGGTTTAATGGGAAGATGTTTAATGGGAAACGGTTTAATGGAAAGCTGTTTAATGGGAAACAGATTAATGGGAAGCTGTTTAATGGGAAACGGTTTAATGGGAAACGGTTTAATGGGAAGCTGTTTAATGGGAAACGGTTTAATGGGAAGCTGTTTAATGGGAAACGCTTTAATGGGAAGCTGTTTAATGGGAAACGGTTTAATAGGAAGCTGTTTAATGGGAAACGGTTTAATAGGAAGCTGTTTAATGGGAAACGCTTTAATGGGAAGCTGTTTAATGGGAAACGCTTTAATGGGAAACGTTTCAGTGGAAAACGGCTGAACACGTTTACGTCCAGCCAGCTTTCCGCTTTCCCAAACTTTCACTTGAGTACAGTTTCCCTGCACCTTTTCCAGCCCTGCCTCACAAAAAGCTGAATCACAGGACCGTCCTGAGAGACTCTGAACCTAAAGATCCATGAATGTGTCAGAGCGAATCATTTCAGACAGAACAGAGGAACGGGTCTCTGGTCACTGAGCAGGACGCCGTGTGTCAGGCTTGTTTATGTCAGGTCAGAGGAGAGTTACGTCACCACAGCAACAGGAAATGAAATCACAGCGGAGCCTCCAGCCAAGCACTGTAAGGAAATCCCCCCACACCGTCCTTACTGCGGCCCTCCGCGGTGGAGCGCCTCTCGCCGATCGTTAAGGGTTCCGGTATAAAACAGAGCCGAACGCTGGGATCAGAATGAGTGGTGATGTCACCGCTCCTCTCCTGCAGTTCAGCTCAGACTTGTCCTGCTCAGTCCTGGAGGCTTTAGAGACCAACGCTGGTCTGTTATGAAACGTGTTCTCAGCCCGTTACTATAAATAACAGAATATGTGAATTATTATTTGTTCTGTTTACTGGGAAACAAAATATTCAGCATCCGGTATACCGGACATTTGGACGATGCTTCATTCACATGTCTGCATTGGAAAGACATCATTCCGCACCTCTGCCACAGCTGCCATTGGCATGAAGCCACGCAAACGTTGGCATGGTTACAGTGTTACCGGCAAAAATACATGACGTCACTGGAGTCCTTTATCAGTTTAGATTGTTTGTTTACGGTGAAGAAAGGCAGGAAGGCGCTGTAGGAAGTGTTATATAATACTGGGTTCACCTGGAACGAAACCTTTGGTGTCCATGACTCCCAATAATACCCAGATCCCGTTTATTCCACCACTGTGGCGGACAGCAGAAGTTTGGAAAATGGAACTCCCGGACAGAGTGTGCCACTCACCGATGCAGTCTTCGAAATGTTGTTGCCCATGCAAGTTTCCGAATTCTCAGTTGCGGCTCCATCGGAAACACCGGGATGTGCGATTTGACATTGTCCGTCTTCCTCAAACATGGGAGCACGGCATTAGATACAGGAAATGTGAGAGAACCCTCAGCTTCTCATGTGTTTACTGTACAGCTGCATGGACTTCCGCATGAACAGCTAGTAAAATATTAAATATATTAATTAGTATAATCATTTTTATGTCACAATAACAAACACAGGTTTTTAAATCAGAGCATATTCACTGGTTTGCATTACTGTTTACATATTACAGTCATTATATACGCGAACGCACTCATAAACAGACATAACATTTAATTTGTTGTTATGCAGATGATATTAAATAAGTTAATTGCTCTAATTAACATATTGTAACCATGGTTATCCATAATATTAACTCATAAACTAGGTCATGCATATTTATAGAGCATCATCTATTATACTCTACAAACTGCAATGAATTGAACTTTGAGAATTGAGATGTGAATGATGCTAATATGTTTCATTAGAAACCGTGGAATGGGAAACGGTTTAATGGGAAACGGTTTAATGGGAAACAGTTTATTGTGAAAAGGTTTAATGGGAAACGGTTTAATGGGAAACAGTTTATTGTGAAAAGGTTTAATGGGAAACGGTTTAATGGGAAACGGTTTAATGGGAAACAGTTTATTGTGAAAAAGTTTAATGGTAAACGCTTTAATGGGAAATGGTTTATTAGGAAACGGTTTAATGGGAAATGGTTTAATGGGAAACGGTTTATTGGGAAATGGTTTAATGGGAAACGGTTTAATGGGAAACAGTTTATTGTGAAAAGGTTTAATGGGAAACGGTTTAATGGGAAACGGTTTATTGGGAAATGGTTTAATGGGAAATGGTTTAATGGGAAACGGTTTATTGGGAAATGGTTTAATGGGAAACGGTTTATTGGGAAATGGTTTAATGGGAAACGGTTTAATGGGAAATGGTTTAATGGGAAACGGTTTATTGGGAAATGGTTTAATGGGAAACGGTTTAATGGGAAACGGTTTATTGGGAAATGGTTTAATGGGAAACGCTTTAATGGGAAACATTAAGCCTTAAATACAAATACAACAATATCCAATACTTTAATGAAGATATAAATAAACTTTTGATTTTAGACCAACAAAATCAGAGTCATCAGAATAAATTAAAAACAAACTTTAAACTGTTTATTTATTGAAACGTTAAGTGTACATTTCCGGGAATGCTATGTGGTCCAGCTCAGCATCACCCACACAGATCACAAAAACGCATGCATTAGGGGTGGGCCGCATTTGATCAATATCGTGATGTATGACCCCATGATGTTTTATTCTGATTCAGTGTATGTGGTGTGTACAGACCACTGACTAAATGTAGGCTTTGTTGGAAAGTCACTTTGGAAACATGTAGTTGAATAGTGCGGTGCAGTTTGTCAAACCTACAATTAGAATGATAGTAATTGTATTGTAATTATGTTATTAGTATTTGTATATGTGGTATATGTGGTAACAAATCAGCTGTGATTTGTTCCAATTAAATATTGTGCTGTATATGTGTATCGGGAAAACGTCTGAAAGCATTGTCAGGCGGCACAGTAGGTAGCTCTGTGGCCCCTTTCAGAGCTACAGGACCAGGGTTGAGAGTCCTTCCTGTGTGGATGTTCTCCCCGTGTCTGTGTAGGGTTCCTCCGGGTGTTCCGGTTTTCTCCCACAGTCCAAAGACATGCAGTCAGGTGAACTGGAGATCCTAAACTGCCCCCTGTGTGTGAGCGTCAGAGAGTGGCTATGTATCAGCCCTGCGATGGACTGACATCTTTCCCTGTATATCCTGCAGTTTACCTAATGTCTCTGAAACCCGAACAAGCTGGTTTGTCCTTCAGTGTGTGTGCGGAAGCAGTGTGTGCAGTACAATACCTGTCTCTGACTCCTCAGGTTTGTTTGCTTACGTATTCAAATATGATAACCGTGTGGCATTAAAGTGTTATTAAGCCAGTCATAGCTGTGTATGGAGAAGCGAGGGACGCTGGGCTTCTACTGGCAGATGGATGAAGGTGTTGGGGAGCTGCGGATGGAATACCCGGCCTGAGCGCCGCACGTTCCTCTGCATCTCGTACCAGGCTGGGCTGTCCGTGTAAATGTTTACTTCCTGTGTTGAGCTCAACAAACATCACACAAACAACATCGCCATGGTGTGGGGAAGTTAAGGGTGGTGGGAGGTTACGCAGAATGTCCACTATCATCTCTACAATCTGTTTTGCGTGGATGATGACACTGAGGAATCAGGCCCCGGGAGTGGGGGTCCGATCTCATGCTTTAGGAGGAACTCATAAGCCTGGTAGACATGACTGAACAACTCCAGAAGGGGCAGTTAGCATTAAGCTAATTGGTGGGATATAAGCTTCCATTAATTGCTAGCTACATCACCACAATGCTGTGTTGGGTGATTTGGAGGTGAACGTCTGGGAATTGAGCTCATGCCAGGCTATCGCTTTAAATGCAGCTGTGTCATGTGCTAGCACTCTTCAGGCCTACCGGTGTAGTGGTGGAGGGTTTTATAGCAGGTTGGGGGTCAGTAGGTTACTAGGGTGATGGTGTTTTCGTAACTCCTGTGGAGGAGAGAACCCCTCACTCTCCCACTCCAGTCTGGAAATCTTTATCCGAAGGATTACCCATCATGCCGAGCAGTGAGAGACTGCCAGAACTGACTCTGGACTGGGAAAATCTCCAGCTCCCTCTGACCAATCAGAGTGACCGCTCTCAAAGCTCCGGATATCTACAACAGCTATCGAGTAGGTGTGACTGGAGAATGTTCGCACCAGATGCTGCTCACTGAAAGCTGTGCTAGGCACTCCGAGAGGAAAACAGAAGCATGCGGGTATATGTCCTGCTGACTAGGATTTAGTTTCAGCGTATCATGTTAGACAAAACTTTAAATGAGCGTGTAAATGAGGTTTAGGAGAACACGTCTGTTTTAGGAGAACATGTCTAGTTTGGGAGGACAGGTCTGGTTTAGGAGGACTGGTCTGGTTTAGGAGGACTGGTCTGGTTTAGGAGGACAGGTCTGGTTTAGGAGGACAGGTCTGGTTTAGGAGGACAGGTCTGGTTTAGGAGAACAAGTCTGCTTTACGAGAACATGTCTAGTTTAGGAGAACATGTCTGGTTTAGGAGGACAGGTCTGGTTTAGGAGGACAGGTCTGGTTTAGGAGGACAGGTCTGGTTTAGGAGAACAAGTCTGCTTTAGGAGAACATGTCTAGTTTAGGAGGACAGGTCTGGTTTAGGAGAACATGTCTAGTTTAGGAGGACAGGTCTGCTTTAGGAGAACATGTCTAGTTTAGGAGGACAGGTCTGGTTTAGGAGAACATGTCTGGTTTAGGAGGACAAATCTGGTTTAGGAGAACAAATCTGGTTTAGGAGAACATGCCTGCTTTAGGAGAACACGTCTGGTTTAGGAGAACACGTCTGCTTTAGGAGAACACGTCTGCTTTAGGAGAACACGTCTGCTTTAGAAGGACATGCCTGCTTTAGGAGGACACGTCTGCTTTAGGAGAACATGTCTGCTTTAGGAGAACACGTCTGGTTTAGGAGAACACGTCTGCTTTAGGAGAACAGGTCTGGTTTAGGAGAACAGGTCTGGTTTAGGAGAACATGCCTGCTTTAGGAGAACAGGTCTGGTTTAGGAGAACATGCCTGCTTTAGGAGAACAGGTCTGGTTTAGGAGGACATGCCTGCTTTAGGAGAACAGGTCTGGTTTAGGAGGACAGGTCTGGTTTAGGAGAACAGGTCTGCTTTAGAAGGACATGCCTGCTTTTGGAGAACATGTCTGGTTTAGGAGAACATATCTGCTTTTGGAGAACATGTCTGCTTTAGGAGAACAGGTCTGGTTTAGGAGAACACGTCTGCTTTAGGAGAACAGGTCTGGTTTAGGAGAACACGTCTGCTTTAGGAGAACCGGTCTGGTTTAGGAGGACACGTCTGGTTTAGGAGAACAGGTCTGGTTTAGGAGGACAGGTCTGGTTTAGGAGGACAGGTCTGGTTTAGGAGAACAGGTCTGGTTTAGGAGGACAGGTCTGGTTTAGGAGGACAGGTCTGGTTTAGGAGGACAGGTCTGGTTTAGGAGGACTGGTCTGGTTTAAATATAAATATAAGATATAAATATTGTTAATATATATATATATATATATATATATATATATATATTGAATTGTCATTGTTTGGATTGTAGTGAGTTGTAGCTGATCTGTTTTAGCAGAGGAGGAAATGGAATGAGTGTTGAGTCGATTAGTTTAGGACGTTTCCAGCTGGAGGCTGCCCCCTAGTGTCCCAGAGTGGAACCCCTCTATAGCAGTACAGTGTAGGATCAGCAGGGAGCAGGAGGCGGGATGTGTTCTTACTCATGTATGGAAATCTCGCACTGATCCGCTGCATTACAGGCTCTTTCCTGCATTACCGAGCCATTTGTTGGTTTTGGCTGAACTGCAGGTCACATTTTCCACAGGTTCCTCAGTGCAGGACCGGATCCCTAGAGGTGAAACCCAAGACCTCGCAACCATTCAGCTAAGATCTCTTTGCAAAACCGGAGATGTTTTTATAAATTATATAAAAAGACTTTTAACAGAATTCTGAGCTGTGTGTGTCGTGCTCCTCTGAGGTATCAGGAACTGTTTATCTGGTACCGGAGAAGGTTCCTCCCAGTAAGAACCCAGGGTGATATTAGAATCAACACAAGTAAACATCAGTCAGCGTCAGGACGTGTTGCTTTCAATAGTGTTATGGAACTGTAGGGGAGACGATCGTAGAAGAGGGAGGGCTCGGCCCCTCCAGCCACGAAGTGTTGATTAGATAAGGCAGGTCCTGGCTGATAACTACGAATAAAGCTGGGCGTCCTTGAAGAGCGTTAATGAATCACTCCTCTTTGTATTAACATTATTGGTAACACTTTACATGAGGTGTTGAAAATAATACATTAACACTGGTTAACTAATGTTAAGTAAACATATAGCCACTTAGCTGAGCACTGTAACCATTGTTTATGTATTACTTAATGTTAACTAATGTTAAGTAAACACGTAACCACTTAGCTGAGCACTGTAACCATTGTTTATGTATTACTTAATGTTAACTAATGTTAAGTAAACACGTAACCACTTACCTGAGCACTGTAACCATTGTTTATGTATTACTTTATATAAACTAATGTTAAGTAAACACGTAACCACTTAGCTGAGCACTGTAACCATTGTTTATGTATTACTTTATATAAACTAATGTTAAGTAAACACGTAACCACTTAGCTGAGCACTGTAACCATTGTTTATGTATTACTTAATGTTAACTAATGTTAAGTAAACACGTAACCACTTAGCTAAGCACTGTAACCATTGTTTATGTATTACATAATGTTAACTTATGTTAGGTAAACACGTAACCACTTAGCTGAGCACTGTAACCATTGTTTATGTAATTCTTTATGTTAACTAATGTTAAGTAAACACTCAACCACTTAACTAAACACCAAAACCATTGTTCATGTATTACTTTATATAAACTAATGTTAAGTAAACACATAGCCACTTAGCTAAGCACCGTAACCATTGTTTATGTATTACTTTATATAAACTAATGTTAAGTAAACACGTAACTGCTTAGCTGAGCACCGTAACCGTTGTTTATGTAATACTTTATATAAACTAATGTTAAGTAAACGCGTAACGGCTTAGCTGAACACTGTAACCATTGTTTATGTATTACTTTATATAAACTAATGTTAAGTAAACACGTAACCACTTAGCTTAGCACTGTAACCATTGTTTATGTATTACTTAATGTTAACTTATGTTAGGTAAACACGTAGCCACTTAGCTAAGCACTGTAACCATTTTTTATGTAATTCTTTATGTTAACTAATGTTAAGTAAACACTCAACCACTTAACTAAACACCAAAACCATTGTTCATGTATTACTTTATATAAACTAATGTTAAGTAAACACATAGCCACTTAGCTAAGCACCGTAACCATTGTTTATGTAATGCTTTATGTTAACTAATGTTAAGTAAACACATAGCCACTTAGCTGAGCACTGTAACCATTGTTTATGTATTTGTTTATGTATTACTTTATATAAACTAATGTTAAGTAAACACATAACCGCTTAGCTAAACACTGTAACCATTGTTTATTTATTACCTAACTAATGTTAAGGTAACATGTAACAGCTTGTTATGTGTTTATGTGAGGTTAGTTAAACATTCTAACCAGTGTTAATGTGTTGCCTCATGTTAATTAATACATTATGTTGTGTTAGTTTGTTAACGCTTAACGTAAGGAGTTATTTATGGTTATATCGGTATATTTCTGTGTAAATACACATGAACAAACAGTTACACAGCTTCCTAACTACGATATCTCCGGCACAGAAGGCTTCTGCACAGTGTGGTATGTGTGAGGGTGGGGGCCTTTCTCTGGCATAAGCTCGGCACAGGCAGATATGTGGTGTGTGTGAGTGGAGTTATGTTTCGGAGCTGGAACATCTCTCCTTTGTCTACCGAGGGTTCTCCTAGCAAACTTCCGCCCTTGAAAGTTTTAAAGCTGTCGAAATTTGGCGTGACACTTTCAGCATGGGAGATAAACATGGCCTGTTGAGTTCAGATGATCTACAGATGTGTCAGTCTTACATCCAGGCAGGTCTCTGATGGAGAACTTCAGCTAATTTGGTTCAGAAACGCAAGGAGTTTCTGTGGATACAGTGGAGTACTGTAGTGCTGAATTGCCATCTGCTGGTGGAGATGAGTACTGCTTCAGGAAACACCATGGCACGCACCTGCACCTGTCCGCTGGCTAAGCTCTCGGCTTCTACGCTCTGAACTGATTTTTTGTCAGATGTTTACTTGAGGTCAAAAATTCTTGACCACTCAAGTATGCTTGGCTGCGCAACTGCACAGTCCGTGTTTGGTCATCTCTGAAACTCAGTAGGGTGACCCTCCTTTTTAGTGGTTCTGAAAGGCCCATAGCCAGAATGAGACAGTGGAGGACAAAATGGGCCTGAAAGAGCCAGGCAAGGTGCAACCAATAAGGGCCAGCAGGTACGTTCAGGGACTACAAGAGGCCACAAGGAAGAGCAAGGCTCAGTAAAGTCTAGTAATGGCCACCAGAGGCCAGCAAGAGACAATGATGATAAGCAGGGATCATAGTGGGCCAGCAAGAATCACTGAGGGCCAGCAGGGGTAAATGAGGGTCAACACTGGTCAGTGTGGGATAGAAAGGGCATGTTTAAACCAAAAGGAGACATAAAGTGTAAATAGGGTGCTTGGGAAAGCTGGTGGAAGCTGGTAATGGATAGTAAGGGCCAGCTTTGGCCAGTAAGGGTTGCCATGCACCAGGGTCCAGTTCACCCCCTGTACAAGTTCAGGTGTAGGTTGTTTGTATGTAAACTGAAACTATGGGGGCTTCCACACGGGCTAACAGCTCTCACTTTCGAACAGGCACCTCAACAGTCAAACGCTAAACGTAAGTCCAGCACCCGCCAACAACATAGCACAGATTTGCTGGGAAAACATGCAACAACCAGCACTGTAATGTTTGAATGGGGCAAATAACCAGTTTCCAGCCCCCTGCGCATACTGCCGTCTGATTCTCAGCTTTGTGCAGATTAGTAGAAGTACTGAAATTTCTGAAGCGCATACTGCCGTCTCGTTTCATCTTGTTTTGTCATCTTCATCTTAGACCCATGTACTCATTCGTTCGTCCTTACTACTTAAGACAAGGCTTAAGGATTTGTGAAGTAGCCTAAGCAAAAACAGATCCAGAGCTGGTGCCAGCCTGTCCAGCAGAGGCCAGTAAAGAGTCAGTAAGAGTCCAGTAGTTACCATAAAGGGATTCTCATTGTCCAGTGAGACACAGTAGAGGCCAACAGAGTCCACAAAGGCAGCAGGTTGGTTAATAATTCTGCATCAC
>JAMWET010004462.1:55000-97500 GCA_024036415.1 Prochilodus magdalenae
CGTTGAGGTGTTCGGTAACTAACACTAACATCTCTAGTAGTCTGGATTACGTGGTTGCTGACACTGTATGACACGCTGTTGTCCATAAACACGGGCTAAATGAGCATAGCTAATTAGCATAGCTAAACACGGTAGCAGCATCTAGCAGGCTGAATTTTCTCCATACCTTAGTCCACACATACATGTGTCAACTCCACATGGGGATGATTTAGACATGCGGTTAGCGCTCTGCTAATTGGTGGCATGTAAGCTTACACTGCTCGTTAGCTACATTAGCCTCGTAGCTTTGGATCTGAAACTGAGAAAGTAAACATCAGACTTAATGTCTTGGCTGATCATTTGTGGTGAAGTTGACGCTCGGCTGTACTGTGAGCTAGCGCGTATTGCCGGCTGTCCTCTCAGAGCTCGGTAGCTGTGCTGTAAGTTTGTGGTTGACCAGTGAAAGTGCAGTGAAGCAGTGCTGGAGGTTCTCAGCCTTTTTACCCCTTCCACACCTGTTATACGCCCAGCTCCAGAGAGCTACACGTCTGGACGGAGCCCTGCTGGACACATTCAGAGCTTCAACAGCTGAAGCGGTATAAATAACTTCACTCGCTCTCTCTCCCTCTCTCTCTCTCTCTCCCTCTCTCTCTCTCTTTCTCTCTCTCTCTTACTTCACACCTCCCTCATTCCAGAGGGTGTAGATTACATAAAAAGCCAGACCTCCAGAGTTATGCATACATACAGCACTAGCGATCTGGGGACGCCTCACCTTCTTTTGAAGTTTTAGTGTCAGTGTTCAGTGTTTTATGTTGATTAAGTGTCTTGGTTGGTATGAAGAGCACATTTTGTCTAACTGATGTTTTAAAATGTTTGTTTTGTAAATGTGGAGTTTTGGATCTCACAATGCAGGATTGCTTACTTAATGCTTGATCTTTGGAATGTCTCATAACAGTGAATGACCAATCAGAAAAGGCCTCAGACCAATCAAGGCTGAGCTTCTGATTAATCAGAGGCAGCTTTCTGATCAGTCATGGCTAAGCTTTAGACCAACCAGAGACAGCATTCTGACCAACCGGAGACAGCATTCTGACCAGTCATGGCTAAGCTTTAGGCCAACCAGAGACAGCATTCTGACCAACTGGGGACAGCATTCTGACCAACTGGGGACAGCATTCTGACCAGTCATGGCTAAGCTTTAGGCCAACCAGAGACAGCATTCTGACCAACCGGGGACAGCATTCTGACCAGTCATTGCTAAGCTTTAGGCCAACCAGAGACAGCATTCTGACCAACCGGGGACAGCATTCTGACCAGTCATGGCTAAGCTTTAGACCAACCAGAGACAGCATTCTGACCAACCGGGGACAGCATTCTGACCAGTCATGGCTAAGCTTTAGGCCAACCAGAGACAGCATTCTGACCAACTGGGGACAGCATTCTGACCAGTCATGGCTAAGCTTTAGGCCAACCAGAGACAGCATTCTGACCAACTGGGGGCAGCATTCTGACCAGTCATTGCTAAGCTTTAGGCCAACCAGAGACAGCATTCTGACCAACCAGGGACAGCATTCTGACCAACCGGAGACAGCATTCTGACCAACCAGGGACAGCATTCTGACAGGTCATGGCTAAACACCTTAGACCAACCGGGGACAGCATTCTGACCAACCAGGGACAGCATTCTGACCAACCAGGGACAGCATTCTGACCCGTCATGGCTAAGCACTTTAGACCAACCGGGGACAGCATTCTGACCAACGGGGGACAGCATTCTGACTGGTCATGGCTAAGCTTTAGATCAACCAGGGACAGCATTCTGAACAACCAGGGACAGCATTCTGAACAACCAGGGACAGCATTCTGACCAACCAGGGACAGCATTCTGACCAACCAGGGACAGCATTCTGACCAACCAGGGACAGCATTCTGACCAACCAGGGACAGACGTCTGGCCGTCATCACTGTTTATTGACCTGCTTTATGTTAGAGTTTCATAAAAATATAGGAGATAGCTGAATTGCATTAAGGGCCTATTACTGTAGTACTGTAGAGCGTACAGCAGAAAGCAGCTACATCTCAGTAACCAGGTGCTGCTTTTATGTTCACCGTTAATAAGGCTCAGTAAATTACTGCACTGTAAAACAAAAATATTTAAACTCAAAGAAAGAGTGTTCAGACTGCCGTAAAAAGGTGAGGCATTAAAAAAATTTAGTATTTTGAAAAATAAGCTTTTAAAATGAAAAGAATTTTAAATAGTAAGTTAGCAGATCAATAATCTGTTTTATATTTAAATAAAATTTGATTTCAAATTTTAATAACTCCAAATATGGATGCAGTTCAGACATTAGCTATGTAAAGTGAAAGCATCTTTGTTTTTACAGTGTGTGAAAGCGATGCGGCTGGAATCTGCAGATTAACTGTAATTTTACAGTCAGCTTCTTTACAGTGCGTGCCCAGTCCAGAGCCGTGTTTCTTTCCCGCTACGTGCTGTGCCGCGCCGCGGGCTGGTGCAGTCTGCTGCGGGTTCTCTGGTATCTCCAGGCTGTGCTGAAGCTCTAATGTCACTCTGAGCTCCTCCTGAGACGCATCGCACTTGCTGGAGTATAAATCAGAATCAGTTCTGACAGCTGAAATCAAACTCCAGCTGATGGGCAACTATGCCCTGTTTTCTCATGTTTGCTGGAGCTCGGCGCTGACCTCTGACCTTTTGAGTGCCCAGTCACATCCCTGAAGTGATTCCTGGTCGGTGTCATCATTAAACGAGTGCGTTGGGGGAGGGGAAGGGAGAGGAGTGGTTGGGTGGGTGGGTGGGTGGAGGGGGGGTGGGCGTTTGAGGGCTCGCTGGCGATGGCATTCAGAACCTCTGCAACTGAGCCGCTCTGGATGCTGATGGAATGAAAACATTGTTATTCCTGCAAACAGAACTAATTTGGCTGCGTTCTGGCGTCTTTCAACAGGCTTTCTCCCCGTTAACGACCACCGCTGTTACCGCGGCAACAAGACTCACCTGTTACGTCTTAGTTTGTCTCCAATTAAATGGGCATTAGGGATAGGAGGGGGTCGAGATTGGCGGGAAAAACAGGACATCCTGCTTACCACCCCCATTGAGCCATGCTGAGACATGCTGAGCCCACAGTTATTGTTGTTGTTGTGCAACATGTTGTTGTTGTTGTCGTGGTACATAATTAGATACATAAACCCATAATAATTCTTTAATGTAAAGCATTATCAAATTAATTATAAAAATTTATAGTCTCTGCATGTATACATATACACAGGGAATGGCTGCACCCAGAAGGAGGTGAGGGACTGCAGTGCTGTTGGGAAGGAAGATAAAGGTCACCAGGAACAATAACTGATGTTATACTTAGACTGATATGATCAATATTTATTGAGCTACACATACAGAAGTCTGTTTCTCGGTATGGTGTTGGGCTGCTATGTTTACTAACCCAACATGCCAGATGTCTCTGCATGGACCAGAGGTTCCTAATGGTGTCCTGTGATAATCCACCCCATGCAGCTTGAATATCCTCACACAGTTCCTGCAGATGGTGCGGTAGGGGTGTAGGTGGAGTGACACCAAGCCTTCTGGACGTGACATGTGACAACAAACCATTAAGCTCATTGGACATAAAATCAGTCACCTTGTTTGTGAGTTTAAGGTGGTAGTAACATCAGACTCCTCCAGATGGCGCTGCAGGAGGATGATGGGGCTATAAGTACCTGCGGGGTGTGAGTGATGGGATCCATAGACTGAGAGGAGGTGGTACAGTGCAGGGAATGTCTCGTTCCATGTGTGGAAAATGTCTCCAGAGCAGATGTTGATGATTGGCTAAAAGGAGTGACTGCATGTGGGCGTGGCCAAAGACCATAGTGTGAAGGAAGTAGCTGAATCTGCAGGTGTATGGAAGCGTACGGTCATACCGGTCTACCAGCAGGGGCTAAAATCCCAGTCTACAGGGAATTCTTCTTGGAATTGTGCCAGGGAAGGCATCCACTGAACACTGAGGTGGCCTACATCCAGAAACTTGTCCAGTCCATGCCAAATCCAATCACTTCTGTTATTGGTGCTTGTGGAGGTGTCACACGCTACTATATACGATTCAGTGACAGGTGACTCATTTGCTGGAATCTGCACCTTCCACACAATTTCTCCGCTGGTTTCAGTGGACTATGAGCCCTGAATGATCCCTGTTATAGTACAGTGTGCCTCCTCTGAGGGTCATAGATGTACACGGTTGATCTGTGGTGACCAGGACTGAAGTATTTCCCCCCAAAAACGATGAACGTTAAGAACAAAGTATGATAGCGATAGCCGCCATGTGCAAATGAATCATGCTAACGGCTCCTCTCTGGCTCAGAGCCACTCTTGGCTGCGTTAGCATTTTTGCTTGAGGTATTTGTGAGCTGGCTGACCGGCTCTGGCTCAGCGGGCTGCGAGACGAGACGGAGACAGGTGTGCTCATGTGGAGCGGCGCTCGTGTCCATGCGAGGACGCGCTCTGCAGCGGTCGCGGCTCCAGAGACGACGCTGTTACAGCACGTCCCAGAACATGTATTAACTGTCCCCTCCTCATTGGGTTTCCTGCTTCTGACGACATTGCTGCTCTCAGCGAATGCACTCACACCTAACGGTGACAAGCCCCATCTGCTCATCTGTCCTTCTGCCTCTCCACACCTTTCCCTCAGCACCTGCTGACTCTTTCATAACACTCAGCATTAAAGTGATAGTTTGGCAACCAGAAAGAAAAGGGCGGGTCACCTCAAAAGTAGTCGATCAGGCATCTAGCTGCATAATTAACCAACCATTCACAACTGGATTTACAATGTAGACCAAAAACCCACTCTGGTCCTTCAGGAGGTTCTAGATACATCACTCACTGTGAGTAATAGTCTAGGTGAGTTTCTCTTAGCTGTTAATAATGGAGAAGAGCAGTGGCAAATTATATATGCCAGGAGTCACTGTAGAGCTCAAGTATTCTAATGTCTGTCTCAAGCTGAAGATAAAATATGCGGAACGTCTTTTAAGTCAGATCAAGGTTTATTTATATAGCAATTTTTACAACAGACGCTGCAACAAAGCAACTAACCGGAGGAGTCAGTACAATTCAGGCAAAGCTTCTACATAGGATAGGCCATCATGGTAGAAATGCAGGCAAGCAGTGGCTACCAGTTAAGGCAGATGAAGCAACAGCTTTGGACCACATAGGACAGGCAGCAGTTCAGCATCAGACCACACAGGACGGGCAGTAGTTTAGCATCAGACCACACAGGGTGGGCCGTAGTCCAGCATCAGACCACACAGGACAATCAGTAGTTCAGCATCAGACCACACAGGACGGGCAGTAGTTCAGCATCCGACCAAGCAGGGTAGGCAGTAGTTTAGCATCAGACCACACAGGATGGGCAGTAGTTCAGCATCAGACCACACATGGTGGGCAGTAGTTCAGCATCAGACCACACAGGACGGGGAGTAGTTCAGCATCAGACCACACAGGACAATCAGTAGTTCAGCATCAGACCACACAGGACGGGGAGTAGTTCAGCATCAGACCTCACAGGACAATCAGTAGTTCAGCATTAGACCATACAGGGTGGGCAGTAGTTCAGCATCAGACCACACAGGATGGGCAGTAGTTCAGCATTAGACCATACAGGAAGGGCAGTAGTTCAGCATCAGACCTCACAGGACAATCAGTAGTTCAGCATTAGACCATACAGGGTGGGCAGTAGTTCAGCATCAGACCACACAGGAAGGGCAGTAGTTTAGCAACAGACCACACAGGACGGGGAGTAGTTCTCATCAGATGACACAGGATGGGCAGTAGTTCAGCATCAGACCACACAGGACGATTAGTAGTTCAGCATCAGACCTCACAGGACAATCAGTAGTTCAGCATCAGACCACACAGGACAGGCAGTAGTTCAACATCAGACCACACAGGATGGGCAGTAGTTCAGCATCAGACCACACAGGACAATCAGTAGTTCAACATCAGACCATACAGGACGATCAGTAGTTCAGCATCAGACCATACAGGACAATCAGTAGTTCAACATCAGACTACACAGATTGGGCAGTAGTTCATCATCAGACCATGCAGGACAGGCAGTAGTTCAGAATCTGACCACAGAGGGTGGGCAGTAGTTCAGAATCAGACCACACAGGACGGGCAGTAGTTATGTGGTTTCTGACCCTGTATGACTCATTGTTATCTATAACTAGCCACTTAAGTATATTAGCATCGCTAGAACAGCTCCCAATATTAAATGTTTGTTTGGCCATAGATTTGTCTTCACTCAAAGCACCCTTTTCACCATACTAGTGTTGGGGCAGTGCTAGCATAACACTACCCAGCAACTCCTGCTGAGCGATGTTGAAGGTCCTGGAATGCTGACCGGAAGAGACATTTTCGGGCCCGGTAATCCTCGTCTAGTTCAGCTTGTGGGTCGGCCATATGAGAAATGAGAAGGATGGAGTGGAGGTGTTTTAGCCGTGACCTTAGACCCACACCAACCCTGTCGCATCCAGAGAATCCACCCCGGCAAGGTGACTCTCCACTGGGGTAATATTGTTCAGCAGTGTGGGGCACTTAAGGCTGGCTGGCTCCGGGGCTGCTTGGCTCTCTGCCGTGGTTTTTCAAGCAACAGGAGATCTAGTTACCTAAAAATACTCCAGCTCCAGGATTGTGCTCTTCCTCATACAAAGCGTGCTTGATCTTCCTGTAATAACTCACGTGCCGTGCTGACTTTGACCTGGTTGATGGCAGGATCGGATCCTTGCTGCATTTGGGAGATGGCTAAGGCCGAGCTTGGGCAGGAGAGATCCATTCCTGGGCCTGTGTGCCAAGTCTTATTGTTTGTCCTGCCCTAACACACCTGGTCCAACCCTGTGGGAGGCTAATAATTGAACAAAGATTTGAACAGATATGCCGTAGCAGGGAAAACCCCGATTTGCAGTTGCCGTAGGAGATACCTGGACATTCCTGGTAGATCAAAGGTGCTGGACAGAAAGGCATTCTTGTTCTTTCTTTCTTGGAACTTTCCTGGTGATATGAAATGAGAGAAATCGTGGGTCTTGCTATTTTGGACTGGGATAAAGATGTCGGGGCAGTGGGGAAATTCTCGCCTATTAATATCCTAACCGACGGATTAAGCAGCAGATGTTATATTAATTTAAACACTATTCTGGCTTTGTATGGTTAAAATCAGAATGTGGAGCTGGCAGTGTTATTTAAGGCCTCTTTAAAAAAGAGATCCTGACTCTCAGGAGGCTTGCCTCGCCTCGTCGATTAAAGCCAACACTATAGGCCTAGACTGGAACCTTTGGGAAAGCCTCTAGGAATTGAAGGCGGCTGTTAATGATTAGCATGTGCTGTTATCAGTGACGTCGAATGTTTATTAGGAGAGCCGGAGACCGTCGGAGCCTGCCGGATGCCGAGGTGTAGCTACTTGGAACCGGATTCGATTCAATCAACACATCAGTGTTCATCATGCCGCATTTCTGGATTCACCTGTCGCCCAAGAGTCCGCACCGACTTTGGCTAACGGTGTTAGCGGCAGTGGAAGACGCCCACCCTGAAATCTTGATGTGCTTGATATTCGTCTAACAGCTGCCGGAGACAGGGCAGGGGATTGTGGGATAGCTATGTGCAGCTGAAATGTCAGGAGGCCTCCTGTACACAGAGTTATTTATAAGGCTGAAAGGAAAGGGGAGAGGAGCTACATTACTGGGGGGGCACTCAGTTATGCAAAAACATTAAAGTTCCTCTGTGTGTATTAATCACTGTGTTCCTGCACACCGAGCTCAGCAGGCCTCTCCACTGATGACATTATTAAAGGGTGGCTTTAATTCAGCACTTTGGACACATTCTTGGTATAGCCGGCCAGAGCTGGCAGTTCATGTACACAGACCCAGGATGTCAGTATAGACGTGGTGGATGTTGTATTTTCATGAATAGGGTAGGAGGTCTATGTGGGCTAGCTTAATATGAGCTACAGGAATGTCTTAGGCACACATGGAAAGTATCCTAATCAGTTCATGACTCCACGTTTAGAAACAAGTGGGGATTAGGGTTGTGTCAGTGCACTGTTTCTCAACCCTGGTCCTTAAAGCACACTGCCCTGCACATTTTGGTGGGTTCCCTGCTTTGGCAGCCCCCCGTGGCACTCTGAACAGGCTTTGATCATGAGCTGGTAAGTTGAATCTGGTGTGTTGGGAGCAGGGAAGGCACCAAAATGTGCAGGGCAGGGTCCCTCCAGGACCGGGGTTGAGTGACACTGGGATAGTGCCACCTCCAAAGGAGTCTTTGAAGAGATGCCATGCCAAAAACACATTTACTCACTTAAGGAACCTTTAGATCTTGAAGGAACCTCCTCATAAAGTAACGGTTCCATGATAACTCATGGTGGAACCATACGTCCATATTGTCCCAAGGTCTTTCATAGAAAGTCAGGCTTGTTTTGTGAAGGCCTGACCTGTTAGGATCCGTTGGCCTGGCACGTTTAGTAGTTGGAGGGTGTTATAATTAGATGGTAGGCACCAATGAAGAATAGCACAGGAGCCAGACACCATTCTTCCCCTAGCGCTCACCGGCCCAGGACCCTATCTCTAATTCATGTCTTTGTTGGCACCTCTCTTAAGGCCAGTGGTAACTCAGTGGGGGCTTATTAATTACCTGATTAGTTGGTTCAAGTTAGTTGGAGCAGGGAAAGGGTCAACATATGCAGGATCAGGTTCAGGAACCACTGATCTAGGGCTCCCTGTCCCAGCGGGGGTTGGTACACTCCTGGAATTGGTGCACTCTAAGGGTGCAGAAGTGCTAGGAAAAAAAGCCTGCACCCTCCGTCCCCCCCTCCAGTCCCAAAGTGTACCCCATGAACTTGCTGAAGCCGGATCTCAGTATCCAAGCTATTGCCCCGCTCCCTCTCCGCACGCTGTGCGCGTAAACAAAGTCATGATGGACAGCAGTTTGCACTTGCCGACTAACTTTAGCTCCTGTGGCCACCGAGGGGCGGGGGCTTCCTTTCCCATAATGCATCTTTGCTGATCCACGCACACAGGCACGAACGGACATCTGACACAGCTGACCCCCTCAATCCCAACCCAACCCGCCCCTGTGCTCAGCCTTTTGCTTGTCAGGACAGGGCAGGCAGAGATCGGGACTTGTCTGGGAGGCAAACCCCCTGCGAGGGTCATGTTTCGCAGAGCTGGGAGCCACTGGCTGTGGACTAGTTGAGTTTGCGAAGTGGGGTTTTATGTATTGTGAAAGGAAGGCAGGAGCCTGAAGGCCTGGCACTGGTGCTGCAATGCTCCTGAGCTCCAGATGCCCTGCTAGCAGCTGCATTTCCGGGATCCTTTCCTTGCACCAAGACCCAACGACCGGGAAGCCCCGGACGGGACCCTGCGAGTGAGAGTTTTTGTGTGACTAGGTGAGAGGGTGCTGTTTATAGTGGACAACCTTGAGACAGGAACTTGAAGGGAAACCGAAACGACCTGGGAGACCGGGAGACACCTGCCAGAGAGAGTGGCCTGCAAACTTGTAAGCGGAAGTGACCAAGGACACAGGGAGTAATCTTACTGATTTCGTCTTGGGGTTTGGTTTATATCTCTGGACACCGCAACCATGATGATAAAGGAGGCCTCGCTCAGGGAAGACCCCGACTTCCGGGGGGAGCTGGCCTTTTTGGCCCGGGGCTGCGATTTTGTCCTGCCGTCGCGGTTTAAGAAGAGGCTCAAGTCTTTCCAGCAAGCACAGGTCAGTAGGCAGGGGCCTTGTCCAGTTCCGCAAAGGACTGCTGCGGCTAACTCACGCATGCCAGGGAAGACAAACTATTCACAGGCAGATACCAACATGTCTATTAATAGTGCATCTCGGGGTTGGGGGTGGCAAAGGGCTACAGGAATACAGTGTCCGAGAGAATGTTGCGTACAGAAGCTTGGGGCAGATAAGAGGGGGGGGGTGGGCAAGCTCACTGCTACAGCTGTTGTGTTCAATACATACAGTACACCAGCCTGAACCTCCACCGAACTCGGGATAGGGCTGCAACCAATGGCTGTGTCTATAATCAGTTAGCCTAGCCGGACTGATCTAACAGTTATGCCCTCTTTGGTTCCACTTACTTTCATTCAAAGTTTGATGTGACCGAAGATTTCTTCTTCTTGTATGGTTTAGAAAACAATAGAAGTCCTATCGCCCCCTAGATTTCCTGTGCTGAACTGCAATCTGTCAGAAAGATCGTAACCACCAACGAACTCTCAGACACCTACGTCCCGGCTTTAGCGCTGAATCTAGGCACTAAATCTCCTACTCTGTCCCAACACCCATGAGTTTTTTGAGTTGATGGAGTCCTGCGTACTAGTAATGCCCCCAGCAGTTTGAAGGTAAACGTAGGGAGGACCGTTATGCAGATGTGGAAGGACTGGAAGCGAATGACCATGGCTCGTTTCGACAGTAGCCAAGCACGCGATGTTACGTAAGAGAGCAGCCGGGCTGGATGCAGTCCGAACTTGCTGGTCCTCTGGGTTCCTGTCCCAGACACTACTGATTCTTTCCTCAAGCTGAGAATAAACACTTGCACCGTACAGAGTGTGATCCGTGCATCGCACCTGCCTCTGGCATTTAACCTAGCGTTTAACCTTCAGCGAGTGTTGCAAGGGTCCTTGGAGAGAACGCATGGCGAGAGCAGACATCAGCTGTCACTGACCCATGGTGTCCGACGTGTAAATTAGACTGTATGCATGCCATGCTTTGAGACCAAAACAGCTCACTGCACCATCCCCCACTTGGTTCCTGTCAATGGCTTGGAGATGGAGGACATTGTTTGATTCGTTCTGCCGTCTAACCTGGAGCCGTCAGAACTCCAGCCTAACTTTAGCCTTTTACATTGTTCCTCAAGGTTGTTAACTAGTATACCAGTATAGCAATACAAATGGTAGTTTAGGAATTCTGGAATTCCGTTTGCCGGGTTAGATCGTTTTTTCCACATCAGACTCAGTGTTAGAGATATGCCGGTTTCTTCACTAGCTGGGTTATATATACAGAACATGACCCAAATGGTATAGGCTCCTTTTCTTGGGTTAAGGATTCAGGAGGGGAGATCCGGTGATGGTTTATTGGGAAACCTCAGTGGACGTACACGAGCCAGAGAAAAGGTGATTTGCTAGATGATGGTTTATGATGGATGATGTATTGGTCATATGGATACTTGTAATAATTCAGACTACATGCTTATCTTCTGAGGCTTGGCCTTTGGGATCCACAAGGTGGACAGCATCCCAGCGCTCAGGGTGAATGTACCAGCTGCTACCTGCTACCCTGTCTGGCTTATTTGTGCCAGCAAGTAGAATCTGGAGCCATCCCGGGATCCGTTTAGAATCCGATTGCGCATCTTTGCTGCATTAATAACGTTTGCAGTATTGATATTACAGGAGACTGCATTATGCGAATAAGCCCTCTAAGCCCAGGGTTTTTTGTGTGTGGTGAATATGTCTGATTTGTCATAGATGCTCTGGATCACAGTTCCTATGGGAATCAAAGCATTCAAGTGATCCGACTAACATTCATTTGTGGGCAAAGCTTAAATACCGTATATCACAGTCACGGCGTGTAGAGCTGTAATCAGTGTAGTACTGGATAGAGAGGAATGTAAGGGTGTTACAGATTTCATGTCTTGATATTAAACCTGATCCTGCAGCGGCACGGATTACAGACGGTGTATGTTCTGGTTAAGACGTTAAGCAGAGACCACTCCGCATGAGACCCTCACCTGTTCTAAGTGTTCATTGTCCATAGTATTAAACTAGTTTGAGGAACAGTCGCTGTTTGCTGATGATTCCTGCAGTAATGATTTATTAGCTGAACATGATACTGGACAACAGCTGTTCAGTAACTACCATGAATGATACGCCTACCATCAAATAGTCTGTGTGCTGTGAAATATTCAGTATCTACTATTACTTATTCTGTATCTACTGTGAACTATTCAGTCTGTACTCTGGATTATTCAGCCTCTCCTTTGAATTATTCAGTATCTACTCTGGATTATTTAGTTATCTCCTATGAATTATTCAGTATCTACTCTGGATTATTCAGTATCTATTTTGGATTATTCAGCATCTCCTATGAATTATTCAGTATCTACTCTGGATTATTCAGTATCTACTCTGGATTATTTAGTATATATTCTGGATTATTCAGCATCTCCTATGAATTATTCAGTATTTACTATGGATTATTCAGCAGCTACTCTGAATTATTCAGCATCTCTTATGAATTATTCAGTATCTACTCTGGATTATTTAGTATATATTCTGGATTATTCAATATCTCCTATGAATTATTCAGTATCTACTCTCGATTATTCAGCGTCTCCTATGAATTATTCAGTATCTACTCTGGATTATTCAGTGTCTCCTATGAATTATTCAGTATATATTCTGGATTATTTAATATCTCCTATTAATTATTCAGTATCTACTCTGGATTATTTAATATCTCCTATGCATTATTCAGTATCTACTCTGGATTATTCAGTATATATTCTGAATGATTCAATATCTCCTATGAATTATTCAGTATCTACTCTGGATTATTCAGTATCTACTCTGGATTATTCAGTGTCTCCTATGAATTATTCAGTATCTACTCTGGATTATTCAGTATATATTCTGGATTATTCAGTATCTACTCTGGATTATTCAGTATCTACTCTGAATTATTCAGTATCTACTATGAGTTATTAAGTATCTATTATGAATTATTCAGTACATACTCTGGATTATTTAGTATCTACTTTTAATTATTCAGTGTCAGTGCTATAAATTATTCGGTTATGTGTCAGACTAAAGTTATCCTAAAAAAAAATCTTTGATGTTGATTCACCATTGCTGTTTAGTCCAAGACTAAGGCGAGGCCTACATCCATGCCTGGAGTATTGAATCCTGAGTGTTGAAACTGAGTCCAGTTTGCTTGAGTTTCTTTGGGGCTTGATGTTTTTTGACTCATGGTCCCCATCTCTCTCTCTCTCTCCCTCTGTCCAGATCCAACCAGAGAAGAAACCCGGAAGTCCTCCTCCAGCTCTAGCTCCAGCTCCAGCTCCAGCTCCGTCCTCACCGGCCCCCCGCTCCCCTTCCCCACCGCCAGCCAAAGTAGTGGTCACCCCTCCTCCTCCCTCCATAAACATTCCACGCTTCTACTTCCCCACAGGCCTTCCAAACTGCGCTGCCAACTATGACGAGATCATTGCCAAAATCGAGACGGCCTTCACCGAGTTCGAGGAGGAGAAGGCCGACATTTACGAGATGGGGAAGATAGCGAAGGTGCACATGGTGTTTTATTCCGAAGAGGGATGATCGGTGTCTCTAGCTGCCTCGCATTGACAACTCTGCGTGTTGTTTTGATAATACAGATGCGTCCTCGAGCGTTTCGTTTCATCTCAGTGCTCTGAGGAACATCATATTAGCAGTATTACATGATATGTCATCACCGCCAGAAGTCTGGGATGCTAATCCCTAGACTGTGATGTTTAGCATTAGCAGCTAGTCTTATTTGTTAGTCATGTGTCTTTCAAATTTGACAGAACAACCAGAATGTGTATGTTGGTTCGAACAGCAATAGATGCCCGTCAAAAGATAAAAAACAGAGTGGACTGATAAACTGTGAATATTGTAGCTGATAATATTTTTTAAATATTAAATAGCACCTTGTAGCTCTACAGTTACACACTGCAGTCCATCTCTATCTCTGTACACTTTATTATTCCCCCCATCATCTTTTGTGTGTCCACTCAACACACACCAGCACAACACACACTAACACACCACCACCACGTCAGTGTCACTGCAGTGCTGAGATTGATCCACCACCCACATCATACCTGCTCTGTGGTGGTCCTGGCGGGGTCCTGACTATTGAAGACCAGGGTAATTCAGTATACAGAGAAACAGATGGACTACAGTCTGTACCTGTAGAACTACAAGGTGCACCTATGTGGATAAAGAGTGTAGATACATTCATGTGGTCATAAAGTCATGCCTGGCGTATGGGTGTATGTGCAGTTACATTGTAAATAGCATGTGGCCTGAATGGTATGTACAGTTACATTATGAGTATAATTCAGATTTTCCTGGATAGTAATTTAATTTGGATTTCCATTTCGCTTTTCATTAGCATTTGTATATAGAACTGCAGAAAATTAACATTTTTATTTAGATTAGAAAAATGATCTTTTTTTTTACATTTACATTTATCATAGACTTTTTATAGACATAGATAAACTATAGACAGATTATCTATGCATTATGCATAATCTAAAACATAAAGTTATAGCGTTTAGGCTTAATATTAATATAACTTTGTATATTATTTAGCTGACGCTCTTATCCAGAGCGACTTACAAGGTTAATCATATTACAGGTGGAGTGTAGTGTAGTGTTAGGAGTCTTGCCCAAGGACTCTTATCGATGTAGCACAGCATAGTCACCCAGACCGGGATTCAAACCCCAGTCTCCCACATGTGGTGATACGTCCCTGGTGGGTAGTGGTGGGTGTTATCCACTGAGCTACACCAACCACATTTAGTGTCAGCAAACTGGTTTTATGTAGTTGTAGAAACCAGTGATCGGAGTGTGTGTACAGTAGTGTAGGTGTTTTTAGAATGACTGATATTAGAGTAAATAGGCATATCTTAAATGACATGAAGTTACATAAAAACGTCATTTGTGTATGCAAAATTAAATATTGATTACAGATGTGCACTTTATTCTATTAGGCTAATATTATAGGCAATGCTGTTAGCATGGCTCCTACAAAGCCATCCAATTTTTTTTTAAATCCAATTTTAAGAGAACATGGTAGACAGCTACCAACTCCGAGAGAATGAGTCGAGGCTAATTTGCTAACTGCAAAAATATATATAAATAAATATTATATATATATATATTTAATTTAATTTAATTTAATTTAATTTAATTTAATTTAATTTAATTTAATTTAATTTAATTTAATTTAATTAATTTATTTATATATATTTTTGCAGTTAGCAAATTAGCCTCGACTCATTCTCTCGGAGTTGGTAATAAGACCGGAGCGTAAATGGGCTGAGAACCACATAGAATCTCTTTTATTAACCATCTCGACTACAGATCTCTTTGATCTTATGTACTTTAGTAACTTCATCGAAATGGAAAACATGGTTTTGGTTGTTGAGTAACTGCAGGGATGACAGTGCAGATGAAGAGAGCTAGCTACATGGCTAATAAAGACGTCATATAACCCAGACTGTTGTCCTTGTACAGGCATGCGGGTGTCCGCTGTACTGGAAGGCCCCCATGTTCAACTGTGCGGGAGGAGAGAGGACAGGCTTCGTCTCTGTGCACACCTTTATCGCAACCTGGAGGAAGTAAGTGTCCCCTGCCCCTCACCCTCTTCGTCCTGCACATATCTTGCCCATTCAGTCACCTTAGTTTGGTGAAATGTCCTCCGGATTTTCTCCAGCCTCACCACTAATGTAGTCAAACAGCTGAGATATGTTTGGTATGTGGTTTGCTTCTTTGGGTTTTAACGCAGGTACTAACGCCTGCCTCATCACATTACCCCTGTAAGGAATTCAGCCACAGACTTGATTATGAGGTTTCTGACACTGTAGACACACTGTTATTTATAAACATGGATTAAAATACGTTAGCATAGCTACACACGCTAGCTGCCACTGGGACTCCTGAATTTCGTTTGCTCCAGTCACAAGCTCCAGTGATAAGACTGAAGAAGCATCTGAAGACGGTAAATACGTTTTGGATGACGACCTACAGTTGGAGTATAAACCCTGATCATACACATAACCTACCCATACGCTTAACATAATCATTAACATACACTGAATGGCCTAATGTGCCATGCTGAGTAGGGCTACTGGGTACTGGTTAAAGTCGTTTGGCCCTAATAAATGATTCCTGATTGACATTTTTTTAATACCGTGTGTTAAATTACAAAGAAAGTGGGTGTGGCCTAAAGAAGAATTGACCGTGGGCTGCAGGAAGTGGTTGTATGTGCTGACTGCGGTTGATTACAAGCTAATCAGGAAGCAACAATGCTAATAACCTGCATTCAGACAGCGGCAGAGGGACTGAGCGAGAGGCACGGTTAGCGTCCGGCGTGAATGCAGATCAGATCAGTACTTGATAGTGCTGGAGTAATTTGGTCGAGACTATTAAAGTACTGAACTGTAGACCCGTAATCCAGTCTTCGTTGGTTGCCACCCTTGACCAGCACTACCCTAACTGGCTTACAGAGCATTAGGTGTGTTAGGACAGATCCAGGATGTGGAGTGATGTTGGGATGCTGAATGGGGAGCGCTTCAATATCCCAGCGCATCAGGGCCATGTAATCCCTCACTGGATACTGGGGTGACCGGGGCAGGACCTCCCAAGTCACTGGAATGAGACCCCTCATTTCACTGTAGTGGTGCCAGGTCACTAGGGCAGTACCCTTCAAACTACTGCAGAGGTACCCCTTAAATCTCTGGGATGGTGTCATGCAAATCACTTGGGGAAGTACCGCTTATGTCACTAGAGTGGTGCCCCTAAGGTCACTGTGGTGGTCTTCTCTTTATACTATATTTGTGGTGCTAATGCTGAGAACCATTTGTTTAGATGATGCAGTGTAGAATAGTTGCACCCAGTGGAGGTGGAAGTGCTGGATTGCAATGCTATTCATCGGTATGGAGTTGTAGAGGTTCCTAATGGTGTCCTGTGATAATCCGTCCCATGTAGCTTCAATATCCTCACACCGTTCCTGCAGATGGTGCGGTAGGGGTGGAGGTGGAGTGACACCAGGCCTTCTGGGTGTGCGATACGTAAAGTCAAATTCATCTTGGTGCTGACCACGGTGCCTCCACGCACAGTTTCGTTGGTCGTCTCCACCAAGACCAAACCTAGGACTCGTCTTTGAAGATGACCCGCTGCCATTCTGAGTTACTCCATCACAGTCTGGTACGACACCAGTGCAGTTTTTGGTGACGGTGACGTGGTGTTAAGGAGAGTTGTCGTAACGGTCTGTGTGCATGTAGTCTTGCGTCTGCCAATGGTGCTGGCACTCACAGGATGACTCATGGAGGGAATCACTGCTCACTGAAAGTCTGAAAATCGAGGCTGTTGGGCCGTGTGTGAAAATCGAATCATCTCACAATGTCAAACCAAGTTTCATTCCTGCTGGTTGATTTGTTCTGGATGAGTGTATTTATATATATAGAAATAGATCATATTTGAACATCTGTATCTTCTATACTGAACATCTGTATCTTCGTCTCCCTCCTTAGATTGTTACACAGCTGCTATGATGATGCATCCAAGTTTGTTTACTTGCTGGCCAAGCCGGGCTGTAATTACCTGGAACAGGAAGACTTCATCCCTCTGTTACAGGTCAGTTTTGAAACTGTGTCCCTGTTCACCCTTGGTAAAAATATAAAAATATAAATGTGTGTAACATACCCCGCCCCCAGGACCATTTACCTTCAGATGTACTGAAGTATGGAGAGTAACAGGAGCATGATTTATTACGGCTCTAATGTCCTATTATCATTTCTGGAACAGGACTCTCCATCAGCTCAGTGTAGGTAAAGAGACTCTAGTGTCTCTCAGTCCACCAGTCTTTAATAGAAGCTCATTCATTAGTCTGACACTGACGTCTATTCACATCATCATCAGCACAGAACACTGAAGGAGAGCAGGTTCCGTTAGCTAGAACCAAAACACTACTTATAGTACACTAACGCATTACACTTACTGAGTTACTGTACACCAACACACTACTTACAGCACACTAACACATTACACTTACTGAGTTACTGAACACCAACACGCTACTTACAGCACACTAACACATTACACTTACTGAGTTACTGTACACCAACACACTACTTACAGTACACTAACGCATTACACTTACTGAGTTACTGTACACCAACACACTACTTACAGTACACTAACGCATTACACTTACTGAGTTACTGTACACCAACACACTACTTACAGCACACTAACACATTACACTTACTGAGTTACTGAACACCAACACGCCACTTACAGCACACTAACGCATTACACTTACTGAGTTACTGTACGCCAACACACTACTTACTGACACTTACTGACACATTACACTTACTGAGTTACTGTACACCAACACACTACTTACAGCACACTAACACATTACACTTACTGAGTTACTGTACACCAACACACTACTTACAGCACACTAACACATTACACTTACTGAGTAACACACCACTTACAGTACACTAACGCATTAAACTTACTGCGTTACTGTACACCAACACACTACTTACAGCACACTAACGCATTACACTTACTGAGTTACTGTACACCAACACACTACTTACAGCACACTAACACATTACACTTACTGAGTTACTGAACACCAACACACCACTTACAGCACACTAACACATTACACTTACTGAGTTACACACCACTTACAGTACACTAACGCATTAAACTTACTGAGTTACTGTACACCAACACACTACTTACAGCACACTAACGCATTACACTTACTGAGTTACTGTACACCAACACACTACTTACAGCACACTAACACATTACACTTACTGAGTTACTGAACACCAACACGCCACTTACAGCACACTAACGCATTACACTTACTGAGTTACTGTACACCAACACACTACTTACAGCACACTAACGCATTACACTTACTGAGTTACTGTACACCAACACACTACTTACAGCACACTAACACATTACACTTACTGAGTTACTGTACACCAACACACTACTTACAGCACACTAACACATTACACTTACTGAGTTACTGAACACCAACACACTACTTACAGCACACTAACACATTACACTTACTGAGTTACTGTACACCGACACGCTACTTACAGTACACTAACACATTACACTTACTGAGTTACTGTACACCAACACGCCACTTACAGTACACTAACGCATTACACTTACTGAGTTACTCTACACCAACACGCCACTTACAGTACACTAACACATTACACTTACTGAGTTACTGTACACCGACAACCCTACTTACAGTACACTAACGCATTACACTTACTGAGTTACTGTACACCAACACACTACTTACAGTACACTAACACATTACACTTACTGAGTTACTGTACACCAACACACTACTTACAGCACACTAACACATTACACTTACTGAGTTACTGTACACCAACACACTACTTACAGCCCACTAACACATTACACTTACTGAGTTACTGGACACCGACACGCTACTTACAGCCCACTAACACATTACACTTACTGAGTTACTGTACACCAACACACTACTTACAGCACACTAACACATTACACTTACTGAGTTACTGTACACCAACACACTACTTACAGCACACTAACACATTACACTTACTGAGTTACTGTACACCAACACGCCACTTACAGCACACTAACGCATTACACTTACTGAGTTACTGTACACCAACACGCCACTTACAGTACACTAACACATTACACTTACTGAGTTACTGTACACCAACACACTACTTACAGCACACTAACGCATTACACTTACTGAGTTACTGTACACCAACACGCCACTTACAGTACACTAACGCATTACACTTACTGAGTTACTGTACACCGACAACCCTACTTACAGCACACTAACGCATTACACTTACTGAGTTACTGTACACCAACACACTACTTACAGCACACTAACACATTACACTTACTGAGTTACTGTACACCAACACACATCATTATACAAGACAGGTAAAAATAAATCCTGTCAGAATGTGTTAAGTCTCGTCTTGTCTAGGATGTTCATCCGATTGTGTTGTGTTGTCATTTTAGGACATCGTGGACACTCACCCCGGGCTGACGTTTTTAAAGGACGCTCCAGAATTCCATTCCCGCTACATCACCACAGTACGTGTCTTTATTAAGAATATGATGGCAGCATAGTGGCAGACATCTACGTCTCCCGGAATTACAGCAGCAGCCATTTTATAGACACTGCTCAGTTAACGGGGCACCATTTGAACCACCCATCATGAATCCTTCAGTATGTGCTATTAATAAAGAATTAATTATGAAATATTCATTCATTTTCATAATGCTGTTGTTCTTTTTGGGGCTGCTGTTGTGAGGGTGGACGGAACGCCGGTAGTACTGTCCCATTCAACCTAATGAGAAACTGAAGAACACGAATCTGAGCGGTGACTGTAGTTTCTAATTAGGTTGAATGGGACAGTACAACAGGCGAACACGTTAAGGGGTGGAGCCTCTAGATGGTAACTGGTCACTTTCCCATACAGTAACACTTGAACTGTGCTGGTCTGTCTGTCTGTGGACAGCTGAAGCACGTGTATGTGTGTCAGGGTGTTATGGGGGAGCATTGAATCCTGACATCACGGAAAGACTGAAAGAGCAGGCTGCGGCCCCCTGCCCCACACATGCCCATATTTAGCCTCTTCCTCTTCCTCCAGCTGTCCCTCTGCTCCCAGGAGCACAAAACTACCAGGAAACGTTCCATGCTCCTGAAACCAGAGCGCGCTGCTATTGTCAGTGAAGGCTCACTCTTTTAGAAAGCTAGCTATTACCACATACAGGAGCTCTTCTGAGGCTGGAGACATGTCTTGAGCTTCACGCTGGGCATCTTAACCCTGCTGAGGCATCCTGGTCTTTAACTCCACCCAAACTCAGGTGGCACATTCCAACCGTTCCCCAGCCATTGTAGTATGCAATGTTAAGTGTGTCCACTCTACCTTTATTACAGCTTCCATTCTTTTCAGGAGACTCACTGTCAGTTTCTTCGCCTCCGAAGTTCAGTTTTAGAAGTTGGTTTAGAAGGTTCTGCCTCTCACCATCTAATTAACACCAAACACATTCAGTGATGTTAAAGTCTGGGATGGACAGTCCATTGCTGTCTCCTCACAGTTGAAGAAGGATGGACAGAAACACCTGTGGATTTTCAGATCTGAAGCAGGAGTGGAGGTTGATGCTCTCCTCTCTCTCTTACAGATGACAGATATAAGTGCTGTTTATGTAAAGGGGACAGATTTGGTGGTCTATCAGGTCTTCCAGGTGGTTGTTAGGAGTCACGTTTTCTCCATAGCTTTTTTGTTGCTAATTTTTTTCACTTGCTTTCCATTGACTTTCTTTGTCTTTGTGCAAGTGCATTTTCTCTTAAATCCAATCGCCTTGGATTAAAAAACAAAAAGTCCAAAAAATCAGTAATTTAACTTTAATTGCTTTCCGAGTGGCCTCAGAGTTTTGCACAGTGCTATACATAGTTACAGAATTTGGATTCTGTATGAACAGTCTTCACGTCTGACTTTTTCTAATTGTAACTGTTTTTTACTATTTTAATTATAATGTTTTTATAATTTTATATACTATTTTAATACTATATAATTATTTCCCTTCTGCAAAACAGGACTGTACACACAACAGTAGCTTTTCATCAAATTTGTACGACGATACTTCCAAAGCAATACACATGTATTTATAATGAGTGTGAATACGCCATTTTGAAACAATCCACAACCGTCCTGTCACGTGCTAACAGGTGATTAGTTGTAAAAGGAGCTCCAGCTAAGACACCAGGTTGTATCTCAGCCAGGAAACCACTGTTGAATGTACATGACCCCCCTCAGACGCAACTGCATGCTAAACCACCATGCTACTCTACTGTATTAAATATAGCCTCATGAACTCAGGAGCACATCGGAAAACCGTTGTCACTTAACACAGTCCATCGCTGCATCAAGACATGCAACTTGATACTCTGTTACGCATGGAGAAAGCCATACACCAATTCTCTGCAGAAATGCTGCTGAGTTCTCTGGGCCTGAGCTCATCTTAGAGTGTCTGAAGGTGGTCAGATGAGTCCACACATGGGTCCGTCCAGGCTTTTATCAGCATAGTGCAAAAGCCAACATCTGTCACGGGTGTGAAGGTACCATTGACGCAGGGGCATATATTTGGATTTTAGAGAGACGTATGCTGCTATCTAGGTGACATCTTATTCCGGGAAGTCCGTGGTTATTTCAGCAAGACAATGCCAGGCCACATTCTGCACATGCTACAACAGTCTGGCCTGGTTTCTCTGCCTGCAGTCCAGATCTGTCTCCTATTGAAAATGAATGACACAGGCCAGAAGCAGCCAATGAGCGTCCACTTGCAGGAATGGTCAGAAATGGGGAACTAATAGCGTCCTCAGTTCCCGATAGTTGTTTGTCTTTAACCCGCTGAATTGCTAAAGATTTCTCTGTCTTGTTTCCTGTAGGTGATCCAGCGGATATTCTACACAGTCAATCGCTCCTGGGCAGGCAGGATCACGATGACTGAGCTCAGGAGAAGCAACTTTTTGCAGGTGCACACTGCAGTCTCGTTGTTTATCAGTGCTGAACAGTAAAACGGATTCTCTTTAGTGAATCTCTAGAATTCTGAAACCCTCATGATGTTCTATATGAAACTCTATATGGAGTCTAACATTGTGGAGGGTTCTTGTACATGTCACACACAAAAGTGGGGTTTTGGTGGGATCTCTCTAAAGAGCTCCTTTCAGTGCCTTTATTTTTAAAGGCGTAGAGAGAAGCTGTCAAACAGCAGAGCACCAGATAGCTCATTTCCTGAAAGGCCAGGTGCAGAGCTCTTTGCCTGCACACGACAGCTAGCTAGCTAGTGTTACTCTAGCCTAGCAACAAGGAGCACTGCAGCCAGGATCTGTACTCCCAAGCAACAGTGCCTAATATTTCTAGTTCAAACACAAGGTGAACTCTACTAGACACTCCTACCTTGGTGGGCCACCTTGCAGTGCAGTGTTGGTCATCCTCTAGTCCAAAAACCATGACCAGAGATTGGAAATTAGGGTCTCTGCTCTAGACTTTCATCAGTGGTACCAGGATGCTGCCCACAGGATGCTGCCCACAGGATGCTGTTGGATAGTTTTGGTTGGTGGGTGATTCTCAGTCCAGCATTGACACTGAGGTGCCCAGCAGCACCTGCTGTGTTTGATCCACTCACACCAGCACAGCACACACTAACACACCACCACCACGTCAGTGTCACTGCAGTGCTGAGAATGATCCACCACCCACATAATAAGTTCTCTGTGGTGGTCCTGTGGGGGTCCTGACCATTGAAGAACAGGGTGATACAGTATACAGAGAAACAGATGAACTTCAATCTGTAACTGTGGAACTACAGAGTGCTCCTATATGGACAATGACTGTAGATACAAAATGGGGTTCCTAATAAGTGCTCAGTGACTGTGTTCCTGCAGGGGAGTCAAGCTGTACTGAGTGGCATGTGGAACCAGCCAGTAAAAACTAGAACTTCCGCATCAAGTTTCGGCCACCAGCGCTAATTGTGATTAGCTTTGTGCTAATGCGTGTTGTGATGCTTTGGCCTGGATAATGAGTAAGGGCCTTTGGGGTATCCACGAGGAGAGAAGTTAGCAGAAGCACTTAAGCCACACAGACGTTAGTTTGTGTACTCCAATACACTCGTTTATTTGCGTTTACCGTCTGAAACCAGTCTTCCAGCCACAACGGTCCACTGTTTTCTATACATTAGACTGTAGCTAAGCTCTAGCGTTACAGAGAGTGCAGACAAATAACAGATAACAATGGTAGGATAACCAGAACGCCAGAACCCACTCTCTTCTCCACTCTGCTCTCTTCTTCTGCAGAGGTCACACAGGAATGAGTAAATACAATGCCCCTTCTTAAAGGCACAGCATAAACTTTGACTGTTACAGTGTGTTGGCACCACTGCAGTATTCATAATATCTATAATATGTAGGCAGCCTTCAAATAAAGCATTAGCACATGCCGTATACAACCTCACTGAAAGCAGCTGGTAACGTCGTCTCTGTTTCCAGACTCTTGCCCTGCTGGAGGAGGAGGATGACATCAATCAGATCACAGACTACTTCTCCTACGAGCACTTTTACGTTATCTACTGTAAGTTCTGGGAGTTAGACACTGACCACGACCTCTTCATTGACCCCAAAGATCTGGCCAGGTACAACGACCACGGTGAGTGCTGTAACGGACACACACATATTCCCAAAAGAACCCGGTACCTAGTTCTTTTTTGGTTTCTCATGAAGTTTGTGTTTCTGTCCCTACAGCCTCATCCAGCCGGATCATCGAGAGGCTCTTCTCAGGAGCTGTGACCCGGTAAGGCCACCAGAAGAGAAATGAACCAGTGTAAATCAGCAGATCAATAGGAAGATAATGAAGGCTCATGGGAATTTTCATGATAGTATATTTCAGAGCTGGACAGGAACAGTACATGTAGTCTAGGTGAAATCTTGTCTCCCATAGTTCTATTTGAGTATACAGGTAGAGTAAAGGTAAATGTACCTAGGTAGTAGAAGTCATTTACCTGGTAGCTGGTTCCAGATGATCTAATCTGATGTTCTAGATAGTTTACAAACTGAACGTCCAGCACAACTAGACAAAAACATAGCTGGTAGAGCAACTTTTGTTTGATGGTTTGATGGATTTGATCTGTCAGCATGACCAACTGGTCAGCCACAGTGGTCATGCTGGTTGACCAGCTTGGTCATGCGTTTCATGGAAGGTTCTAAAAAGCTGTTGTTCGTTTTCAGCTCAGTTTATTATTATTTATTATTTGTGTTTCCAGCAGACTGCTTGTAATGTTTGAATTTGTTGAGCACCTTAGGGAAATATGTTTTCAGATCATATACGTGAATGTTAGTGCTGTCCTAGTGAGTTATAAGCATATACCCATATATGTGGACTCCACCTCTGTGAGTAATGACTCTGGGACTCAGGCTCTGGACTTTGCTGACGTGTATTACTTTGTTTCAGGGGGAACTCTGTGCAAAGAGAAGGAAGGATGAGTTATGCTGAGTTTGTGTGGTTTCTCATCTCAGAAGAAGACAAGAAGAACCCCACGAGGTAACAGCCCATTAAATAGATGAGATTTAGTGTTTTCCTTTTACAAGCCCAGAGCATTCTGTTCCGAATCGCTTCAGAAAGTCTCCTGAAAATACCTTGAAGCTCAGTGAGTGCGTTTTAAAACACTTAGCACTTAGAACAGATAGTAGTAAGTCATAGTTGTTGTGATTTAATCATAATGCTGTAAGTTTGGAGTTTGATATGAATTATATCAGACGCTTAGCTTACTGAGACAAGTGAAGATAAACCTCAATACACTGGGTTGGTCCCTTTAATTCACCGGGGTGGTACCTTCAGATCACTGGGTTGAAACCCTTTATGTTACTGGGGTGGTACCGGTTATGTCACTAGGGCAGTACCCCATTAGTCACTGTTGGAACCCTTAGGTAACAGGGATGGTACCTTCAAGGCACTGGGGTGGTTCCCCTTAAGTAACTGGAGTAGTACCCCTTAAATCACTGGAGTAGTACCCCTCAAATCACTGGAGAAGTACCCCTTAAATCACTAGGGTGATACCCCTTAAATCACTGGGGTAGAACCCCTTAAATCACCGGGTTGGTACCTTCAAGTCACTGGGGTGGTTTCCCTTAAGTAACCAGAGTGGTACTATACATTACCTGGCGTAGTACCCTCTGATCACTGGCCTATTCATTTCCACCTGGAAATTCCTGACCATCTTTTTTTAAATTTCCCTGTAAAATATCCACATAGGGCTGTCATAAGAAAATCATTGCAGGAGTTGATGGTGTGGGCCCTGTTCTAACCTGTCATGGTTTACTAAAGCAGCAGTTCACATGACGGCATGACAGTATAAAAAGAGACTCAGCTAAAATAAATAAATGAATTGGAGGTGAGAGGTTAAATCTTCGTGTGCTAATTCCTGTATGTGTGTGTTGCACAGTGTGGAGTACTGGTTCCGCTGTATGGACCTAGACGGTGATGGGGTTCTCTCCATGTACGAGCTGGAGTTTTTTTATGAAGAGCAGTGTGAGCGGATGGAGGGAATGGGGATCGAGCCTCTGCCCTTCCAGGACCTGCTCTGTCAGATGCTGGACCTCGTTAAACCAGAGTGCCAAGGTCAGGCAGGTTACAGTTCACAATACAATACAGTCCATAATGTAATAGACAAAAATGATTTAATAAAATCTATATAGGTGAGAACATTACAGTACTTCCACTTTATTTCTGCTCTCTGGCTGACCACTCCTGTCACTGTGGCTCCTAGTAATAATATTTTATTAATGTTATATTATATATATAGATATTATATCATATTATATTATATAAATATATATAATATTTCTAGAATTTCCATCTGGGATCAATAAAGTATCTATCTATCTATCTATCTATCTATCTATCTATCTATCTATCTATCTATCTATCTATCTATCTATCTATCTATCTATCTATCTATCTATCTATCTATCTATCTATCTGTCTATCATCTATCTATCTATCTATCTATCTATCTATCTATCTATCTATCTATCTGTCTGTCTATCATCTATCTATCTATCTATCTATCTATCTATCTATCTATCTGTCTATCATCTATCTATCTATCTATCTATCTATCTATCCATCTATCCATCTATCCATCTATCTATCTATCTATCTATCTATCTATCTATCTATCTATCTATCTATCTATCTATCTATCTGTCTGTCTATCATCTATCTATCTATCTATCTATCTATCTATCTATCTATCTGTCTATCATCTATCTATCTATCTATCTATCTATCCATCTATCCATCTATCCATCTATCTATCTATCTATCTATCTATCTATCTATCTATCTATCTATCTATTTATACATATGCTGCTCTTGTTAATGTCTTGTAGATGCTCATTCATGTATATAGACAGACCTCTCCTGTGGTTTTTTTTAAATCTCCTAATATGTTTATCGGTGCAATATCCACCAAGGCTGCTCCTGCTATGTCTAGTACATGTCATACTTCATATGCCGTCATCGTCCAAAGAAAAACATGCATCTCCATTTATGTCTATGTTTATTTGTATGCATCGTTTGAACAGAGCATCTGCTGTTCACACTGTGCGAACATGTCCTGACGAATGGACCAACTGAAATGGCCCAAAATAGTATATACAGCTCTGGAAATAAATAAGATGAGCACTCCAGCTGCTTCTCAAATCAGCATCTCCACATGCACAGCAGGTTCTTAGTGAGGAACCGAAGGTTGGGTTCTAGCTTTACTGGTAGATACAGTGAGCGTCTGGTTCATGAGAACAAGGTCAAGCAGCCAACACACAGGACAACACAGCTACAGACTGGCAGAGGGCCAAACCCACTCTCTACTGACCGTGATGAGCACCATCTCATTCCAATGTGTAACCACCTAAGATGACCCGAGTGACCTACAGAGAGACTGGTCAGCGGTGACCTGGGGTGAAAGCACTGGCGAGCGTTCTAAACACAGGCTTCTGGAGGTCATTAGTGATTTTCTAAATACACAGATCTAATACAATATCTGATCTGGAATCTGGGAGACATGTTTACAGTAGTGTACAGAATAAACAGGACTGCGAAATTTTGGTACAACACATTCCCAAGAACCTGCACGGACCATAACGGAGAAACGGACCGTATTTCCAGAGCTGTATATATATGTATATATATAACTTTCCCTTATAGAACCTTTGAAAAAAACGAATGACTGCTCTTGATATCGGAACTGATGGGACGTAACTCGGTCTGTGCTAACCTCAGCACAGTTTTCTAGCTCTGCATCATAAGATGGAACGTTATTCCATTTACCCCAACCAACTACCTAACCGTGTGGGGTTATTTCTATGGCCTGTTTTATAGAAAGTGAAATGTTCTGGAATCTCTACTGACCCCAGAGCACATAGCCTGTCATTTGGCCTGCAGGCGAGACTGAGATCATGGAGAACAGTGGTGAAAATGACCTACGTCCTCATGCAAAGCCCACCCTGTCCGGATAGCGCTATAGTTAGCAAACATTAGCTGGTGTTAACATTAGTGTAAGCCTTTGTCATAAATCGTTGCTGTATGAAATCATAACAATTACATGGGATAGCTAAAGATAGCCCAATGCAGCCAGCGGCCAACTCCATGCTTGTACAGTAGCCCACCCGAAACCAAAACTAACTACGCCCTTGGTGTTCCACGGTCTGTACAGGCAAGATCACTCTGCGTGACCTGAAACGCTGCAGGATGGCTCACATATTCTTCGACACGTTCTTCAACCTGGAGAAGTACCTGGACCACGAGCAGAGGGATCCGTTTGCAGTGCAAAAGGTCAGACGCGCAGCCCTTCCGAGTTTCCAGGGTCTTTCTGAGGAGCTATCAGTTAAGCTAGACCAACGATTGCTAGCAGTTGATGGTTTGAGACTTCAGATGATGTAATCTCTCTGGAAGTTGTCTGTCATTTAGATGCTGATGCCTCATCTCATCAGCTTCAGCTGAAAACTAGCCGGGTAATTCACACTACCACATTGACCTTTAGTAGTGGTCATATGCACTGTCCCTCATATATGTGACAATGAAAACTAAATAAATAGAATATCATAGACAAAATTCCTTCAGGAGTTCCAAGGAGCATCACTGAGCTCTAAAATTCCAAGGAGCATCACTGAGCTCCAAAGTTCCAAGGAGCAGCACTGAGCTCCAAAATTCCAAGGAGCATCACTGAGCTCCAAAATTCCAAGGAGCATCACTGAGCTCCAAAGTATCAAGGAGCAGCACTGAGCTCCAAAATTCCAAGGAGCATCACTGAGCTCCAAAATTCCAAGGAGCATCACTGAGCTCTAGAATTCCAAGGAGCATCACTGAGCTCCAAAATTCCAAGGAGCATCACTGAGCTCTAGAATTCCATGGAGCATCACTAAGCTCTAGAATTCCAAGGAGCATCACTGAGCTCCAGAATTCCAAGAAGCATCACTGAGCTCTAGAATTCCAAGGAGCATCACTGAGCTCTAGAATTCCAAGAAGCATCACTGAGCTCCAAAATTCCAAGGAGCGTCACTGAGCTGCAGAATTCCAAGGAGCATCACTGAGCTACAGAATTCCAAGGAGCATCACTGAGCTCTAGAATTCCAAGGAGCATCACTGAGCTCCAGAATTCCAAGGAGCATCACTGAGCTCTAGAATTCCAAGGAGCATCACTGAGCTCCAGAATTCCAAGGAGCATCACTGAGCTCCAAGATTCCAAGGAGCATCACTGAGCTCTAGAATTCCAAGGAGCATCACTGAGCTCTAGAATTCCAAGGAGCATCACTGAGCTCTAGAATTCCAAGGAGCATCACTGAGCTCTAGAATTCCAAGAAGCATCACTGAGCTCTAGAATTCCAAGGAGCATCACTGAGCTCTAGAATTCCAAGGAGCATCACTGAGCTCTAGAATTCCAAGAAGCATCACTGAGCTCCAGAATTCCAAAAAGCATCACTGAGCTACAGAGTTCCAAGGAGCATCACTGAGCTCCAAAGTTCCAAGGAGCAGCACTGAGCTCCAAAATTCCAAGGAGCATCACTGAGCTCCAAAATTCCAAGGAGCATCACTGAGCTCCAAAGTATCAAGGAGCAGCACTGAGCTCCAAAATTCCAAGGAGCATCACTGAGCTCCAAAATTCCAAGGAGCATCACTGAGCTCTAGAATTCCAAGGAGCATCACTGAGCTCCAAAATTCCAAGGAGCATCACTGAGCTCTAGAATTCCATGGAGCATCACTAAGCTCTAGAATTCCAAGGAGCATCACTGAGCTCCAGAATTCCAAGAAGCATCACTGAGCTCTAGAATTCCAAGGAGCATCACTGAGCTCTAGAATTCCAAGAAGCATCACTGAGCTCCAAAATTCCAAGGAGCGTCACTGAGCTGCAGAATTCCAAGGAGCATCACTGAGCTACAGAATTCCAAGGAGCATCACTGAGCTCTAGAATTCCAAGGAGCATCACTGAGCTCCAGAATTCCAAGGAGCATCACTGAGCTCTAGAATTCCAAGGAGCATCACTGAGCTCCAGAATTCCAAGGAGCATCACTGAGCTCCAAGATTCCAAGGAGCATCACTGAGCTCTAGAATTCCAAGGAGCATCACTGAGCTCTAGAATTCCAAGGAGCATCACTGAGCTCTAGAATTCCAAGGAGCATCACTGAGCTCTAGAATTCCAAGAAGCATCACTGAGCTCTAGAATTCCAAGGAGCATCACTGAGCTCTAGAATTCCAAGGAGCATCACTGAGCTCTAGAATTCCAAGAAGCATCACTGAGCTCCAGAATTCCAAAAAGCATCACTGAGCTCCAGAATTCCAAGGAGCATCACTGAGCTCCAGAATTCCAAGGAGCATCACTGAGCTCCTTCCCTGTTTGTGTTTGAGCCCATGTGTGGAACGGAAGTGACCCTCTGTCTTCATTTGGACTTCCTCAGGACTTGGACGGAGATGGTCCTGAACCCTCAGACTGGGATAAATACGCTGCAGAGGAGTACGAGATCCTGGTGGCTGAAGAAACGGCCAGCGAGCAGCTACAGGAGGGGTCAGTAACTGCCTTTACTGCTCATCAGCAGTTTGGAGTCACCTGGCTTTAATAATTTACCTGTGTTAAAGTCTAATTGAGTTTATGTCTATATTAACCCCAGCGCTAGTTGTAAATGGTTTTATAAGGGTTCTATATGGAACCGTTTTGAAAATGGTTCTATATAGCACCAAAATAAGGTCCTTCTATTGGTATTGATAGGTCAAGCTTGTGACAATAGAACAACAGCCTGGCTATATCTATCCATATCTATATATTTCAGAACTATATGGAGTGATCAGTCTGAAGGTCCATTTCACCATCCAAAAACACTATAGCCTGAAATGGTTCTAGATAGGACTCCTGGTTCTAAGTGTTAGTAGCTGTCTTTAGGACTCTTGTTTCTGTGTTATTAGTGTTCTGAAGTTTTATGTTTCCTATCGCAGGTCATTCGAGGATGATTATGATTCTGAGGAGCTTTCGATCCCTTCAGAGATCGGAAGCAAAATGGACAAACTGGTGATCTCTGACCTTTCAGCGTGATCGTCCATCAGAAACACTCTCCGACCTCAAACAAACAAACAAACAAACAAACAAAAGGAACTACACTTGTTTTTCTACAGTACAAAATAACGGACGTTTTCGTGCGTGTGAGTGTGTAATTCGAAACCTGCTTCTCGAGCTCCCACCAAGGCTTCATGTGCAATATGTCTTAACTGTAATCACTCGTTTTCCACTCTCTCTCTCTCACACACTCTCTCTCTGTCCATCTCTCTGTCTCTCTTGCTGATGGAGACTTCTCCTTCCCTCCCCTGTAAAAAAAAAAAAACTCAAACTGCCGGCTGGTTCCATCCACCCTTTTTAAAGAAGAAGACTCTGAGATGAAAAGGAGGCGGACTCTTTAGGACACTTTAGAATGTGTTATGATGTGAGTGAAATGATGTTGCTGCAGGTTTTTTTTTCCCCCTTCTTCATGTTATCATTGTGCCCAGTAGCCGGTCCTTCCTATATGCAAAACAGGACATTTGCATAGCCCCTCCCCCTGCAGATAACACTGCCATGAATTTGACTTTAGTATTTATTATTTAGCGTCACTCGTCGTAAGACGTTTCTGGAGATATGTCACACATGCTCATAAACCCGAATCAATGACCATTAAAAATGCAACACCAGTTGCTAGCGCTAACTTGAAGCTAAAGGCTAAACGTTGTTAGCATTTGAGTGCAGAGAAAAGGAAAGAATATAAAAGCTTCCTGGGAGTGAGATAACGAGAACGAGATGCAGGATGAGTAATGGAAGTGTTGTATGATCAGTGGAATAATGACTGGAGTGAAGGTAAAAATGGTCTACTGAGAAAAAGAAATTGGGGGCGTGTGTATAAACGTGTGTAAAACCCCCCAGTATGATAATCCATATACAGATTTTTGGTTTGGCTTGTACAGAGAGTCCTTCCCAAAGATATGGAACGCAAAGCAATTCCCTATTTATTTTCCAACACCTCCAACAAGAGCTTTAGGCTGAACACGGTTTGAAATTAAACGAAGCCAATGTCGATGGATATCATCACTAATATACTCGAGTAGAGCTATACAGATCTGGAGTATCTGAACACACTCAGGAAAGGACAGCTCTATCTAAACGTCAGTAATCAGACCTCATTACTACACCTCTAATTAAGGTGGAGGGGGCAGTAAAGGTGTAGTAATATCCATTACTGTACTTCTATTGGGTTTGTGCATATGGGCCAGCTAAACCCGGGGCTCGGACCGGCACTGCTGTTGTTGTTTTTATTTTTTATTTTTTCCATGTGCTAAAAATCGTCGAGACATTAACCTGCGCCCCCGAGAGATAGACCCCGCAAGCTTTCTAGGGAAAAAGTGACATCGCATACCGTGCAGTAAGTGTTGTGTATTTGAATGTTGCACATTAACATTGAGGAGGGCACGCCAAGAGTGCTGTAACCCTATCGGTGATGTATTGCATCTCCTAGTGGTCACTAGAGGTATTGCATGTTGAAACTTGAGCTGATTGTGCCCAAGTGCTCAGTAGTGACTTGCTAGGCTTTTATTTATTTATTCTTAATTTTTTTTTAACTGACTCCGTACATCAAAACTTCAAACTTCACTAAACATTTCCATAATCACGTGTTCCCGTATGTGGAAAACTAAAACAGGACAATCTTAAATGTTTAGACGACGCTGTTTGAACGACTATTGCTTTCAGCCATATTTCTCCTGAACGTAGACTCGACTTTCACGTGGCTGCCATCTTTACCAAGAACTGCTCTATGTAAAGCTAAATGGAGACACTGAGACAAGTTGCTCTAGTGTGTTGAGAATGTTTAAGAAGACTGATGTTCACTTGTAATCCTGTATAAAAGTGTGAATAGCGAGTGGTGGAGGTGTTATTTATTCGCTTTGCGCTCAGCGTGGGAGAGGTTTCAATGGAGGTTCAGGCCCGAGTCCGTGCTTTGGTCCTCAAGGGAAATAGTTGCGTGAAAAATCCAGTCTACACAATTTCCCCTCCACCCTAACTGTCTGAGTACAGACAAAAGTACGCCACATAGCTAAGAACTGTAGCAATGGTCATCTCCAAGCCCGAATTCTGTCCATACTTCAGTCCAGGTTTGATGGATAACCGTGTAGGTGCCAGAAACCACGTAAGCTAGTCCAGTGTTTCTCCAGCCTGGACCTGGAGGCTCCCTGCCCTGCACATGTTAGTGCTTTCTCTGCTCCCAACACACCTGATTCAACTTCATCAGCTCATTAACAAGCCCCTTCAGAGTTGCCAGGTGGGTGTTAAAGCAGGGAACCCACTACAATGTATCGGGCAGGGTGCCTCCAGGAACACTGAGCTAGTCTCTTTAAAATGACTGAAGGACTCCGCACAGCTTGTGTTGATTTAGGCCTGCTGATAGCACCGTGCCAGTTCACATGCCAGTAAGCTCTATTTCGAGCAATGGGGGAAATTGTGTCCATTTGATTTTTCGCCAGATTTAAAACTTCATCAGCTTCAAACAAGTCAAGGTTTGCTGGCCGTGGAATCTTCAAGACGTCCAAACTAACCATTAGAGTCCTGGCAGGTCCGCCGGCTGGTGTGTTTCACTGGAGCTGCTGCTGTTTTCGAAGCTAAATTGTGACTGTAGTAACATCTATGCACCAGGCAGGGGTTGCCCCCTTCGCCTATAAACCAGGGGGCCGTCCCAGACGACAGTCTGCAAAAGACCCAACAGACCCAAACACGTTGCAAAGGCTGCGTGGCTGCCCATTTCCCCCCATGCTTTTTGTTTTTCCGGTTGTTTTAGGCCGGTTCAGAATGTGGCTGTTACTCCAGACGCTCAGCCACGATTGGACAAAACCAGGCCCAGCCCTTCTGTCCAGACCCAGGTTATAGGTCATTGTGTACGATACAACCTTGCGATCCATTAGCCATGAAGCTAATGATGCTAATTAGCATGCTAATGAGCCTTTAGGACTTGTTAGCTATAGTGCTAATACGGCCTTCACCAAACATGTCCTGGTTCTCGACTACATGTGTTGGAAGGAGGTAAAAGTGGTTGGCCCTTGGCGATAAAGTGTTTGGGTTTGTTGGGCTTTGTCTCCCTCACGCCGTCCAGCCTCGTCCACAGCTGAAGTTTTATTTTGACTGTACATCTCTATGGTTTATGTAATTAGTGTAATATATTTATATATGTGACGTGTTTTGTTTCTTCGTGTCCAGTAGCGCTGTGTTTTGTAGCCCAGCTGTTTCTGACCCTTTCTATAGCAACTGTAAAATTTGTCTTTGTATTTGATTTGATTTCTTTTTCTTTTTTTCCCCCATGTGTTCAGCTCTGCCACTGAGTGGCAGGGGGTTGGGCTTGGGATGGGGTGGGGGGTTAAATTATGATCCACCGAATAATCTATAATCTATAACTGCCAGCGTTATAGTGACGTGTGTTACAAAGCGGAGGCCATGAAGGGGTTCTGTATACGAATATTCAAGACGACAATCAACTGTATGACACCAGAGCAATAAACCTGCTGTAGTGTTTTTGCCTAAACTATTGGACAGTAAGCTAAACCTCGCTAAACTTGAGATTAACAGCCTCTAACCTGGTCACTTTCTGCCGTAAACACATTTGAGTCTATGCAAATCCAATCCTCTGTACAGAGATTGGCAGCTACAGGAGCTGTTAAACATCCGACGGCCTGTTAGTGTGCAACTGTTTAGTTTTGTTTGTTTTATTTTATTTTCATTTTCATTTTTTGGAGTTTTATATCATATATATATATGTATTTCCATATGTATTTTATCTGACCTGATGTACGTCTTGCTTGCAGAAGATAAAAGAACTCGAGGAGGCCGCCGTCTCCCCCGCTCTGATGAGATGCCTCATGTGTTCGCATGACTTTTCTTTATTATTTTTTTTTTCTTTTTGAGAATCTCTGAAAATAAATAAAAATGTTAAAAGCTGTTCATTTATACCCAACTCTTCCTGCAGTGGACCGCTGTGTTTCTCTCTTACACCTACATTTATAATAAGGACGTTTGCAAACGACCTTAATTATAATCAAGTCTAATTTATTTGGACTGTACATTTTACAACAGATCTTATCACAAAGCAGCTTCACAAAGAATCTGGCTCCAAGCCCCCGGTGAGCAAGTCAAGGGCCACAGTGGCAAAGAAAAACCTCCTTTAGAGCAAGAGGAAGAAACCTCGAGAGGAGCCAAGACTCAAAAGGGGAAGCCATCCTCCTTGGGTCAACACCGGATAGCTAAGATGGCAAAAGCAGATGAAGCCGCAGCATCAGCCCACACAGGATGGGCAGTAGCAAGCCCCTAGATCTGCACCTTCTATCTGGCAGGGACTCATAACTCATTACTAAAGGCCTCCAGGAGCAGGATTGAGAAATACTGATTCATCTCATCGCTCATTCTTAAACTGAAGCCATGCATTCCAAATAAAAGTTTGGAATTGAACGATAGTTAAACGTTCCGAAAACATTTAATGTCGTAAAAGGAGCATGTAAAGCATTCCTCATAAAAGGAATGAGTTGAGGTTTGGCACTTTGCCAAAACTAACTTACTGGTTTAAGAATAAAGTCTAGGTGTTTCACTCTTCCCATCGTCAAAATTCCCAAAAAATCCAGAAAAATCCCAGTGTGTAATGGAAAAGGCCAAAAACCACCAACAACCTTTATTAGATATGCGAAGAGTGTGATTTAGGCAATCTAGGAGTCCTGAGATTTTTATTATTAACCTCCTGAGACCCGGACTTGCTTGGTGTGCAATTGTAATTTCTCCTAGCTATTTGTGATCAGTATGACCTAACAGGTATAAAAACGTTGTCTCTGTACAGGAAGTTAGTCATATGAGGCCAAAGGTCAGAGGTCAACATTTTAAAAAGTATCATGGTGCACAGAAGAAGAAATATAATGTCCTCATATGAGGATGCTGGGGTCTCAGGAGGTTACCTTCCTAAACAAGACACACATGAATAGCAATCATCAGTCGCACTCTAATTATCATCGCTCTGATTAATCACTACGAGCTCTTACGGATCTGTGCTCTAAACGAGCTCTGAACATGGTGCGCCCAACAAAGAAGGAAGCTTGTCCAGGTGAGCTTTCATACAACCTGGTTCCACACACTGAAATGATAAGAGGATGATTTTACGGTGACCAGTGGGGGCACGGAAATAGTGGTTGTGCATGTTAATGCGCCCTCTGCTGGAGAGGCTTATTTCAGCACTTCCTTTACCTTTCTACCTGACTTCCTGTTGTAGAAAATGGAGGGAAAGAAGAACAAAGGATTGTTGCTTGGTTGGTGCTACCTCCACAGTGATGCATTTGCGCTCTGAAAGCTATTGTTATTCTAAATAGACGGCCTACAGACAGACCGACCAACCTCCAAATTGAATTGATACATTCTATATGGATCCATATTGAATTAAACCATATTCCCTCAAAAAGACAAATCTGGCAAAAAATTAATCGCTAACATGGAAACACTCTTTCAAGGCACAAATGCACAACTGTGGAGGGTGCAACAAGCAACCAACCGACAATCCAACAAACAGGTGATACCCCATACACATACATGCACATATACATACATGTATGTATGTATGTATGTATGTATGTATGTATGTATGCAGGTGTATATGTGTATGGGGTTTTACCTGTTCTGAACATCTTTGAGATGGTAAGAGTATTTATTTATTTATTTATTTATTTATAATAAGATCCCATTTGTAGGGAGGCTCTTCATTTTTCAAAGTATGTTATCTGGGAATTCTGGGATTCAGAAATGTTTTATTCCTTCCTCTCATGGTATATTTATGTATTTTATATTGGATGGTAGTGTTAATTTAATGCATGAGGCACAGTGCCTGTTATAAACAAAACTCATCCAGATGTCACATGATTTAAGGTCTTGGGTAAGATAGCATCACATGTTATTGCTATAACTAAAAACAGATATGGGAATTTGGGTTGGGAATCACGTGGTTAGAAACTGGCATTGAGAACTGATGAAGATATAGAGAGGGTGTAAGACAAAGAGCCTTATTGGGAAAAGCAGCAAGTCAGAAGGAGGGTAACACTGGCCCCACAGTGCTGCCTCGCCTCTAGGGGGCGCTTTACATACATTCAGAGTCAGACTTGAAACCAACAAGCCTTTGGTTAGATGTGAGAGACGGTTTCAGATGAATCTGAGAGACATAATAATAAGAGCTCCTGCGGTCTGGAGCGTTTAGTCTGCTTCATCCAACCCAGAGAGATGAAGAGGAAAGTAAGAGAGCACCCCGTGTAGACAGTGCTTACAGTCAGGGCAGGTGTAATGAAGGGATTTGCTCAGTGGGGCGCAGCGCTGGCTCTGCTGAAGCTCACATCTGCGTACTGAACATCCTGGTCCTCTATGGCATACAGAGGAAGTGTGGAGGTGCTGGGCAGAGCCTCTTTCTGCTTGCGTTTAAAGTGAACGCTGGAGTAGTGAATGCCATCCTGGTTCCCCGAGTCTTCTCTCTGTGAGGTCATGGCCAGGTCTGATATGTTACTGTACACAGGCGCAGCGTCACACTGGGAGAGGGAGAGACAATTCTGTTTAGTCTTTAATGTCATTTCGGGTGTCTTGTACAGTAGTGGGCTAATAGTACAGTGCTGACACAGAATTCAGATAGAAAAGCATTGGTATGGAATCCAAGCTGCTACACTGCTTGTTTATTTGTTTGCTTGGTTGCCGCTTGTTGCTTGTTTGCTTGCCTGCTTGCTTTTTTTTTCAGTTTGTTTGTTTGTCTGCTTGCTCAGTTAGTTGTTTGCTCACCTGCTTACCTGTTTGCTTGTTTGTTTGTTTGTTTTTTGGTGGGTTGCTTGTTGGCTTGTTTGTTTGCTCACTTGGTCGCTTGTTTGTTTGTTTGTTTGTTTGTTGGTATTTGGTTTGGTTGGTTTGTTTGGTTTTTGGTTGGTTGCTGGCTTGTTTGTTTGTTTGGTTGCTCACTTGGTTGCATGCTGGCTTGTTTGTTTGCTCACTTGGTCGTTTGTTTGTTTGTATTTTGTTTGTTGGTTGGTTGGTTGTTTTTTGGTTGCTTGCTGGCTTGTTTGTTTGTTTGTTTGCTCGCTTGTTTTTGTTTGGTTGGTTGCTTGCTGGCTTGTTTGTTTGTTTGCTTGCTTGCTTGTTTGGTTGGTTGTTTGCTTGGTTGCTTGCTGGCTTGTTTGTTTGTTTGTTTGTTTGTTTGTTTGTTTGTTTGCTCGCTTGTTTTTGTTTGGTTGGTTGTTTGCTTGGTTGCTTGTTTGTTTGCTTGCTTGTTTGGTTGGTTGTTTGCTTGGTTGCTTGCTGGCTTGTTTGTTAGTTTGTTTGTTTTTTGGTTGGCTGCTTGTTTGGTTGGTTGCTTGGTAGCTTGTTTTTTTGTTTGCTGGCTTGTTTGTTTGTTTTTTGGTTGGCTGCTTGTTTGGTTGGTTGCTTGGTAGCTTGCTGGCTTGTTTGTTTGTTTGCTTGTTTGGTTGGTTGTTTGCTTGGTTGCTTGCTGGCTTGTTTGTTAGTTTGTTTGTTTTTTGGTTGGCTGCTTGTTTGGTTGGTTGCTTGGTAGCTTGTTTGTTTGTTTGCTGGCTTGTTTGTTTGTTTTTTGGTTGGCTGCTTGTTTGGTTGCTTGCTTGGTAGCTTGCGAATATGTTTAGCCTAAAAACATACAACATGTTCTTCTATTTTGCAACATTGAAACCTTCATTTCTGCAGCGTGTTTGGAGGTGCGATGAGTCTGGAGGTGGATGCAGGTTAAAGCGGTGTTAGGTGATCCAGAGAGGAGCGGGCGAGAGCCACTCTGGGTTCTGGGGTCACAGGCTGACGTCAGTAGTGCATAAACAGGGTGGATTCAGGTGTTAATGTTCAGGCCCCTCTAGTCTGGACTAAAACTGACACTATCAGGGTGTGGTTTCTTTGTGCTAGATTTATTCAAAGAAGACGTATCTGGCGTTATGTGGGTCTGAGGGAGAACCGGAGAGCCATGGTAAGAGGAAGTGGCGTGGACATTTCACCGAGTCTCTTCTTTTCTCACTTCACTTTATAGGTCACATCCTTCAGGATTCAACCCATCCGTAAGATGTTTTTGGCTTCAGATTCATGGGAACTTCTATTTATGTCTACTGTCTCAGCAACAAAAACCTTGTATCGTTAAAATGTTAACTTTTACAGGAGAAAGAAAATCAACCTTTAGTCATTTAGTCATCAGTGTAAATAGCAAACATTTTCAGATGGTGTCAAACTGACAAAACTGGGGATTTGATATATAAGCAGATATGACCAGGCGTTTGTTCCCACGGTAGGGCTAGATGACCTAGATCACCTCCATTCTTCAGATTCTTTCACTAGGATATTAACACAGTCCCTCCTCTTATAAACCTGCTCACCTGTTCACGCTCCTCAGTGCTCCTCTGTTCTTTATCTGGACTGGGTTTTCTCATCCTGAAAACACAAATGAATGAAATCAACTTATTATTATTATTATTATTATTATTATTATCATCACCATAATATTACTATCACTATTATCATTGGTACCATTATTACTATTATGAATTATTTTTTTATTGGTATTATTGCTATTATTACTTTTATTATTACTATTATTAGTAGTAGCACTTATTTTATCATTATTATTATTATTATTGTTGTTGTTGTTATTGTTATTATTATTATTATTATTATTATTATTGTTGTTGTTGTTGTCAATTATTATTTACTATCATTAGTAGTACTAGTAGTAGTATTGTTATTTGTGTTATTTTTATTATTATTAATTAGTGTTAGTTATATTAGTATTAAATTTAACAAACCTCGTCCTTATCCATCCAAAGATGAGAAACAGAACCAGAAAGACAGCTGCACTCACAGCGAGACACTTCAGCACTGTCCTGATATCTAGACGTTCAGTACCTTCAGGACCATATGAAAAATTGACTTGCATAACCAAAAACACATGACCGTAATTAGACTTTGCTTTACTGTACAGATGCTGTATATTTAGTTCTGTATTGTTTATCCATTATGGTTGTAGCTCTGTGGGCTGAAGAAGAATGTATTATCAAGTCAAGTCTTGTATCTGGTGTTGACCCGAGGAGGATGGGTTCCCCTATTAAGTCTTGGTTCCTCTCGAGGTTTCTTCCTTCCTAACTAAGGGAGGTTCTCCTTGCCACTGTTGCCCTCGGCTTGCTAATTGGGGCCTTGGACACCAGATTCTTTGTAAAGCTGCTTTGTGACATCATCTGTTGTAAAAAGCGCTATATAAATAAATGTTGACTTGAATGGAACCACATTAGGGCAATACGCTGTAAAGTATGAGGGTCAAATATAAAAGTAAGGCGCCGGTGGTATGTGATTCTACACTGGGCTATAATAGACAGTTACACATATAACAACCAACACCTGATCTACACTACCGCTATCTTTCATATACATGCAAAATATATACACTGACATTCCAAAAGTCATGGGGTAGCAGTATGAAGTTGTGGGAACAGCTTGGGAATGCCCTGTATGGTGGTGGGTGCCAGAGGCATGGGACATCCCATTTCTAAAGTTGCCACAGTGCTGCATGTGTACGGGTAATATGCTGAAGAAAGCATTACCCTAACAAGGGACAGACAAGTGACTCCACAGAAACCACTATTGGATTTAATGCACAAGGCCCCACATGCATATTCTTGAAGTGGGTGGTTTTGAGAGTTTGGGTGGGGGCACATGGCCCGGTTCTGTCAGTGAATGCTATTGGCCAATGGCACCTGTTATCGTGACTGCGCCTCCCCTCATTCTGTAAAGCCTTTCCAAACTTGCAACGAGTGCTATAATGTATGGATTGACCAATTCAACCTTTGATTGCCTTACATGACAGACCCTATCAGACCTGCATACTGTTACCTCCTAAAGCACAGGAGTACTGGAGGAGATCCTCAGGGCTGGCTGACTCCAGGTACAGCTTGTTGTATGTGGTGAGGTTGTTAGTTACACGCTGTCCGTTCTTGTACCAGACGTAAGTGGGGTTGTTGGGCAAAGTACAGGTGGAGATACAGGTCAGTGTTACTCTCTGTCCTTCTGATGGAGTGGTGGGACTTGCTTTCACCTGAAGACCTGAAGACGAATAGGATCAGAACAAGCAGCAGCTTTCATATTCAGAAATATACATTGACAGGTGGAGGAACAGAACTAGGGACACTGGGTAATGTTGAGAGTGAGCAGGTACCTGTAACACTCAGAATGACTCCAGGTTTACCAGAGAAACCCTGAAGTTTATTACTGATGAATCGGAATTGATACTGTCCAGAGTCGCTCTTGGTCAGATTTCTCATTCTCAGAGTGCAGTTTCCCTCTTTATCCCCAAGAAACTCCACCCGACCAGCAAACTGCTCATCCACACTCAGATCTGTTGGCACCTCTGCAGGCCGAATGTAAGACCAGAATGCTTTATTAACCGTCTGGTCGCTGGGATATGAGTAAGTGCAGGGGAAGTCCACTGATGAGCCCTCCAAAGCACAGACCGTTCTGTCTGAGTAGGACACACTCCAGCAGTTCTCATCTAAAACACCTGTAACAGTAAAAGATCATCACCTTCTGATCTTACTGGTTCATACACCGTTAGATATGACCACCTCTCATACTCACACACTGTATTAGAACGGATCCCAGTTTGGTCGCTAACAGAGCAGGAGTAACTCCCAGGACCAATAGAGTATAAACCCTGAATGATCATATGTGCAGATGTCCAGTATGTTATTCGTCCATTCTTGTACCATCCATACTGAGCAGGATTAGAGGTCAGTCTGCAGGTAGTGCTACAGTTCAGTGCCTGTTGCGTCTGTATTTTAGTGTCAGTGGTCGTCATCTGCAGATCTGAAAGTAGAGACAATGACAAATCAAAAAATGACATCCAGCAAATCTCTTCTTCATAAATCATCAAACCAACACTGATGAACATAATCGAGTAGATTATCTGTCAGATCTGAAGCTGAGCTGCATTACCTGAGACCGTCAGACTGACTGCTGTTGAGCTGGAATATCTCTCTCCTGTTACTGAGATGATCATGAGGTGATATTGTCCTGAGTCTCTCCATCTGAGGTCTCTAATTGTGAGAATAGCAGACCTGTATCCATAGCTTATAGTCTCTCCATAGTTCACTCTTCCTGCATATTCGGAGTCTAAAGCTACATCCTCTGGATCTCCCTCGTTCCTCCATTTAGCTCTTTGTTTGGGGCTGAACCAGAAGATTTGCTGAGGTTGGATGGTATATGAGTAAGAGCACTCCAGGTTCACTGTTGATTCCCGCAGAGCACAGACGGTCTGAGGACTGCAGGTCACTCCCAGAGTCTCACCCAGAGAACCTGAAACTGAAACAGTGTGAACCACCGAGTGAATAGATTTCAGAATACCTTGCAGCTGCCTGTAATTAACCAAAGTTAGCTGCCTTACAGTCTTCGGTATTTGAGATTGTCACCTGTCTGGCTTAATGCACTCATCAGATCAATAGTTGCACAAGTAGCTGCACCCAGAGAGAATCAAATGATAGGAATGAAAATTGGTG
>JAMWET010004462.1:102500-195917 GCA_024036415.1 Prochilodus magdalenae
TTGGAATGTTTTGTGATTTTCCTTTTTGTTTTTCAGTTCATGTGACGTTATAAACTGTAGCTGTAGTGCTTTTCCAGTGTTTCCTTTTTCCTTTCGTATGTTATGTAGGGCTGCAATGAATAAAAGACTAGATCAACTAAAATTGATGACCAAACTAGTTGACCAACCATCCTGCATTTCAGGAAAACCCTGTGGCTGTAGAATCTAGTTGCCATTGAGTGTAGACAGACAGCAAAATGCACTTTAAAATTTCAGTTCAAAAGTTTGATTTATTTATTTATTTGTTTTTACTTGATTCATGTAAATCAATTTAGTTGTGTAATTTATTATTATTATTATTATTATTATTATTATTATTGTTATTACTTACTTTTCCCATGACTTTATATATTGACAGGAAATAGTTTTTAAAGTTTTATTTATCTTAAGTTAAAATTAAATAAAATGAATAACCTCAAGCTGCATGTAAGAGCTCATACAGGGGTTGGACAATGAAACTGAAACACCTGTCATTTTAGTGTGGGAGGTCTCATGGCTAAATTGGACCAGCCTGGTGGCCAATCTTTATTAATTGCACATTGCACCAGTAAGAGCTGAGTGTGAAGGTTCAGTTAGCAGGTAAGAGCACAGTTCTGCTCAAAATACTGCAATGCACACAACATTATGGGTGACATACCAGAGTTCAAAAGAGGACAGATTGTTGGGGCACGTCTTGCTGGCGCATCTGTGACCAAGACAGCAAGTCTTTGTGATGTATCAAGAGCCACGGTATCCAGGGTAATGTCAGCATACCACCAAGAAGGACGAACCTCCACCAGCATCACGTAGTGACCTGGCCACTATCCTGCAAGAAGAATGGCTTAAAATTCCTCTGACCACTGTGCAGGACCTGTATATGTCATTCCCAAGACCAACTGACGCTGTATTGTCCGCAAAAGGAGGCCCTACACCATACTAATAAATGACTGTCAGGTGTTTCAGGTTCATTGTCCAACCCCTGTAGCTACATAAGAGCTATTTGGTAATTGTGTAATTCATAATCCGAATAATCGATTATTAGTTTTAAAAATTGATAGACTGTTCAACTATTAAAACAGTCGTTTGTTACAGCCCTAGAGTAGTGCTGCCTTTTGTACATGTAAACGGTCTGCAAAGTACACACCCGAAGGCTCATTTATGCTTAGTGTTAAATACAGCTATATGATCAGAGCCCATTCTACATGCCCTGTGATGATTTTGTTCCTATTTGGACACATACTCAGAAAGCTCACAGATATGGACGAAACCAAGTACTACCAATAGCAACATGGGGTCAGTGTAGCTGGACTGCGTTCTTCCAGATGTATTACTTAATATCCATGCCAAGGTCAAAGGCAGGTAGCAGTACGTATGCAGCAACAGTTCCATCTTCAGGGCAAAGACAGCAACCTGTCTGAATCAGACTTGGAACCCAATCTCAGTACTCAGAAGTTTCCAGGCGTTAATGTCTTTAATACAGGCTTTCATTTTGTAAAGATGTGTTGCTAAATCAAACTGACCCAGTAAGTGTGTATATAACCATGAAGAACTGGATTCTGTACATTACAGAACCATAGGGGGCCTGGAATGGGTCCTTGTGGGACACCACAATATACTCTTTTATACTCTTAGAAAAAACCTTCATTAACCCCAATTATGTGATAATGGCGTGTCTATTCTATGGTTATGGTTATGACTGTGTGCAACACTATTGTTATCTGATGGTGTATTATTAATAATTGTGCATTGATGCAACAAGCTTAAGCTGTGCAATCGCTCTGCATTTTATTCAGGAAGTGCACTTTCTTGTTTTATGTTTTTTTTTTTTTTAATCTATTTAGATCTCCTTTGTGTCCCTGATCAAAGTGTGGATAAATACATTTAAGATGTCGTCTGTGATATTTCACATTTTAAGTAATTACAACTTTATTTAGCCTGGACATTGCCAAATATTTCCAGAGTTGCAAGGAATTTTATTTTTATTAAATTATAAAAAAAAAACTTCCAGAAAGATACTACAAGAAGAAACAAATAACAAATAAATTAACAAATAAACAAACAATAATACCATACAAACACTTTAAATCTGGTAGTTTTACATTTGTCATTTTGAACATTATGCAAGACTGTGCTAGATGTTCTCGGAGTCATGCTGTTTTAAAGTCCTTGATCGTTGCAGCACAATCTAAAACGGAACGTCTAAATCTCTCTCCAGGATCCGGAGCCTCTCCACAGTTTATCCTGCTCATTTGCTTTTCTGGATTTGGCTGTAGGTCTGAGATGAGTCCTCATTCACTTCTGAGCTCAGAGGCCTGTGGAAAGAAAGTCTTTAATTCTTAAAGCACATACTGTAGGGTTTATAACACAAAGCATGGTAAGTGCTAATGTTGCTAATGTAGCGGATTTTACATACGCTCAGACTGAAAACCAAATGTTTTAGATCATGTTTGTTGAACCAGATTAACCCTAAGAGCTGGCTGGCAGTAAAGTCAGTAAGCTCTGTTTACTCAGTCATGCCAAAGTTCATGGCAAAAATCACCAAATTGCATCGCAGCAGCTTGTCACACTTCACCAGTGCAATTCCCACTCTGACCACTAAGGGGCAGTATGAGAGTGTGTTATTAGTTTGAGGTAATGAACTCTGGGGTAGTAACATTGAGGTAATCTGGCAGGACAAGTGGAATCATTGACATCCAGTTAGTACTCTGCTTTGCTTGTAGATGGGCTGTCAAGAACATTGGCTCCAGTAAAGAAATCCAGTTGTGTTTGTTTACTCAGCCTTTCTTTTGCACAGCTATCGCTGGACTGAATAAGCTCTTGTGCTGGTATGAACTGGATTTGGAATGGGGGGGAGGGAAGAGGTTGATTCTTGTGCATTAGATTACATGACTTAACGACAAGGACAATGCAGAGTGAAGTGTGTTGCTATCTGGTTGCTTAACGTTTTACTAAAAATGAATGGGAGTCTATGAGAGGAGTAGGGGCTGAATAAACGACACATCGAGGTGTGCGGGTCAGTATGGATGTAGATTGGAGTTTGGAGGTCTGCCCTGACAGAGAACCTGCAGTTTGGTGGCTGTAGGTTTCTATAGGGTTTAACTGATAAGTGCGGGTCAGACCCACACAGAGTTCATGCTTGGGGGTCTTCCCTGAGAGAGCTGAATGGGGTCTGTTGGTTGAGCAAATGTACAGTAGATGGGTGTGCATTTTTCCACCCCCATTCATTCTTAATTGAAAAAGGTTTGGAATTTAACAAAGCTTGTAGGAAAACAGTGTGTCTGATCAGAAATCTGTATACAAGAACACCATTCCCGAGTGGACAGAACATTCCGGCATTGGAATGGTGTCAGTATCTTGAAAAGTGAGGGTCAAATTAGTGGGCCAAAAGAACTGTCCAACAAGAAGAAGAGGAATATAAACGAGATAAGAATAGTACTGCGTCGCTGTGCACTGAAAAGCATCGGTCTCCAGTTTTGGAGATTTTTACTTTCATGCATGGTTTCATTCATGATCGTTCATTATCGGTTGTTTACAATACATAAAAATTGATCAGAATCAGAATCTCTTTATTTCACCAAGTATGTTATACATACAAGGAATTTGTCTTGGTGAGAGCAACACGTATGACAAGTAACAAAAACAAGTAACAAAAACACAGATTATTTACAGTATTAAACTAAAGGAAAATTACACTAAACAATAAATAGGGTAGGGGATAAATTAAAAAAGTAAAAAGTACTAAAGGTAATAAAAAGCTGAAGAAGCTGAGAGATGTGAAACAGATTTTAGTTGAAAAATATTATATAGAGAGAGTTACAGATGACCTGAATATTTACAGAAAAAGAACATCTGTACAGGTGTGCAAATAGTCATAGTGCAAATAGGCAGAGTGCAAATAGCTGTTCAGATCTCCTAATAATGATGTATGGACCAACAGAAATGGCCCAGAACTGCTTGAAAAAAAAAAAGTTTCGTTCCTTTGACGTCCTTTAAAAAGGATTTTGCCCTCTCCTGTGAAGTTGCCGTGTTGGAGATGCTGTTTTTTTTAATTAAAAAAAAAAAAAAAATTTCCCCCGGGTGGCAACAAAACATTCAATTCATATAATGGGAAACATGTCAATCAGATGTAATGAATGGGTTTGCTCACTGGGGGCAGTACTGTCACCTCTGAAAGTTAACAGCTGCATACTGAACATCCTGGTCCTCTGTGACGTGAAGCGTGCAAGTGGAGGGCGGAGCTTCTCCATACTTGTTAGAGTGCTTAAATTGAACGCTGGAGTAGTGAATGCCATCTTCGTTGTCTGACCCTTCTCTCGGTATTAGGTCAGAGGTCATGGCCAGGTTTAATATATTACTGTATATAGCAGCTGCAACATCATGCTGAGAGAGAGAGAGAGAGAGAGAGAGAGAAAACACAAGAGCACACATCAGGAGAGCTGAACTATATCTGGATGAGTCACATGACCACACTGGAGTACATATGTTGGGAAGTGAAAACATCATTTACGTAAATTCCAAATAATAAATTCTGGCTCTTCAAATCTTATGCTGACGTTAAACAACTAAGGGCTTTTCTAACCAGCTGGCTGAGGATCTGAAAATGAAAATAGTTGCTGCCTTCACATCAAACAGGAAGGCTATAATAACATGTCCAGTTCATGATTTCCACTTAAGGAAGTGCCATTAAGAAAAGACAGTTAAGGGCAGCTGTGGAAGTGAATGTAAGGTCTACGGTAATTACACAAATAGCTGCACCCAGAAGGAACCAAGTGACAGGAATGGAACTAGGTGGGTAAGTTTGACGTTGGGAGATGTAACGTAAGCAAGGATGGGCCTTATCGCTTTACCTGACTGACAGGTACCCAACCTGTACCCAACAACCAAGATTGTGGACATTAAGTGAGCAGTGATGTCCTCCATGAGTCATCCTGTTGGTGCCAGCACCATTGGCAGACGGCTGCACCATGCAGGACTACATGCACACAGACCGTTACGATGACTGCCCTTAATGCCACGTCACCAAAGACTGCAGTGGTGTTGTACCAGACTGTCACGGAGTGACTCAGAATGACAGCGGGTCATCTTCAGTGACGAGTCTCGCTTATGTCTTGGTGGAGACGAGCAGTGAATCCGTGTGTGGAGGCACCGTGGTCAGCACCAAGATGAAGCATTTGTTGCCATGCTTCACATATGTTCAGAAGGCCTGGGGTCACTCCACCTCCACCCCCTACTGTACAGTCTGCAGGAGCTGTGTGAGACTGTTCAAGCTGCATGGAACCTCTACAGCTCCATGCTGAGACGTCTGGCATGTTGGGTTAGCAAATATGGCCGCCCGACGTCCTACTGAGAGAGACTACTTCTGTATGTGTAGCTCAATAAATATTGTCCACATCAGTCTAGTTTCAGTCAGGCTGTGTCCCCAAGGCGAGGTGCAAGTCAGTTTAGGACATGGTCGAGTCGCTGACTTGAATCCGATCTCTGCCATGCAGTTCTACCTCTCAGACCGGCTCACCTGTCTACTCTCCTCACTGCTCTTGTGGTCTTTATGTAGACTGATCTTCCTCCTCCTGGGAAATAAATAATGAGCAGTGAAACAACACTGAACCTGCATTCGTTTAACAGTGACGTTCAAAATGTGTGAATCATGTCGCAGGTCACAAACCGCATCCACATCCATCCTATGATGAGTACCACAACCAGAAATACTGCCATGCCCACTGTGACGAATGTTAACGTTGCACTCGCTGGACCTGCAGGACATCACAAATTGGCTACATTAGTCACATAATCTGAATGGCTTTACTACTCAAACTTGACTTTATAATATAACAATATATATATATATATATATATATATATATATATATATATATATATATATATATATATATATATATATATATATATATAATACTATTACAATTATAGAACTGTAACCTCACAGAGTACACCCCTCACATTTTTGTAAATATTTCATTATCTCATTTCATGGGACGACCCTGAAGATATGACACTTTGAGACAATGTGAAGTAGTCAGTGTACAGCTTGTATAAGAGTAAATTTGTTGAGTCCTCCAGATAACTCAACACACAGCCATTAATGTCTAAACCGCTGGCAACGAAAGTGAGTACACCCCTAAGTGAAAATGGCCAAATCGTGTCAATATTTTGTGTGGCCACCATTGTTTTCCAGAACTGCCTTAACTATCTTGAGCATGGAGTTCACTAGAGCTTCACAGGTTGCCACTGGAATCCTCTTCCACTCGTCCATGATGACATCCCAGAGCTGGTGAATGTCTGAAGGTCTGGAGACATGCTTGGAGCTTGCTAGAGACATGCTAGAGCTTCAAGACATGCTTGCTGGAGACATGCTAGAGCTTCAAGACTTGCTTGCTGGAGACATGCTAGAGCTTCATAGGTTGCCCCTGGAATCCACTTTGACCCCTCCATGATGACATCACGGAGCTGGTGAATGTTGGAGACCTTCCTAGTGTTTACGCCTGGAGACGTGCTTAGGGCTTGCTAGAGACATGCTAGAGCTTCAAGACATGCTTGCTGGAGACATGCTAGAGCTTCAGAGGTTGCCCCTGGAATCCACTTTGACTCCTCCATGATGACATCACGGAACTGGTGAATGTTAGAGACCTTCCTAGGGTTTAGGTCTGTAGACATGCCTTGCTGGAGACATGCTAGAACTTCATAGGTTGCCACTGGAATCCTCTTCCACTCTTCCATGATGACATCACGGAGCTGGTAAATGTTAGAGACCTTCCTAGGGTTGGGGTCTGGAGACATGCTTGGCCACTCCGACGCCTTTACCCTCAGTTTCTTTAGCAAGGCGGTGGTGGTCTTGGAGATGTGTTTGGGGTCATTACCATGTTGGAATATTCCCCTGCTGCCCAGTTTCTGAAGGGAGCGGATCAAGCTGTGCTTCAGTATATCACAGTACTTGTCGGCATTCATGGTTCCCTCAATGGACTGTAGCTCCGCTCCGCCCAAACCATGACACTCCCACCACCATGCTTGACTGTAGGCAAGACACACTCGTCTTTGTACTCCTCACCTGGTTGCCGCCACACACTCTTGACACCACCATCTGAACCAAATAAGTTTATCCTGGTCTCATCAGACCACCGAACATGGGTCCAGTAATCCAAAGTCTGCTTGTCTTCAGCAAACTGTTTATGGGCTTTCTTATGCAGCATCCTTAGAGGAGTTCTTCTGGGTCGACGGCCATGCAGACCAATTTGAAACAGTGTGTGGTCTGAGCACTGACAGGCTGACCCCCCACCGCTTTAACCTCTGCACCACTGTATGGTCTTGGCTACCGTACTTGCTGCAGCTCAGTTTCGGGTGTTGCTGATCTTCTTATAGCCTCGGCCATCATTATGTAGAGCAACACTTCTTTATTTCAGATCCTCAGAGACTTTTTCGCCATGGGATGCCAAGTCGAACTTTCCATGACCAGTATGAGAGCGTGCGAGAGCGATGAAACCAAATTTAGCACACCTGTTCCCCATTCACACCTGAAACATTGTGACGGTAACGAGTCACATGACACCGGGGACAGAAAATGGCTAATTGGGCACAATTTGGTCATTTTCTCTTTGGGGTGCACTCACTTTTATTGCCATTGGTTTAGACATAAATGGCTGTGTGTTGTTATTTTGAGGGCACAGAAAGCTGTACACTGACTACTTTACACTGTCTAACAGTGTCATATCTTCAGTGTTGTTCCATAAAGATATATAATTAAATATTTATAAAACTTTGAGGGGTATACTAACTTTTGTGAGATACTGTAAGTGATGGAGTTTTGAATTATAAACTATTATAGATGAAGTGTTCTTGTAAAAGTGACTGTAGATGGGGATGATCCATGGCTATAATGAGTCTGTTGATGCTCGGCTCACTGGTTCCTTCTTACCTAGCTACTGTTGGTAGGACAAGGTTTACAGAATGTCAGTAAAGCATTACAGAGCTACATACTGTTACCTCCTAAAGCACAGGAGTACTGGAGGAGATCCTCAGGGCTGGCTGACTCCAGGTACAGCTTGTTGTATGTGGTGGGTTTGTTAGTTACACGCTGTCCGTTCTTGTACCAGACGAAAGTGGGGTTGTTGGGCAGAGTGCAGGTGGAGATACAGGTCAGTGTTACTGTCTGTCCTTTTGATGGAGTGGTGGGACTCGCTTTCACTTGAAGATCTGAAGATGGGTAGGATCAGAAAGAGCAGGATCTTTTATATTCTCAAATTTAGTAAGTAGAAAGAAGAGTTACAGTCGGGTGTGTTGGGTGTCTTTATTAATTCTAAAAATTTTCTTATCTTCCTTTGATCTTTGGGAGGAGTTGCCTTACCTCTCAATAATGGTATTAAACCCACTTCAAAGTTTGTATCTCTGGAATGCACAGACTGCATTTCTAGCAGTCCAGTCTGCATTATGGAGCCAGAGCTAAACAAACTATTATATCCAGAGTGGTGTCCTCTCTTCAACTGGCACCAAAGAAGAAATTACAACAGGTGTGGACACGTACCTGTAACACTCAGAATGACTCCAGGTCTACCAGAGAAACGATTAGGGTTATCAGTGATGAATCGGAATTGATACTGTCCAGAGTCGCCCTTGGTCAGATTTCTCATTCTCAGACCACAGTTCTTTTCTTTATCCCCAAGAAACTCCACCCGACCAGCAAACTGCTCATCCACACTCAGATCTGTTGACTCCGCTTCAGAACGAATGTGATACCAGAATGCTTCATTAACCGTCTGGTCGCTGGGATGTGAGTAAGTGCAGGGAAAGTCCACTGATGAGCCCTCCAAAGCACAGACCCTTCTGTCTGAGTAGGACACACTCCAGCAGGTCTCACCAAAAACACCTGTAACAGTAAAAGATCATCACCTTCTGATCTTACTGGTTCATACACCGTTAGATATGAACACCTCTCATACTCACACACTGTATTAGAATAGATTTGATCAGGGATGTTAACAGAGCAGGAGTAGCTGCCAGGACCAGCACTCAAAACCCTCTGATGCTCATATGACCAGGACATTTGTTGTCCATTTTTAAACCAGCTGTAATAACCAGGTTTAGTTGTCAAACTGCAGAAGGTGTTACAGGTCAGCTCCACCTGCTTCACACTGTAAGAGGTCATCCTCAATTGCAGGTCTGAGTGGAAGCACAATCGTCCAGTAAATATTGTGTACAAGATTTCTACATTATTAAGCCGCATATATGACGGAGCAGATTCAGTAGCTGAGCTGCATTACCTGAAACCGTCAGACTGACTGCTGTTGAGCTGGAATATCTCTCTCCTGTTTCTGAGATGATCATGAGGTGATATTTTCCTGAGTCTCTCTCTCTCAGGTCTCTTATTGTGAGAATAGCATACCTGTATCCATAGCTTATAATCCCTCCATAGCTCACTCTTCCAGCGTAGTCAGAGTCTAAAGCTACATCCTCTGGATCTCCCTCGTTCCTCCATTTAGCTCTTTGTTTGGGGCTGAACCAGAAGATTTGCTGAGGTTTGGTGGTGTATAAGTAAAAGCACTCCAGCTTCACTGTTGATTCCCGCAGAGCACAGACGGTCTGAGGACGGCAGGTCACTCTCAGAGTCTCACCCAAAGAACCTGAAACTGAAACAGTGTGAACCACCGAGTCTACAGAGCTCAATTACACAGAGTGAACCTGAGCGTCAGTCTTTAAAGCAGGACTGTGTTTCACTGTAGTGGAGATCCTGCATGTTTCAGGAGTTAGTTTGGAGGATGTGACAGGAAAGTTTAAAATATCATAAAATCTCAGAGGTCATCATATTTCCATATACAGACACAGGCTCCTTCTGTTAAGAAGGAGATCTGACTGACTGACAATCATTTAGATGAGCCAAGGCTAAAGCTAACAACAGAGCTAACAGTAACCATATCTAGACAGAATGTGTTATTACAGTCGTTACATTCATTTCTTTTGATTTGTTTATCCTGAGAGCCAAATATGGCTGTTTGTCTTACAGGTAGCGGTTTATCTGATCACTACGCTAACTGCTGTGTATGTTTATTGTTTATGGCCATTTTAACTTAAAGCCAGTCATCTAAAAGTTGTTACCACTGTCAGTGAGGTTGTTACCAAGTGGTATCTGTCATGTGTTTAATCCTCGACCACCTACCGACCAAGTTCACCGACTTTTAAGTGTTTGGTTGACGTAGCTCAGTGGATAACACCTTGGTGCCAGGGAGCCACCACCACCTGTAGGAGATTGGGGTTCTGGGTAACTATGCTGTGCTACACCAATAAAAGTCCTTGGGTAAGACTCTTAACACTACACTGACCCACGTGTAATATGATTAACCTTGTATGTCGCTCTGGACAAGAGCATCAGCTAAATGCCTAAATCTTGACACCACTTGCTGACTTCTTTATGTAACCCATCTAAATTTAACCTGGTGAATAAAGGGTTAAATTCAGTAATACAACGGCATCTACTGTTCAGCGAGATGAGCAGCTAGATTAGCTAGCCTTGTAATGCTGTGTTAAAAGAAAAGAAAAAAGTGAGGGAGAAGGAGTTCTGTTTTCAGTAGTATGATGAACCACGTATACAGTCGAGATTAAAAACCAGTTGGAGTACTGTTTGAGTTTATTTAGCCATGAATACAGTGCTTTTTGCTAATGCTATTACTAATCGCTAGCGAATGCGGTTAGCATGTAAGCTAACACTGCTAAGGCCCTATTCGTATGTTATTTTCCCCTCAGAAAGCGTACATGCAGAGCGAATGGAAAGACATTTGTTTGAGTCAGACTATGTGCAGTCGTAACTGTGTACTGCTGAGATCTCCTCGGAGTTCTTTGTTCTGTGTGGCATTGCTATGCTAGCTAATGAGTTCATCAGGCAATGTTTTTTCAAATATGTTAGCATGAGCCGTTGTATTGTACTCGTTTTAGAGAAATGTGTTATTCTAGAGGATTTGGAGTGTTAAACAGGTTTTGTAGTACCTTTTTATTATAATTGGGTTTAACATAATTTTTCTGCACTATGCAGACTGGTGTTTTTTTTTTTTTAATGGACAGTTAAGTTTCCCAGAAGGAACGAGAGATGACGAGCCAGTAAACCACATGATACTGCGAGTCCTCATGCACAGCAGAACTCCAGCAGCAAGAGTGTGTAGAGAGAGAAATCCAGAGAGAGAGAGAGAGATCCAGAGAGAGAGAGAGAGATTTAGAGAGAGAGAGAAATCCCGAGAGAGAAATCCAAGGGCGTGCAAGTTTTTTTTTTTTTTCTGTTGTATATGCACAGACCCACATTCAAATACATACGTACTTATATGGAGACTTAACTGATATCAGACTGAACTTTAACATGCATGAAAAAGAAAAAAACAGAAAGACTACCCGGGTAGCATTTTATTTCCGTTTTAAGCTTTGTGTTTTTTTTTTTTTTGTTTCTCCCTTAAATGCTGGGTTCACCCATTAATACACTGAATTTCATGTGAAATCAAAGTTGTGGTCTCAGTGCTATACCATCTCCTCGAACCTAGACAGAATCTTGGTTAGCAAACTAGTCTATATAAGTCGGTTATTACTTTATTCAAGCACCACCACTCTAAATTCAGTAAAGCATTTAAAGAGCATTAGTTTGTTAGTGTTGTAGAAAACAAATAGCAGCGGATATGTAGCATGATTTGAAAAAAGGTGATAAACAACCATCATTTGTACTTATGAATAATTGTCATATTTGGGGGAACTGACTAAATAAAATTACTGTTATAATATTTAAATATATTTTCAAATGTTAAAATTAAAATGTTACAATAACTTTGCATGGTTTAAAAGTGGTGAGATATGCTGGTATTTGATGAGCAGACAAGTAAGCCAGAATAAATGATTGCTCTCTAAAAGTAGTAGTAGTAATAATAATAATAATAATAATAATAATAATAATAATTTCACTGCTTATATGTAAATTTCTCATGGGTAAATATGTAAATATCTTACCTGTATAATTTCTGCTCTGTCTATTGTTATTGTTGTTTTTCTCTTGGAGAGTGTCGGCACTAAATTTCAAGTATAATGACAAAGATTCTATTCTATTCTATTCTATTATTCTAGTTATTCTATTATTCTAGTAATTCTAGTTATTGAGTTTTGTAAATGGATTATTTTATTGATCCCAAAGGAAATTTAGCAAACTTAGCATTACAGTTATAGTTAGATGAGTTAATACTAGAGCAGTATAATAAACTAATTAACTATTTAATAATGACAACTTGGCATATAGCAAACTAAAATTACGGGATCAGCCAGTTATTGGTATAATGGTGATATACCAGTCATTTCTTAAACATGTTTATTTTTAAATCAGGTAATCATTACCGTATGTAAGCTGATTGTATTGACATCAGTGTTGGTTCTGCTATTGTAATGCTCATGAGCCTCCCTATGATATTTTATCTTTAAGCTACTTTCCGACTATACCCTACACACACTACCACTACTTCAGACTTAATCCTCTGCTCTACAGATGCTGTTTTACATTGTACAGTGAGCTCTCCTCTCAGTCCTAAACTACATTCTGGACTGAACTACACAGTCCAGTGGAATCAGAATAATCCTACCTGTAACCTTCAGCAGGATGATCAGTGATATTACTCCACCTTTAAAGCTCATGGTTTCATCTCCTCAGACACAAGCTGAAAAGAAGAAATCAGTCTGTCTGAGCTCAGATCAGGATCAGAAGTAGAGATAAACTCTAACCAGAGTGCCAACACTTTTATATTTAACTGTATGTGGGAAATAATATTCCTCACCATTATAAAAACCTGCATACAGTTCTAGTAAAAATCATCGCACTTACATTCTGATCTGAAGACTTTCCACCCTCTTCCAGACGACTTGAAGCGAGTGTGCGTTTCTCTCAGCTACTTTAGCTGCAGCTCAGACTTCCTTCCTCTTTTCTGTATAGTCAGAGGTAAAGCGAAAACTGTCCTTCCCTTAATTTAGCACTCATTTGTTTATCATCTTCATTTGTTTATTATCTAGTAATTATAGAACCGTGTTTGGTCCTGGAACGCCCTGCACGTTTTTGTGCTATCCCCGCTGCCAGCACACCTATCAACTTATCAGCCCATTAACTCTGCGTATACAGAGCTGCAGCTGAGGCTGGGGTTGGGGGAGTGTTGATTTGGGCAGTGTCATTTCTGGAACAGGACTCTTCAGCTCAGTGTAGGTGAAGAGACTCTAGTGTCTCTCAGTCCACCAGTCTTTAATAGAAGCTGATTCATTAGTCTGACACTGACGTCTATTCACATCATCATCAGCACAGAACACTGAAGGAGAACAGGTTCCATTAGCTAGAACCAAGCTCTGTCCAACAGGTCAGAACAAGCTCAACATAAAGTGACCGCTGTACGTGATTGGTCGGCTCACTTCACACTTCTCTCATTTGGACATGCTACATTAACACACTACTTGCAGCACACTAACGCATTACACTTACTGAGTTACTGTACACCAACACGCTACTTACAGTACACTAACGCATTGCACTTACTGAGTTACTGTACACCAACACGCTACTTACAGTACACTAACGCATTACACTTACTGAGTTACTGTACACCGACACGCTACTTACAGTACACTAACGCATTGCACTTACTGAGTTACTGTACACCGACACGCTACTTACAGTACACTAACGCATTGCACTTACTGAGTAACTGCACACCAACACGCTACTTACAGTACACTAACACATTACACTTACTGAGTTACTGTACACCAACACGCTACTTACAGCACACTAACGCTTTACACTTACTGAGTTACTGCACACCAACACGCTACTTACAGTACACTAACGCATTACACTTACTGAGTTACTGCACACCAACACGCTACTTACAGTACACTAACGCATTACACTTACTGAGTTACTACTTACTTACAGTACACTAACGCATTACACTTACTGAGTTACTGCACACCAACACGCTACTTACAGTACACTAAACAGCATTGCACTTACTGAGTTACTGCACACCAACCACGGCTACTTACAGTACACTAACGCATTACACTTACTTACTGAGTTACTGCACACACCAACACGCTACTTACAGCACACTAACGCATTACACTTACTGAGTTACTGCACACCAACACGCTACTTACAGCACACTAACGCATTACACTTACTGAGTTACTGTACACCAACACGCTACTTACAGCACACTAACGCATTACACTTACTGAGTTACTGTACACCAACACACTACTTACAGCACACTAACGCATTACACTTACTGAGTTACTGTACACCAACACACTACTTACAGCACACTAACGCATTGCACTTACTGAGTTACTGTACACCGACACGCTACTTACAGTACACTAACGCATTACACTTACTGAGTTACTGTACACCGACACGCTACTTACAGTACACTAACGCATTGCACTTACTGAGTTACTGTACACCGACACGCTACTTACAGTACACTAACGCATTACACTTACTGAGTAACTGCACACCAACACGCTACTTACAGTACACTAACACATTACACTTACTGAGTTACTGTACACCAACACGCTACTTACAGTACACTAACGCATTACACTTACTGAGTTACTGTACACCAACACGCTACTTACAGCACACTAACGCATTACACTTACTGAGTTACTGCACACCAACACGCTACTTACAGTACACTAACGCATTACACTTACTGAGTTACTGCACACCAACACGCTACTTACAGTACACTAACGCATTGCACTTACTGAGTTACTGCACACCAACACGCTACTTACAGTACACTAACGCATTGCACTTACTGAGTTACTGCACACCAACACGCTACTTACAGTACACTAACGCATTGCACTTACTGAGTTACTGTACACCAACACGCTACTTACAGTACACTAACGCATTACACTTACTGAGTTACTGCACACCAACACGCTACTTACAGTACACTAACGCATTACACTTACTGAGTTACTGCACACCAACACGCTACTTACAGCACACTAACGCATTACACTTACTGAGTTACTGCACACCAACACGCTACTTACAGCACACTAACACATTACACTTACTGAGTTACTGTACACCAACACGCTACTTACAGCACACTAACGCATTACACTTACTGAGTTACTGTACACCAACACACTACTTACAGCACACTAACGCATTACACTTACTGAGTTACTGTACACCAACACACTACTTACAGCACACTAACGCATTACACTTACTGAGTTACTGTACACCAACACACTACTTACAGCACACTAACGCATTACACTTACTGAGTTACTGTACACCAACACACTACTTACAGCACACTAACGCATTACACTTACTGAGTTACTGTACACCAACACACTACTTACAGCACACTAACGCATTACACTTACTGAGTTACTGTACACCAACACACTACTTACAGTACACTAACGCATTACACTTACTGAGTTACTGTACACCAACACACTACTTACAGCACACTAACGCATTACACTTACTGAGTTACTGTACACCAACACACTACTTACAGCACACTAACGCATTACACTTACTGAGTTACTGTACACCAACACACTACTTAGAGCACACTAACGCATTACACTTACTGAGTAACTGTACACCAACACGCTACCTCTCTGTACCTGTTCTATACCATTAGCTATAGAGTTCTCGTCAGTAGTATGTCTTATGAGTACTGGCCTGAAAAGGGGTGTAGAGGGAACGTGTCAGGAAATGATGTCACCAAAGAAGATCTCATGAATGAAGGGCACTTTCACTTCCTTACAGATCCTCAGAAACCCTGACCGCACAAGACCTCGTCATGTAGACTGATGCCTCTGAAGTGGGAGTACGGGCTGCCTCCAGCCACAGGTTTAAGGGGGTGGAACTTCTCTTCACTAGATAGAACTGGACCCCAGCTTAACAGACTCACGCAGCAGTCGAGCAGGAGGACTTGGCCCTAAAAGACACAATCACTCATGTAGAGCTTTCACAATGATGCTTGACCATGTTCTGCTATAATGGATTTTAGGACTACTTTGATTTCCAGGTGAAGATTCAGCAGTGTCATTAGCAGCTCCACCTGCCGCTGTCCAAAGTGCTGAAAAATTAACATCTGGCTTTTAACGTGCTCACTCGAGAGAGCATAGACACCCTCCCTGACAGACACGTGAGTGAAGTCACAGCAGAACGGAGAGGACTGACTCTTCCCCAAAGCAGACAGCTCTGCAGACTCTGAGGCCAAAGTAGGATGATCATTAGCTGCTGCTGAGACAACACCATGGAATGAGCGCACTATGGGATCAGGTACCGCCTGGGTACATTCAGACCATGCATGAATGGGATTAATCAAGAATTCTCAAGAAGAGGAAATGATGATATTAACTATATGACATCATGTCCATGCATCCCCATTCAGATTCTCTGAGTCGCTCTAGATCGCCCGAGTTTTAACTGAGCTGTGTCTAATTAGTCTGTATTTAAGGCTGTGGTTTACATGGGTTTCTTGCGAAACTTTGCCAAACCTACAGGGGTTGGACAATGAAACTGAAACACCTGGTTTTAGACCACAGTCATTTATTAGTATGGTGTAGGGCCTCCTTTTGCGGCCAATACAGCGTCAGTTGGTCTTGGGAATGACATATACTGCGTCCTGCACAGTGGTCAGAGGGAGTTTAAGCCATTCTTCTTGCAGGATAGTGGCCAGGTCACTACGTGATGCTGGTGGAGGTTCGTCCTTCTTGGTGGTATGCTGACATTACCCTGGATACCGTGGCTCTTGATACATCACAAAGACTTGCTGTCTTGGTCACAGATGCGCCAGCAAGACGTGCACCAACAGTTTGTCCTCTTTTGAACTCTGGTATGTCACCCATAATGTTGTGTGCATTGCAGTATTCTGAGCAGAACTGTGCTCTTACCTGCTAACTGAACCTTCACACTCTGCTCTTACTGGTGCAATGTGCAATTAATGAAGATTGGCCACCAGGCTGGTCCAATTTAGCCATGAGACCTCCCACACTAAAATGACAGGTGTTTCAGTTTCATTGTCCAACTCCTGTAGGATAGCAATTCTGAGTGTTTACTTCTCTCGTTGTCTACTTCTGGTTTCCGACTCCTTTCGTTCCTCGACTACTCTTTCCTAATCCCTCTTGTTCGTGTTGTTACTCCCCGGTACGAATCTCTGCTTTCCCACTTTGGTTTTCCCCTTCGGTCTATCCCTTTAAAGGTGTTTGCTCTCGCTGCTTGCTCTGGTTCTGACCTCCGCCTGTTCCTGACTCTATTTTAGCATTTACCTTTGTTGCTCTGTTTACTGGTGCCTGTTGAGATTGCCTGATTGTTGATAAACCGTTTCTGGCTTTTTAGTTCTGCACACGTCAGTCTTGAAGTCTTTTTGCCTAACAGTCACGGACTTGTCTGGGACTTGGCAAAAAGTGGTCCTGACTACAGCACTGCGTATAAGCTGTGACTGTATCTTTAATGGATTAAACGCAGAGAATAGATCATTCTAGGCTTAGTTTTTTCCAGATAGAAGTCACTTACTTTTTCATCAGACAAGATCAGACAACTACTATATAGACGTGGGCTGGAGGTTAGGAAACCAGCCTTGTGACCGGAGGGTTGCCTGATCGGTTCCCTGAACTGACAATAACGACTGAGATGCCCTTGAGCAAGGCACTGAATCCCACAACTGCTCCCCGAGTGCAATGGATAGGGCTGCCCAGCGCTCCGGGCAAGTGTGCTCACCGTATATGTGTATGTGGGTGTTTCACTTCACGGATGCGTTAAATGCGCAATACCAATTCCTCCATGTAAAAAATCACAAATGGCTCAAACATGCTCTACTCAGAGAATGATTGGGCTCACCAGTTTATTTTATTTGATTAATATAAAGATACAGAATGAAAGAGTGGATTAGTTATGGATCATAAGTTGATAGCAGTTCAAAAAATGTTCTTACATACCACTAAAATAGGACAGGGAAGGAAGTATCACTCGCACTCACTCACACACACACACATACACCACAACCACCGTTCAAGCCTCAAGTGAACAAGAAGAGTGTGAGACAGCTTTTTAAAAGAGTGTGATTCATTTAAATGGAAGTGTACTTAGCCATCCAAAATAACTTGCCTTCTAATATGATTTGGCGTAAATCCCTCGACGCTGTGGGTTTGGTGTTGGTACACTTATGGTATTACCCCGAGATCTTAGATACAAACCTTCCTGTAATCTCTTTCTGCAATCTCATTATTGCAAAACTTGAACTACGAATGACACAACACTGAGTTCTCTAAAGAACCACACTGAGAAAGCATTCGCACACACAGCTGTTCATTCCTCTCTCTTTCTCTCTCTCCCTCTTTCTCTCTGTGAGTCTTTTGTGTGTCTTTGGTTTCTGGATAATCACTCTGACCTGCTGTGGTGACTGGGAAAGGTTTCTAGTAGGGAACCATGAGCTTTGAATGTGGAGTCTTAATGCTGATCATCCTGCTGAACATCCTAGGTAAGGTTATTCTGATTCTGCCGTGAGAGCTGTAGTGTAGTGTATGTATAACTAAGCTCAGTTTTTAGGTCTGAATAAATAGAATCTATAACACACAGGTTACCAGGAACAATAAATGATGATACATTTAGACAGATGTGGGCAATATGTACTGAGCTACACATACAGAAGTAGTGTCCTTCAGTATGGCGTCGGGCCACCATGTTTGCTAATGCTACATGCCAGACGTCTCGGCATGAAGTTGTAGAGGTTCCTAATGGTGTCCCGTGATAAGCTATACCATGTACCTGCGGATTTTGTGGTAAGGGTGCAGGTGGAGTGACACCAGGCCTTCTGGGTGTGTGACGCATGACAACTACTCGGTGCCTCCTCATAGCTATTTCTTGGTCGTCTCCACCAAGACAAAAGTGGGACTCTCTGAAGACCCGCTGACATTGTGTCACTCCAGGACAGTCTGGCATGACGCCACTGCAGTCTTTGGTGATGCTGACATGGTGTTAAGGACAGTCGTAAAGGTCTCTGTGCATGTAGTCCGGTGTCGTGCAGCCGTCTGGCAGCAACAGGAGGACGCATTACTGTTCGCTGAACATTCGCAATTGTGTCTGAGTGTGTGTGTATACACGTGCACACACACACATACACAGGTCGACAGATAGAAGTGGTGCTGAACATATTTACAGTCCTGCAGCAGCAAAAAAATAAAGTCAGAATAGCTCCGTCTGTAGTTTCTGTGAAAACGTACGCTGATGCTAATGAAACGGCAGTGAAACTGGACAGACCAGCCTTTATTTCCGTATTTGTGGAATGTGCACTGCTGATGACCCTGGTGGAAATGGCCTGATTAGTTCCAAAAAATATTAATGATAAAAAAAAAAGTTTCTGGGCTTCCTGCAGAGTCTGTGGTTCACACTGTTGCAGTTCTCTGGGTGAGACTCTGTCAAATTTGGCTCTCAGGATGAGCGAATGAATAGAAATGAATGGAATAACTGTAATAACACATTATAACACATTGTACAGCTATGATTTGTATTAGCTCTGTTGTTAGCTTTAGCCTTAGCTCATCTGAATGGTCGTCAGTCAATCAGTTCTCCTCCTTGACAGATGATAGCCTGTGTTTGTATATGGAAATATGATGAGCTCTGAGATTTTATGATATTTGAAACTTTCCTGTCACATCCTCCAAACTAACTCTGAAACATGCAGGACCTCCACTACAGTGAAACACAGTCCTGCTTTAAAGACTGATGCTCAGGTTCACTCTGTGTACTTAGAGTTTTGTAAACTCAGTTTCAGGTTCTCTGGGTGAGACTCTGGGAGTGACCTGCCGTCCTCAGACCGTCTGTGCTCTGCGGGAATCAACAGTGAACCTAAGGTGCTCTTATTCAAACACCATCCAACCTCAGCAAATCTTCTGGTTCAGCCCCAAACAAAGAGCTAAATGGAGGAACGAGGGAGATCCAGAGGATGTAGCTTTAGACTCAGACTACGCGGGAAGAGTGAGCTATGGAGGGACTATAAGCTATAAGTACAGGTCTGTTATTCTCTCAATAAGAGACCTGAGAGAGAGGGACTCAGGACACTATCACCTCATGATCATCTCAGAAACGGGAGAGAGATATTCCAGCTCAACAGCAGTCAGTCTGAGGGTCTCAGGTAATGCAGCTCAGCTGTCTGATTCAGTGATATGAGCAGATCTGTAATGTGGAAGTACATGTATGAGGTATTGGCTTAAATGTCTGAAACTTTGTTTCACCTCAGACCTGCAGGTGAGGATGACCTCCAACACTGAACTGCATACAAGATGTCAACTCAGTTGTAGCACATCCTGCAATCTGACCTCTAATCTTGAATACATGTGGTACATAAATGGGCGTAAGAAGTACACCACACACAGCCTGGTGTTAAACTTGTATAGTAAAGATCATCCTGGCAGCTACTCCTGCTCCGTTAACAACCAATCTGAAATCCGTTCTCCTGCAGTGTGTGAGTATGAGAGCTGTTCAGATCTATCAGTGGCTAACCCAGTAAGATCAGAAGGTGATGATGATCTTACTGTTACAGGTGTTTTTGATGAGAACTGCTGGAGTGTGTCCTACTCAGACAGACGGGTCTGTGCTTTGGAGGGCTCATCAGTGGACTTCCCCTGTACTTACTTATATCCCAGTGACCAGACGGTTATTAAAGCATTCTGGTATTACATTCGGCCTGCAGAGGCGCCAACAGATCTGAGTGTGGACGAGCAGTTTGCTGGTCGGGTGGAGTTTCTTGGGGATAAAGAGGGAAACTGCACTCTGAGAATGAAGGATGTGAGGAAGAGCGACTCTGGACAGTATCGCTTCCGACTCATCACTGATAACCCGGAGACTTTCTCTGGTGAGCCTGGAGTCATTCTGAGTGTGACAGGTACGTGTCCACACCCAGCTGTAACTCAGGTTCTTTCTACTCACCAAGTTTCTGAATATGAAAGATGCTGCTCGTTCTGATCCTATTCATCTTCAGATCTTCAGGTAACAGCGAGTCCCACCACTCCATCAGAAGGACAGACAGTAACACTGACCTGTATCTCCACCTGCACTCTGCCCAACAACCCCACTTACGTCTGGTACAAGAACGGACAGCGTGTAACTAACAAACCCACCACATACAACAAGCTGTACCTGGAGTCAGCCAGCCCTGTGGATCTCCTCCAGTACTCTTGTGCTTTAGGAGGTAACAGTTCTATGTAGTCCTCATATGTCTGTTCTTAGAAACAGCACTTATTACAGGTTCATCTTTATGGAGAAGTCAGGTGAGAGTGATTAGTGTTCAGGAACAGGTGTAGGTGATGGAGGAATAACCTGGAATGTTTACAGTGTAGATCCCTGATGATGTGTATTTCCCATTCAAAGTTAAAGCCTTATCTGTGATATTAGAGATATTAGAAATAGGGTGTGTTCAGTGCTGACGTACAGTGATCGATCAAGTCTGTTATTTGTAAAGGTCCAGAGGAGAATACAGTATTCATGTTCATCACGGTGGGAGGATCGATACTTCTGGCTCTAATCCTCATCACAGGATGTATGTGGAGGTGGAGCAAAATCAGGAGGAAGAGAAGAATAGAGAGAGATGCAGATGGTCAGGTACTAACTTATTATAATCTATTTTAATTGTTTATTTGGAGGTATTTGGTATTATTATTATTATTATTATTATTATTATTATTATTACTATGAAATGTTTTTTTTATTTGCTTCTTTTATGTTTTAATTTTTATCCTTCTAGTCTTTTTAGTTTATTTACTTACATACTTTGGTACCACTTTACAATAAGACTGCCTTATAAAGGTTTATAAATGATTTAGAATGTATTACTAATGGTTATTAGTTAGGTCAAGAACACTTCAATATCATTAATAAGCAGGACTGGTGGAGAGACTGCAGTTACCTGTTATTTGCCTAGCTGTGAGCTTTGACTTAGCCAGCGTTAAACTTGCCAGCTTCAGCACAAATTCATATTCTTCAGCTCAGTAAAATAGCTCACTGTTTATTAATCTGTTATAACCATCGATACTTTGTAAAGGATTTATGGCCCAGTTAATAACCATTAATAAACTACTTAAACTGTTCATAAACGCTTTATAAGTGGTGCCCACACTTTGATTATTATTTATTGTTTTTATCTGTGTGATACTTTTATTTGGTAACACTTCATATTTAGGGTTGTTGTCATAGTTGAGATTTTTCAGTCCCTTTTTTTGTATAAAGCTCAGATATGTTTTCAATGAGGGTGACCCTCTATCTATTTAGAGTTTTAAAAAATGATGGTGGCCTGGTTGATTCATGGACTGATGGGTTGATTTTTGGACGGATTGACTGACTGATGCGCACTTTGACTGATGGATTGTCGGATGGATTGATTGACAGATCTAGCTGCTATTTTTGAAAACTGTATGTGTTTTCCTGATCTTTCTATAATAGATTCAACAGCCTGGAGGTGACACCTACACAGCTCTAAACCCTGCCACCATTTCGCCAGATTACGACTCTCTGACAGTAAGTCTACAGTCTTCAGTCGTGTTTAGATGTTGCTTTATTGCAGGTTTGGTAGTGAGAGTAGGTTACACAACCAGCGGTGACCTGCAGCTGTGTAAAGGTCATTATCAGTGGTGGGCAGATACTGGTTGTCATGGTGATGGTAGCTGACAAATGAGCACGTACATGGTGCTGATGAATGTGAGTTTAGCTGTGTGAGGTTTCCTCTGGGTTTTTGTCTCCAGTATATTAGAAGCTCCTCCAGTGACACATACTCATCCCTGAACCCTGTGACCATGACGCCTGATTACGACACTCTGACGGTAAGTCGGTTCTCTGTTTATTGGTTCTCCTGATCAGTGTATGTGGTACTGTACATATTTCTAATGTTCTTTTGTTTTTCAGACGTTCACTGCCTTTCCTAAAAACTCAAAGCCCTGAATCCTGCACTGTGATTGAGGCTCACCTGGTTAAGTGCTTTGATTATTAATGAAGGAGACACACAGAGGAAGCTAGAACTGTACTTCTGCTTCTACTAGCCCGTTTGCCTTGCAGTGGTCTGTTTGCTGGTATTTAGGACTGCTTGGTTTGTTTTCACTTGAGTCAATAAACCGTTGTGATTGGATCTAGTCTCGCTTGTTCATGACAGAGGACTTGGAGCATGGAGCATGCAGTGTTGGCTTTGATCATGAAGGTGAAAATCAGTAATACTTATGATGTCATTACTCCAGTGGCTGAGCAAGGCCTTCCTTCAAGATCCTGGAACAGCCTGCCTCTTATGACCTGCTACAGCGTTTTGGTAGATCTACATTCATCGTCAGAAGAATAGTTGCAGGCCGTAGGATGTGGGGGATTGCAATGTGTTTGGGAAGGAGGATGGAGTTCACCAGGAACAATAAATGGTAGTAAATTTAGGCTGATATATAAATTTAAACACATACAGAAGTCGTGTCTCTCAGTATAGTATTGGGCCACCAGGTTTGCTAATGCTACATGCTGGACGTCGCAGTACAGAATTGTAGAAGTTCCTAATGGTGTCCTGTGATAATCCATCCCATGCAGCTTGAATATTCTCACACAGTTCCTGCGGGTTGTGCAGTAGGGGTGGAGGTGGAGTGACACCAGGCCTTATGTGATACAAATTACAGATAGGAGGCAGGAGACACATCATTGGTGGTATGGCCATGTGATCCAAAGGGACGAGAACTGAATGAATATGACAGCCCTGTGATATTTCCAAGGCAGGAAGCAACCACTGCACTGCACTGCTTCCTTGCACTAACATTTTGCAGACCTATCACAGTTTAGGTGAACAAGTATGTGGTTTGAAATAAACGCAGGCTACGCTGGGCAACCACCTCACTTGTGTCAAAGTGGGTTTGGGTAGATATACAGACTGTGCTTACCTGTTCCTTCCACTAGAGGGAGCCAGTGGTGGCGCCAGAAACCAAATTCAACAAGATACTTTAAATCAGTTCATTAAATTCAGGTTGTTTTACAACATGTCAGTGAATCTAATGATGAAATTTGAGAGGTAGACTTTTACTGTTTTGTTACTATTATTGATACCATAAATTCCAAGTAGTATAAAACCCCACATTATCATAATCTGATCATATTTTCTGTGATGCTACCCGTCGCATCCGGCACATCAAACCCACCTCCTGATGGTCCAGCTGGACATACCTTCCTGTGGTGGTGAGGTGGAGGTACATGAGTGAAAATATGATTAATTGTAAATGCACAGATTAGCTAACAATACAGCAGCTGCCCATCAACATGTGGAAAACACTGAAGCCCTATGGAGCCCAGCGGAGAAATAAAGAAAAGAAGAGAACAGAGGAGATGTAATGTGAAGAATGAATACTTCATTTATAGTATAATAATAGTTATGTTCAGATGCTCAGAGCAAGGTTAGCTAACTAGCTCAATCATGTTTGCAAATGTAATAAAGAGTTAGCCTCAGTTACTCCCACCCTAAATCTGTTAGGAACAGTTGGGAAGAGTTTGGGGGAAATAAACTTCATCATTTTGAGAAATTCACTTTACCTTGTAAGTGCTTCCTGAGCAAATCATCCACTGTCTGTCTGAGGCAAACATTTACTGCCACCTTAGCCGTATTAGCTAGCCAGTGTTAGCCCTGCTTATAACAGTGAACTAAACTGTATTTCTTTAGTCGATAAATGATGTAAGACTTTAGATTTTTACTTTCATTCACTGGATTGATATGTAAAGCACACAGCAGCATCATGTACCAAGACCTGCCTACAGTTCTGCCTAATGAAGTTTTGGCTAATAAAGTTCTGGCAGGCCTCAGTGATCAGTGATCAGAGGCCTAAATGATGAGAAATCTTCTAAGGTCAGGGTTTCTGACGATCTGTGAGGACGCTCTTCTGCTCTTCAGTCATTGGAAAGCTTCTTCAGTGACGCCACTTCCCGACACTTTCTCCACATCCCCCTGATGGAGACTATAGTTAATGGTATAGGACAGGTACTGAGCTTCTGAGAGCCCAAGGTAGAATTTTCTGGGGTCGGATGGTGAGTTCAGTCCCATTTCAGTATAGATGATTTAATGTAGGACTCCATCTATATGTATATTTCTGACCTGGTCTCAGTTCAGTGTTGTGTATATATAGTAGTTATACGAATACACAAATAAACAATATGTGTGTAAGTGTACATATAGGAGAGTACAGTGTGTTGGTGAAGCAGAGTGTGTAGTTAGGTATTTCAATCAATCAATATTTACTTGTATAGCGCTTTTAACAACCAATGTTGTCTCCAAGCAGCGTCACAGACAATCAGTTTGTTATAAAAAGAAAAACACAGTTAAAATACAGACATGGGGTGGGGTGGGGTGGGGCGGGGATGGTTCAGAGCCCCCTTTAAGCAAGCCAGAGGCAACAGTGGTGAGGAAAAACTCCCTTGAATAAGGAAGAAACCTCAAGAGGAACCAGGCACAAGGGCGGAACCCAACCTCCTCAGGTTGAACCCGGATGAGAAGAGAAAGACAGAACTAACAGGAAAAGGAGCTTTAGCAAACCTTTAGATCCAGTCTGAATTTGCTGGTATTTGGTTGTACACAGTATAAGATATATAAAGTGTTCAGTGCAGGCAGAAGAATAGCAGCTCAGTGTTCAGGTGAACAGCTAAACAGCACATGTCTGTATTGGATTCACCACTATGTCCACTCAAACGTGGCTAAAGCTCCACAGAAGTATGAACAGCAGAACCCAGTAATCGCAGTGGACAGCACTGTGTGTTTGGGCTCCAGCCTGAGGGAGACCTGTCTACTTATCTGTTCAGGAGGAACCTCTATACTTAATGTTTTGCAGTCTAGAATGAGGCTAAATGTCTGTTCAGACATTAGAGTCTAGAACTACTTGAACGAGATCTTTCACTTTAACCATGTATAAACCAGAAAATCAATGATAAAGGAGCCTCAGTTTTCACTTCCAACTCTGACCATACAGAAAACAGGAAGGACGTTGTGCTGGACTGCAGCAGCTGAGAAACCGCCCCTCACAACTCCATTCAAGTCGTCTAGAAAGGGTGAAAAGTCTTCAGATCAGAATGTAAGTGAGATGTTCTTTACTAGAACTGTTCTGTATGCAGGTTATTATATAACAGTGAGGAATATTATTTCCCACATACAGTTAAATATAAAAGAGTTGGTACTCTGGTTAGAGTTTATCTTTACTTCTGATCCTGATCCCAGCTCAGACAGATAGAACAGTTACTGTGAGCTGGTTCTGCAGTTTCTAACTGTTATTTAGAACCACTGATTACAACCAGGCCAGATCCTCTGTAGGAACAACACTTTGAAAAAGGAGTCCAACACAGAGGTGCCTGTTTGTGTTGTCTTGTTTAATATGTACTGATTTGTTCTTTTCAGCTTGTGTCTGAGGAGATGAAACCATGAGCTTTAAAGGTGGAGTAATATCACTGATCATCCTGCTGAACGTTACAGGTAGGATTATTCTGATTCCACTGGACTGTGTAGTTTAGTTCAAAATGTAGTTAAGAACTGAGAGGACAGCTTACCGTAGGGTATAAGAGCTCTAGCAGAAAACACCCTTACAATAGCAATACCAATGACTGGCATATTTCGTTATATCAAATTAGTATTTTATATGTATATAGTTATTAGAAATGCTACTGTAGTAATAATTGTAATACTGTAACGCTCGGATGGTGTAATTACCAGAAAATACAACATTATTTTTCTATTACTCAGTAACAGCTTCACCATACAAAGAGTTATATACAACAAATTGTCAGTCACTCCAGAATAATGATCTGCACTTATTAATTATATAACTAAAACTCGGTGGTTCACACTGTTTCAGTTTCAGGTTCTCTGGGTGAGACTCTGAGAGTGACCTGCCGTCCTCAGACCGTCTGTGCTCTGCGGGAATCAACAGTGAACCTGGAGTGCTCTTACTCAAACACCACCAAACCTCAGCAAATCTTCTGGTTCAGCCCCAAACAAAGAGCTAAATGGAGGAACGAGGGAGATCCAGAGGATGTAGCTTTAGACTCAGACTACGCTGGAAGAGTGAACTATGGAGAGACTAGAAGCTATGAATACAGGTCTGCTATTCTCACCATAGGAGACCTCAGATGGAGAGACTCAGGACAGTATCACCTCATGGTCATCTCAGAAACAGGAGAGAGATATTCCAGCTCAACAGCAGTCAGTCTGACAGTCTCAGGTAATGCAGCTCATCTTCAGATCTGACAGATAATCTACTCGATTATGTTCATCAGTGTTGGTTTGATGATGCATGAAGAAGTTATTCGCTGGATGTCATTTTTTGATTTGTCATTGTCTCTACTTTCAGATCTGCAGATGACGACCACTGACACTAAAACAGAGACGCAACAGGCACTGAACTGTAGCACTACCTGCAGACTGACCTCTAATCCTACTCAGTATGTATGGTACAAGAATGGACAACCAGCATACTGGACATCTGCACATATGATCATTCAGGGTTTATACTCTATTGGTCCTGGAAGCTACTTCTGCTCTGTTAGCGGCCAAACTGGGATCCGTTCTAATACAGTGTGTGAGTATGAGAGGTGTTCATATCTAACGGTGTATGAACCAGTAAGATCAGAAGGTGATGATCTTTTACTGTTACAGGTGTTTTAGATGAGAACTGCTGGAGTGTGTCCTACTCAGACAGACTCAAAAACACTTCAATATCATTAATAAGCAGAAGGACTGGTGGAGAGACTGCAGTTACCTGTTATTTGCCTAGCTGTGAGCTTTGACTTAGCCAGCGTTAAACTTGCCAGCTTCAGCACAAATTCATATTCTTCAGCTCAGTAAAATAGCTCACTGTTTATTAATCTGTTATAACCATTGATACTTTGTAAAGGATTTATGACCCAGTTAATAACCATTAATAAACTACTTAAACTGTTCATAAACGCTTTATATGTGGTACCCACACTTTGATTATTATTTATTGTTTTTATCTGTGTGATACTTTTATTTGGTAACACTTCATATTTAGGGTTGTTGTCATAGTTGAGATTTTTTACAATACGGTTTAATAATGAATGAATATATTCACTGTTTTCAGTCCCTTTTTTTGTATAAAGCTCAGATATGTTTTCAATGAGGGTGACCCTCTATCTATTTAGAGTTTTAAAAAATGATGGTGGCCTGGTTGATTCATGGACTGATGGGTTGATTTTTGGACGGATTGACTGACTGATGCGCACTTTGACTGATGGATTGTCGGATGGATTGATTGACAGATCTAGCTGCTATTTTTGAAAACTGTATGCGTTTTCCTGATCTTTCTATAATAGATTCAACAGCCTGGAGCAGACACCTACACAGCTCTAAACCCTGCCACCATTTCGCCAGATTACGACTCTCTGACAGTAAGTCTACAGTCTTCAGTCGTGTTTAGATGTTGCTTTATTGCAGGTTTGGTGGTGAGAGTAGATTACACAACCAGTGGTGGCCTGCAGCTGTGTAAATGTTATCAGTGGTGGGCAGTTACTGGTTGTCATGGTGACCATAGCTGACAAATGAGCACTGAAAACGTACCTGGTGTTGGTGAAGGTGAGTTTAGCTGTGTGAGGTTTCCTCTGGGTTTTTGTCTCCAGTATATTAGAAGCTCCTCCAGTGACACATACTCATCCCTGAACCCTGTGACCATGACGCCTGATTACGACACTCTGACGGTAAGTCGGTTCTCTGTTTATTGGTTCTCCTGATCAGTGTATGTGGTACTGTACACCTTTCTAATGTTCTTTTGTTTTTCAGACGTTCACTGCCTTTCCTAAAAACTCAAAGCCCTGAATCCTGCACTGTGATTGAGGCTCACCTGGTTAAGTGCTTTGATTAGTAATGTAGGAGACACACAGAGGAAGCTAGAACTGTACTTCTGCTTCTACTAGCCCGTTTGCCTTGCAGTGGTCTGTTTGCTGGTATTTAGGACTGCTTGGTTTGTTCTCTCTTGAGTCAATAAACCGTTGTGATTGGATCCAGTCTCGCTTGTTCATGACAGAGGACTTGGCGCATGGAGCATGCAGTGTTGGCTTTGATCATGAAGGTGAAAACCAGTAATACTTATGATGTCATTACTCCAGTGGCTGAGCAAGGCCTTCCTTCAAGATCCTGGAACAGCCTGCCTCTTATGACCTGCTACAGCGTTTTGGTAGATCTACATTCATCGTCAGAAGAATAGTTGCAGGCCGTAGGATGTGTGGGATTGCAATGTGTTTGGGAAGGAGGATGGAGTTCACCAGGAACAATAAATGATGGTAATTTAGACTGATATATAAATTTAAACACATACAGAAGTCGTGTCTCTCAGTATAGTATTGGGCCACCAGGTTTGCTAATGCTACATGCTGGACGTCGCAGTACGGAGTTGTAGAAGTTCCTAATGGTGTCCTGTGATAATCCATCCCATGCAGCTTGAATATTTTCACACAGTTCATGCAGGTTGTGCAGTAGGGGTGGAGGTGGAGTGACACCAGGCCTTATGTGACACACAAATTACGGATAAGAGGCAGGAGGCACATCATTGGTGGTATGGCAATGTGATCCATAGGGACGAGAACTGAATAAATATAACAGCCCTGTGATATTTCCAAGGCAGGAAGCAACCACTGCACTGCACTGCTTCCTTGCACTAACATTTTGCAGACCTATCACAGTTTAGGTGAGCTTGTATGTGGTTTGAAATAAATGCAGGCTACGCTGGGCAACCACCTTACTCGTGTCAAAGTGGGTTTGGGTAGATTTACAGACTGTGCTTACCTGTTCCTTCCACTAGAGGGAGCCAATGGTGGCGCCAGAAACCAAATTCAACAAGATACTTTAAATCAGTTCATTAAATTCAGGTTATTTTACATGTCAGTGAATCTAATGATGAAATTTGAGAGGTAGATTTGTACTTTTACTGTTTTGTTACTATTATTTATACCATAAATTCCAAGTAGTATAAAACCCCACATTATCATAACCTGATCATATTTTCTGTGATGCTACCCGTCACATCCGGCACATCAAACCCACCTCCTGATGGCTGGCTGGACATACCTTCCTGTGGTGGTGAGGTGGAGGTACATAAGTGAAAATATGATTAATTGTAAATGCACAGATTAGCTAACAATACAGCAGCTGCCCATCAACATGTGGAAAACACTGAAGCCCTATGGAGCCCAGCGGAGAAATAAAGAAAAGAAGAGAACAGAGGAGATGTAATGTGAAGAATGAATACTTCATTTATAGTATAATAATAGTTATGTTCAGATGCTCAGAGCAAGGTTAGCTAACTAGCTAAATCATGTTTGCAAATGTAATAAAGAGTTAGCCTCAGTTACTCCCACCCTAAATCTGTTAGGAACAGTTGGGAAGAGTTTGGGGGAAATAAACTTCATCATTTTGAGAAATTCACTTTACCTTGTAAGTGCTTCCTGAGCAAATCATCCACTGTCTGTCTGAGGCAAACATTTACTGCCACCTTAGCCGTATTAGCTAGCCAGTGTTAGCCCTGCTTATAACAGTGAACTAAACTGTATTTCTTTAGTCGATAAATGATGTAAGACTTTAGATTTTTACTTTCATTCACTGGATTGATATGCAAAGCACACAGCAGCATCATGTACCAAGACCTGCCTACAGTTCTGCCTAACGAAGTTTTGGCTAATAAAGTTCTGGCAGGCCTCAGTGATCAGTGATCAGAGGCCTAAATGATGAGAAATCTTCTAAGGTCAGGGTTTCTGACGATCTGTGAGGACGCTCTTCTGCTCTTCAGTCATTGGAAAGCTTCTTCAGTGACGCCACTTCCCGACACTTTCTCCACATCCCCCTGATGGAGACTATAGTTAATGGTATAGGACAGGTACTGAGCTTCTGAGAGCCCAAGGTAGAATTTTCTGGGGTCGGATGGTGAGTTCAGTCCCATTTCAGTATAGATGATTTAATGTAGGACTCCATCTATATGTATATTTCTGACCTGGTCTCAGTTCAGTGTTGTGTATATATAGTAGTTATACGAATACACAAATAAACAATATGTGTGTAAGTGTACATATAGGAGAGTACAGTGTGTTGGTGAAGCAGAGTGTGTAGTTAGGTATTTCAATCAATCAATATTTACTTGTATAGCGCCTTTTACAACCAATGTTGTCTCCAAGCAGCGTCACACAAAAAATCAGTTTGTTATAAAAAGAAAAACACAGTTAAAATACAGACATGGGGTGGGTGGGGTGGGGCGGGGATGGTTCAGAGCCCCCTTTAAGCAAGCCAGAGGCAACAGTGGCAAGGAAAAACTCCCTTCAATAAGGATGAAACCTCAAGAGGAACCAGGCTCAAGGGCGGAACCCAACCTCCTCAGGTTGAACCCGGATGAGAAGAGAAAGACAGAACTAACAGGAAAAGGAGCTTTAGCAAACCTTTAGATCCAGTCTGGTATGTGGTTGTGCACAGTATAAGATATATAAAGTGTTCAGTGCAGGCAGAAGAATAGCAGCTCAGTGTTCAGGTGAACAGCTAAACAGCACATCTGTATTGGATTCACCACTATGTCCACTCAAATTTGGCTAAAACTCCACGGAGGATGAACAGCAGAACTCAGTAATCGCAGTGGACAGCACTGTGTGTTTGGGCTCCAGCCTGAGGGAGACCTGTCTACTTATCTGTTCAGGAGGAACCTCTATACTTAATGTTTTGCAGTCTAGAATGAGGCTAAATGTCTATTCAGACATTAGAGTCTAGAACTACTTGAACGAGATCTTTCACTTTAACCATGTATAAACCAGAAAATCAATGATAAAGGAGCTTCAGTTTTCACTTCCAACTCTGACCATACAGAAAACAGGAAGGAAGTCGTGGTGGACTGCAGCAGCTGAGAAACCGCCCCTCACAACTCCATTCAAGTCATCTAGAAGAGGGTGTAAAGTCTTCAGATCAGAATGTAAGTGAGATGTTCTTTACTAGAACTGTTCTGTATGCAGGTTATTATATAACAGTGAGGAATATTATTTCCCACATACAGTTAAATATAAAAGTGTTGGCACACTGGTTAGAGTTTATCTTTACTTCTGATCCTGATCCCAGCTCAGACAGATAGAACAGTTACTGTGAGCTGGTTCTGCAGTTTCTAACTGTTATTTAGAACCACTGATTACAACCAGGCCAGATCCTCTAAAGGAACAACACTTTGGGAATGGAGTCCAACACAGAGGTGCCTGTTTGTGTTGTCTTGTTTAATGTGTACTGATTTTTTCTTTTCAGCTTGTGTCTGAGGAGATGAAACCATGAGCTTTAAAGGTGGAGTAATATCACTGATCATCCTGCTGAATGTTACAGGTAGGATTATTCTGATTCCACTGGTCTGTGTAGTTTAGTTCAGAATGTAGTTCAGAGGAGAGCTCACCGTAGAGTATAAGAGCTCCTCAATCCGAGTCTGGCATCAACTCAGTTTGACTTCTGCGTTATTGTTCAGGTGAGTTAAGTAGCTGCTTTGCTGTTAACAATTAAAACCAGGTGCACTAGAGGAGCAACAATAAGACGACCCCAGGACTGGTTAAAAAGGTGGAGGTCACTGACCTTTTCTCCCGCCTCATCTTTTCTGACTGATTTTTCACTAGTTCTGCAGTTGGCTTGGGTCAGCATCACTACTAGTACCATGGTGCTCTACCTGGACCCTACAGATAGTCACACAGGTAGTCCAAGTGCTACAGGATGGCACATCAATACGTACCATTGCCAGAAAGTTTGCTGTGTCGTTTGGCAAGTATAGTGGAGATTCCAGGAGACAGGCGGTTACTCTAGGAGAGCTGCACCAGGCTGTAGAAGGTCCTTAACCTCTCAGCAGGGTGACTATCTGCTCCTTTGTGCAAGAGGGGACAGGATGAGCACTGCCAGAGCCCGACAAAATGAACTCCAGCAGGCCCCTGTTGTGAACTTGTCTGACCAAACAATTAGAATCAGGCTTCATGAATAATTATCTGCACATCATGTATCAACTTTTCACACTTTTTTTTTTTTCAAATTCTTGCAAAATTATGTAAATGATGTAAGTTTTATTATCCCCAAATTATTGAAATAGTTTGCTAACACTGAGGCACTGGGCTGTAAAATACGAATGCATTCATAACCTTAACTCTTTTTCTGTTTCTGATTCCAGGTGATTCTTTAAAATGATGTAGTCAGAGTTATTCATAATTACAAACGTGGGCCATTTTTTTTAATCACCTCCTTTATTTAAACTGTACTAAATACAGTATCTGCTGCTGTTTGATTTCTACAACACTAAGAAGCTAATAAGCTTCAAAACAAGCTTTCAGAACTTACTGAAGTGGTCAAAATGAAGTACAACCTTCAGATGAATGTGTTTCAGTAAAATCGGCCATAAACAGTGAACATACAGTTAGCATAGTGCTAACGTAACACGGAAAATCAAATATGGACATCAGCTAGAATTAGCATTCAGCTAGTGGTGGAAATCTACCTATGAAATGAACAATCATATTAAGCTCTCAGGATGAACAAATGAACAGAAATAGATGGAATAACTGTAATAACACATTCTATCAAATCTTACAGCTATGTTTCCTGTTAGCTCTGTTAGCTTTACCCTTAACTCATCTGAAGGATTGTCTTGTCAATCAGATGGCCTGTGTTTGTATATGGAAATATGATGAGCTCTGAGATTTTATGATATTTGAAACTTTCCTGTCACATCCTCAAAACTAACTCCTAAAACATGCAGGGCCTCCACTACAGTAAAAAACAGTCCTGCTTTAAAGACTGATGCTCAGGTTCACTCTGTGTAATTAGAGCTCTGTAGACTCGGTGGTTCACACTGTTTCAGTTTCAGGTTCTCTGGGTGAGACTCTGAGAGTGACCTGCCGTCCTCAGACCGTCTGTGCTCTGCGGGAATCAACAGTGAAGCTGGAGTGCTCTTACTCAAACACCACCAAACCTCAGCAAATCTTCTGGTTCAGCCCCAAACAAAGAGCTAAATGGAGGAACGAGGGAGATCCAGAGGATGTAGCTTTAGACTCAGACTATGCTGGAAGAGTGAGCTACACCAAGACCTCAACCTCCAGTTCAACTCTCACAATAAGAGAGCTGAGAGAGAGAGACTCAGGACACTATCACCTCATGATCATCTCAGTAACAGGAGAGAGATATTCCAGCTCAACAGCAGTCAGTCTGAGGGTCTCAGGTAATGCAGCTCAGCTACTGAATCTGCTCCGTCATATATGCGGCTTAATAATGTAGAAATCTTGTACACAATATTTACTGGAGGATTGTGCTGGTCCTGGCAGCTACTCCTGCTCTGTTAACACCCATAATCAAATCTATTCTGATACAGTGTGTGAGTATGAGAGGTGGTCATATCTAACGGTGTATGAACCAGTAAGATCAGAAGGTGATGATCTTTTACTGTTACAGGTGTTTTAGATGAGAACTGCTGGAGTGTGTCCTACTCAGACAGACGGGTCTGTGCTTTGGAGGGCTCATCAGTGGACTTCCCCTGTACTTACTCATATCCCAGCGACCAGACGGTTAATAAAACATTCTGGTATTACATTCGTTCTGAAGCGGAGTCAACAGATCTGAGTGTGGACGAGCAGTTTGCTGGTCGGGTGGAGTTTTTTGGGGATAAAGAAAAGAACTGTGGTCTGAGAATGAGAAATCTGACCAAGGGCGACTCTGGACAGTATCACTTCCGATTCATCACTGATAACCCTGATAGTTTCTCTGGTGAGCCTGGAGTCATTCTGAGTGTTACAGGTATGTGTCCACACTCAGCTGTAACTCAGGTTCTCTCTACTCACTAAGTTTCTGAATATTAAAGATGCTGCTCGTTCTGATCCTGTTCATCTTCAGATCTTCAGGTGAAAGTGAGTCCCACCCCTCCATCAGAAGGACAGACAGTAACACTGACCTATATCTCTACCTGCACTCTGCCCAACAACCCCACTTACGTCTGGTACAAGAACGGACAGCCTGTACCTAACAACCTCACCACATACAACAAGCTGTACCTGGAGTCAGCCAGCCCTGAGGATCTCCTCCACTACTCCTGTGCTTTAGGAGGTAACAGTTCTATGTAGTCCTCATATGTCTGTTCTTAGAAACAGCACTTATATACACTTTAATACATGAGGAAATATTAAGGTTCGTCTTTATGGAGAAGTCAGGTGACAGTGATTAGTGTTCAGGAACAGGTGTAGGTGATGTAAGATAATATAAGAAAAGATGCCTTTATTGTCATTGCACAGTGTAAAACGAAATTGAGCAGCAATCCAACGGCACTTTTTGAGAGAGAGAGACAGAGGGAAAAAAATAAAATAAAAATAGAATAACAATATACATGTATACACATTGCTTAAAAATTTAAATTTATATTTATATATGTATATTTTTTTAAATTTAATAAATGACTATAAAAACTGTAATCTAAACAGACAACAGAGAGGTGAGGTACTTCTACTGAGCACAGTGTTCTATAAAAGTCCTTTTCACTGTGTTTGTGTTTGGAATTGTTCAGTTCCCATATGGCTCTGGGGTAAAAACTATTCTTGAGCCTGTTTGTCCGCGACATGATGGACCCAAAACCTTTACCAGAGGGCGTATTGTCGAACAGGTGATGTCCTGGGTGAAATTGGTCTTTCAAGATTTTGGCTCTGATATGATGTAGAACCAGTCTCAAAACACTTCATTATGATCGGTGTGAAGGCGACCGGATGGTAGTCATTGAGGTCGCTGGTGTGAATAACCTGGAATGTTTACAGTGTAGATCACTGATGATGTGTATTTCCCATTCAGAGTTAAAGCCTTATCTGTAAGACATTAGAAATAGGGTGTGTTCAGTGCTGACGTACAGTGATTGATCAAGTCTATTATTTCTGAAGGTCCAGAGGACAATACAGTATTCATGTTCATCACGGTGGGAGGATCGATACTTCTGGCTCTAATCCTCATCGCAGGATGGATGTGGAGGTGGAGCAAAATCAGGAGGAAGAGAAGAACAGAGAGAGATGCAGATGTTCAGGTACTAACTTCTTAATAAATAATTTTGTTTAGTTATGTTATGATTATTGTTGTTGTGTTGAGTGGTTGGTTTATTGTCTTACTAAATTGTTTATGATTATTTTATTGTATTATTTATTGTTATTTTTTTATCAAAAGGGGTTATAAATAATATTTAGAATGAATCCACTAATAGGTATTCATTAGGTCATAAACACCTTCAAATTATCAATAAGCAGTTAAACCTGTCAGTTTCAGCACATATCATATTCATCAGATACAAAACCCTTACTTAAATTCTTTACATCAATGTGTTATAACTATCAACAGTTAGCAAAGTATTTATGATCTTAATAAACTTTTATAAACATTCATAAACCTTTTTAAGGGTAGTCTTATTTTAAAGTGGTACTCATCCTTTAATTATTTATTATTATTATTTTATCTTTTTGAGTTTTATTCAGAAATAATATATAATTAAGTTTGTGGTCATATTTATATATACGTTTCATTAATAAATATATATTTACTATTCTCAGTCTGTTTTTCATATAAAGCACAGATACATTTTTTAAAGGAGGGTCACCCTCAATCTTCTGATTAATGGGTTGATTGACAGATTGACCATTAGATGGATTGACTGGAATTGGCATAGGGAATTCCTATGGGTTTTTCTGAGGGTCTGACGTACGGGTGTGCTGACGTATGGATTGACTGATTGATCTAGCTGCTACTAATAAAACTGACTATGTGTTTTCCTGATCTTTCTATAATAGATCCAGCAGTCTGGAGGTGACACCTACACAGCTCTAAACCCTGCCACCATTTCTCCAGATTACGACTCTCTGACAGTAAGTCTACAGTCTCTGTAACTCTGTAACAGTGGCGGAACCTCAATATCGCTTGGTGGATGGAGCGTCTAATTTGTCCGATTAGAGAACTGCTGGAAGACGACATGTCCCTTTACAACACTACAGAGAGGTCTGGGCACACAGTTGGAGAATGTGATGTTCGTGTCATTCACTGGTCTAGCACTGAGTTTTGTTTTCTTTACTGAAGTTAACTTCACTGTTCAACTAGCCAGCAAGAGAGGTAGTTGTCCACAGCTAAGACAAGCTCCTACAGTCTGCAGAAAGAGTTGAGCAATGTAGAGTCATGTTTAGATGTTGCTTTATTGCAGGTTTAGTGGTGAGAATTACACAACCAGTGGTGGCCTGCAGCTGTGTAAAGGCCATCATCAGTGGTGGACAGTTACTGGTTGTCATGGTGATAGTAGCTGACAAAAATTGTGGGTTGACGTATTCCAAGCTTTTGTGATTACTTGTATTTAATTAAGACACGAGGAATAAAGAATTACTAAACAGACCTGGTGCTGGTGAATGTAAGTTTAGCTGTGTAAGATTTCTGTAAGGACTGGCGTGGGTGCCAGCCTAACCCCGCCCACCAGGGGACAGCGGCGACTCGGATATCAATCCTATCACCCTGCAGCTGGTGAAAGGGCTATATATACCCCTCAGGAAGCAAGGAGGAACCTCGCTACAGGAAGTGTGTATGGTCCTGGCCGGTAAAGGTAGAGGGCTGAAAGTGTTTGAGCTTTTTCGCCTTTCTGCTGAAGGTTGTGAGGTTTCGCCTCCCTCTTATCTCTGTGCCCACTCCTCAGAGGGATTAGGGTGTTTCTCATCCACCCCTCTCCTTGTTCCTCTGGCTCTCCTCTACTATATAGGGGAGACTACTTCAAGTAAAAGGGGAGAGCTGTTGTGCCTCCTTGTTTTTTAATTTATTTTTCCTGTTTTCTCTGTCCCTGACCACATGTAGCTTTTGTTCATTGGGTTTAAACATTGGTTGGTACAGGAGGTAGCTAGTCTCTTCTGGCATCCTTTGTTTTCTGTTTTCCTCTCAAACATTTTCCGAATGTAGGTGTGTTTGTGCAGTTCACATCTAGAATCAGTTTTCACTCCTTTTATTCCACACCTGTCAATAGCTTTGCTTTAGTGCTCCCGTGGCGGCGTGACTCTCCACCTTCCAACTCGGCGGCCTGGGTTCAAACCTTACCTCTGGTGTGTTTATTGATATATTTCATCAGACTCTTTTCCCCCCGTTTTTGACTGCTTAGCATTTGGGTCCTCCACTATTTCCCACTGGTAGCCTGTCTGGCAGAGCGCCTGAGTGGTCTTCAGGAGCCCTGAACCGTATTCCACCGGCAGCTACCGTTACAATTTCTTCTGGGTTTTTGTTTCTAGTATATTAGAAGCTCCTCCAGTGACGCTTACTCATCCCTGAACCCTGCGACCATGATGCCTGATTATGACACTCTGATGGTAAGTCTGTTCTCTGTTTGTTATTGGTTCTCCTGATCAGTGTATGTGGTACTGTACACCTTTCTAATGTTCTTTTGTTTTTCAGACTTTTACTGCCTCTCCTAAAAACCCAGCCCCCTAAATCCTGCACTGTGATTGAGGCTCACCTGGGAAGCGAAAGGGACAGTTCCTTGTTTGTTGCATCAATTCTGTTTGATCCATTCACCATTTGTAAATTGGTTAAGCTCTTTGATTAGTAATGAAGAAGACCTGTAGACCAGGCCTTAGATTGCATCCAGTCTCGCTTGTTCATGACTGAGGACTATGGTGAGGATGTATTCACTGTTGACTTCTGATAATGGTGGTGAAAACCTTTAACCCTTATGATGTCATTACTCCAGTGGCTGCCTATCATGACCTGCTAGATCTTATGACTAAGGCTCATCCTTGCTTACACCTCTTGCGTGTCAGAGTACAAACCTTGAAGCTTTGGCATGTCTCACAATGTCTAACCTACCCACCTAGTTTCATCCCTGTTGCCGGATTCCTTCTGGGTGCAGCTGTGTATAGTTGTCTGTGTAAATTTCTGTATTTGCTGTATATAAATAATTGTTTTGTATAATACAGAGTCTATTTTAATAATGTGTGCTGGGTTGCCATGCGTTCCGGACAAACTGGAGCAGCTTGCAAAGCCCCAAAAACTAATCTAAGGAAGAAGGAACTCTCTAGAACATTTTGAATGGTGGTTACTTTTTATAAAGTATGTGGCTTTGAGAATGTGGTGAATTTAAAAACAACAACAACAAAAAAAAAATTAAGAAAAAAAAAAAATTAAGAAACTCTGCAACATTATCAAGCATTCCCAAGATGACTTCAGTCACCTGCAGCAGGCACTGAACTCATGGTGCTTTTGAAACTTCTAGTCATTTTTTTCTAAGATGAGCATTAGAATGGTGTTCATCACCAGATCTAGATCTACCTGAAATGTGTTGCTTCCTTTGGCGTTTTGTGGACCCTTTACAATGATTTATGCAAACATGTATATGGTTTAAAATCCATTCAGGCTACGCTGTGCAACCACCTCACTCACATGTTTGAGTTAAAATCAAGTTTGAGTAGTTAAATAGACATGCTAAGTCTAGTAGTTAAACAGACCGTGCTAACCTGTTCGTTCCACTAGAGGGGGCCAGTGATGGAGCCAGAAACCAAATTCAACAAGATGTCATAAATCAGTTCATGGAATTCAGATAATTTTACAACATGTCAGTGAATCTAATTAAATCCTCCTATCTCCTGTTGTCACAGTAGCATTATAGATGAGCTGTGTCTAGGCATGATAAATAATATATGTAATAACTATTAAAATATTCAGAGATGATGTTTATTAGTTCCTGAAGCTTAGGCTCCTTATTCTTCCTCAGACTGTTACAGGGACTTTACAAAACACAGTTGTTCAACAATTAAGAGGATGATGTGCTCCTCTTCCTCAAACTCCTGGATTAAGACTTCCTATGTCCTATTCTCCCATCAGGGACATCAGTCTAGATCAGACCTGGCCATTGTACGGCCCGCGGGCCACATCCGGCCCTCAAACTATCGCGTGAGATCGTTGGAAAATTTGAAGTCAAAGGAATTTGTAACTACGACACCTATTACACTGTGATAGCTGCACAAAATCAAGGACTTAGACAAAACACAACTACACTGCTTTTATTTTGAAGGCAACTGTTTTTTTATGTTTTTTAAATTTGCACCTTCCAAATCCGCTTATGCACCTTGAACTCAAACGTCTCAACAAATGAGTTGGATAGCTAGGAGTTAGCTCGTAGCCAAGGTTAGCTGTTAGCCCTTAAATATGTCAACTAACGTTAAAAAAAGAAAGATTGGCGCAGAATGCAGAGTTTTTAACAAGGAATGGACTTTTAAATACTTATTTACTGAAGTCAAAGGTAAAGCTGTGTGCTTAATTTGTGGAGAGCACATAGCTGTGTTTAAGGATTACAATTTGAATCGCCATTACGAGACTAAACACGCAGAGAAATACAAGAACTTGACAGAGGCAGAATGGGCACGAGCATCTGAAGATTTGCTAGCGAAACTGTAAAGACAGCAAGGATTTTTACAAAGGTCCACTCATCCAGGGATGCAGCAGTCAGGACCAACTTTGTAATATCCCACAAAATTGCCATTTTCTGATGGAGTTTGTCAAAGAATGTTTGGTGGACTCTGCAGCGCTAATTTGTCCTGAGAAAAAAAGAAGCGTTGGTAAATGTGCCCCTCTGCGGGCGAACCGTAACGAGAAGGGTCGAAGACATCGCGGAGAATTCGGAGCTTCCGCTGCAAAACAAAGCGGATAACTTTAACTTTTTTCCTTGGCTCTGGACGAGAGCTGTGATCTCCACGATACAGCCCAGTTACTTATCTTTGTACGCGGGAAAAACTTTGAGATGGTGAAAGAGCTGACAGGGAAAAATGTCGGATTTTTGAAGCGGATGCAAGATAAAGTGACTAAAATGAACCCAGAACAGAAATTTATATTTTTGTGTTGCATTATTCATCAGGAGGTGCTGTGGAAGTTGGGTGCTAAAAATCAGCCATGTTGTTGATGATGTAACTAAGTTAGTTAATTTCATCAGGGCAAGAGTACTGAATCACAGACCATTTGTTGCACTGTAGGAGGAGCATGAAAGTGAACATAGTGACACAGGCTACCAGACAGCTGTTGTCGTGTATTGCACAGTATTTGGAGCTATATTGCTATCCGTAGTTGCAGTTCAAGAAGCACTAGAGCATACTGGGTAGTAAAGTTTTTGATGGCCCTTCCACTGAGTAACAATTGGAGAGTTGCTGTATGCTTTATTTTACTACCACAGTAAACGAAATAATCGTTCCTCCATCTCTGTGTGAGTTCATATACCGTGCGGATACAACAGCTGTGAGATGGCTCAGTCTTGGCAAGGTGCTTAAAAGAGTATGGGACCTGAGGGCCCAGATTCAGGAGTTTTGTGAGAAGAAAGGCAAAGACATCCCTGAGTTCACAGATACGCACTGGATGGCAGATCTGGCCTTCGCTGTGACTACACTAATGAATGAACTAAATACCAAGCTGCAAGGCAAAGGCCTCTTTGCACATGAAATGTTCAGCTTGGTGACAGCTTTCATGAGAAAGTTGAAGTTTCTTTCAACCCAATTGAAGGGCAAAATTCTCACTCACATGCCAACACTGAAAGAAGTCACACCATCAGCTGATCACCTCCACAGGTATTCATCCATGTTAGGGGCACTACATGATGAGTTTTCCAGAAGATTTGAAGACATCAGAGCAGTTGAGAGTGAAATGCAGATGATTTCTTCTCCCTTTACATGCTGTGTGGATAATGCACCCAGTGATGTCCAGCTTGAACTCATTAATCCGCAGTCTGATAATCTACTGGCAGCGCATTTTAAGTCAGTACCACTGCTGGAGTTTTATTCTTCTCTCAAAGAGGAAAACGTTCCACACATAAGGAGGCATGCTCAGAGGATGTTAGTTCTCTTTGGATCTACCTACCTATGTGAACAAACATTCTCAGTGATGAAGTTCAACAAGTCCAGATATAGATCCTCTTGTTATACAGATATAGACAAGTGATGATCACTTGTGTGCTGTCCTTCGCATATCCACCTCAGATATTCAACCTGACTTCAATGCACTTGGTCAAGCCCAAAACAGGCTAGATTTCTCTCACTGAACATTTTTGTATAAAGTTAATAAGATGCTGGTCTTTGAAAAACTAGATTTTTTTGTCTAAAGTTGTGATGGGGTAGTTTTTTAAACGCTGCAAAAGATGCTAATTTTCAAAAAATGTTTGTTAAATTGTGCTATAATTCTGTGCTCCACATTTTCATGATATTGTATTGTTTCATTTACTGTTTATTATTAAGTTAAAGGGATGCTGGTCTATGAAAACTTGCTATTTTATGTCATGATGCTAGATTTAAGGGTTTCTGAGGATCTGTAAGGAAGTGAGAACACCCTTCAGTCGTTGGAAAGCTACACCCTTTTTTCAGGTCCGTTCTGAAAGAGGAGATACTATAAATAAGACATTAGGGACAGTAAAGCTGGTGATGTCCCGCTAACCCCAAACGAGCACTTGCATGTGTCTGTATGGTGCACTTGGGTAAGTGTTGTACGGCAGCCACCGTTTCCTCCTGCGGGTGGAGAATTCTAGCACAGGTACTAAGATTCTGAGAGCCCAAGGTACCAGCTTAGTGTAAGTGTACATGTAGGAGAGTACAATGTGTGTTAAGGAAGCATAGTGTGCAGTTAGGTATGTGGTTGTAAACAGTATAAGATATATAAAGTATTTAGTGCAGGTGGGAGAATAGCAGCTCAGTGTTCAGGTGAACAGCTAAACAGCACATGTCTGTATTGGATTCACCACTATGTCCACTCAAACGTGGCTAAAACTCCACGGATGATGAACAGCAGAACCCAGTAATCGCAGTGGACAGCACTGTGTGTTTGGACTCTGGCCTGAGGAAGACCTGTCTACTTATCTGTAAGGTCCAAATGAAAAAAGCTTTCCCTAATCTGTTCAGGAGTCTTGGTTTAGCCTTCTGGAGTCAATGCAGACAATCCAGCAGCTATAGGGTTTTGTAAGAAGAAGCTGGATCAGATACCGTCTGATCATTTACTTCATTTATAAGTATAAACCAGCAAACCAGGGGGCTTCAGATTTTACTTCAACTCTGACTGTACAGAAAACAGGAAGGAAGTCTGAGCTAGACAGCAGCAGCTCAGAAGCAACCCCCTTACACTCCTCACAACTCCATTCAAGTCGTCTATTAACGGTGGCACAATCTTCAGTTCAGAATGTAAGTGAGATGTTCTTTACTAGATCTGTTCTGTATGCAGGTTATTATATAATGGCGAGAAATATTACTACCCACATACAGTTAAATATAAAATTATTGGTACTCCGGTTAGAGTTGATCTAAATTCTGCTAGTGCACAAGTCACTTTATCACCCTTATTGTCTTACTGACAATATTGTCAGTGTCTTACAGTGTCTTACTGTAATATTATGTTTTTTCTTAGGGCCCTTATTTTGTTTTATTGTATGTCTATCTTTTGTCTATTTCATATTTACTGTTTAATGTCTTTAATATACTCATGTACTTGTTTAAGTTGCAATTTATCGTTAAATGTTTGTGTTGCAACTTGGGTCAGAGAGTAACGCAATTTCAGACCTCAGTATGTCTGTACATACTTAAGTATTAACAATAAAACTACTTGACTTGATTTATCGTTATTTCTGATCCTGATCCCAGCTCAGACAGATAGAACAGTTACTGTGAGCTGGTTCTGCAGTTTCTAATTGTTATTTAGAACCACTGATTACAACCAGGCCAGATCCTCTGTAGGAACAACACTTTGGGAAGGGAGTCCAACACAGAGTTGCCTGTTTGTGTTTGCAGACAGTCTTGTTTAACGTGTACTCGTTTCTCCTTTTCAGCTTGTGTCTGAGGAGATGAAACCATGAGCTTTAAAGGTGGAGTAATATCACTGATCATCCTGCTGAACGTTACAGGTAGGATTATTCTGATTCCACTGTACTGTGTAGTTTAGTCCAGAATGTAGTTTATATGTATAGACGAGAGCTCACAGTAGAGTATAAGAGCTCTAGCAGAAAACAGATTTACAATAGCAAATAATAATGTAAAACACACTGCTCAATCAGAGACCGCAACTCAGTTTCACGTCTGGGTTATTGATCGGGTCAGTTACGTAGCTGCTTTGGTGTTAAAAACAGGTGCACTAGAGGAGCAACAATAAGACGACCCCAGAATAGGAATAGTTGAAAAGGTGAAGGTCATTGGAGGTCTTTTGTCCCGCCTCATCTTTTTTGACTGATTCTTCACTAGTTCAGCAGTTGGCTTGTGTCAGCATCACTACTAGTACCATGGTGCGCTACCTGGACCCTACAGATGTTGCACAGGTAGTCCAACTTCTGCAGGATGGCACATCAATACGTACCATTGCCAGAAAGTTTGCTGTGTCGTTTGGCACAGTCTTAAAAGTACGGTGGAGATTCCAGGAGACAGGCGGTTACTCTAGGAGAGCTGGACCAGGCCGTAGAAGGTCCTTAACCTCTCAGCAGGGTGACTATCTGCTCCTTTGTGCAAGAAGGAACAGGATGAGCACTGCCAGAGCCCGACAAAATGAACTCCATCAGGCCCCTGTTGTGAACGTGTCTGACCAAACAATCAGAAACAGGCTTTATGAGAGTGGCCTGAATAATTATCTGCACATCATATACCAACTTTTCACACTTTTTTTCCAGTTCTTGCAAAATTATGTAAAAAGTTTTATTATCCCCAAATTATTAAAGTAGTTTGCTACTGAAGCACTGGGCTGTAAAATGCTAATACATTCATAACCAAAACTCTTTTTTCTGTTTCTGCTTCTGATTCCAGGTGATTCTTTAAAATTATGTAGTCAGTTTCCCCAAAATATGTAACAGAGTTATTCATAATTAAAACGCTCATCATTTTTTTAATCAGCTCCTTTCTTTAAACTGTACTAAATACAGTATCTGCTGCTGTTTGATTCCTACAACACTAAGAAGCTAATAAGCTTAAAAAAAAGCTTTCAGAACTTACTGAAGCGGTCAAAATGTCACTTAAGTAGTACAACCTTCAGATTAGGGCTGCACGATATTGGAAAATTTTAACATTGCGATATTTTTCTTTTCTGCAATATATATTGCGATATTAAACAATGCAGCACTTTTCACCAGATTTGGTCAAAAGTCATAAGAAGTAAATGATAATGCAAGTTTCTTACCCTAAATAAAGGGCACACGTTAGGAATTTAACAAGTGAACATTTTATTTAACAATCAAATGTTTTTTGAAGTTGTAAACATCATTAAACCAAAACTACAAAAAAAACAGCAGCTATACATTCCCCGGAGTGGCATACATAAATACAACCTAAATGTCATGGTGCTATAAAACAAATAACTTTAGGCTATAATAAATATCCACACAGCACCTCTGATACACAAATGTTTTAAAATAAACTTTTCCGAGGAACAGTAAATAAAGTCAGTAAAAACAGACTGCTGGTGATCATATCCAAACAAATAAAGATTAAATAAAACTCGCCGTTTACAAACAATGACGTCATTGATCCTCACTGATGAAATGTACAGTAAGACTTTCGCGAGGTGAAACGCTCTCACATCAGTGATTTCTCGCTGCTTTGGATAGCATGCCGCTCGTCATACAGAGCTTTGTGGTGGCGCTTTAAATGGTCAAACAAATTAGTTGTATTGCCTTGTGTCGTGGCGAGGAGTGGTCGGGGTTTTGGGGTGGCAGGAGATGATTGGATGCTTCATTGTGCACGCAGGAACTAAATGTCACTAGCAACAAATAGCGAAAAAACAATATTGAAGCAAAATAAATGATATTGGGGAGACATAATCTTCCTGTGGTATGTAAAATAAGAACAGTGTGATTCTTCTTTTTGTGTAAAGCAGCAAAGACATTGCAGCATGACGTGTTCGTTCAGTGACATCGCACATCCTGCGATGTGACTACTGCGCATGCGCACATCGCGATGACGATGCTTAAACCATATATCGTGCAGCCCTACTTCAGATGAATGTGATTCAGTTAAATTGGCCATAAACAGTGAACATACAGTTAGCATAATGCTAACATAACACTGAAGATCCCATATGGATCTAGAATTAGCGTTCAACTAGTGATGGAAATCTGATAACCTGCTACCAATAAGACGAATAATCATATTTGGCTCTCAGGATAAACAAATAATTAGAAATGAATGGAATAACAGTAATAACACATTCTATCAAATCTTACAGGTATTGTTTGTGGTAGCTTTGTCGTTAGCTTTAGTCTTAGCTCATCTCAAGGATTGTCGTTTTCAACTCGGTGGTTCACACTGTTTCAGTTTCAGGTTCTCTGGGTGAGACTCTGAGAGTGACCTGCCGTCCTCAGACCGTCTGTGCTCTGCGGGAATTAACGGTAAACCTGGAGTGCTCTTACTCTAACATCATCAAACCTCAGCAAATCTTCTGGTTCAGCCCCAAACAAAGAGCTAAATGGAGGAACGAGGGAGATCCAGAGGATGTAGCTTTAGGCTCAGACTACGCTGGAAGAGTGAGCTATGGAGAGACTATAAGCTATAAGTACAGGTCTGCTATTCTCACAATAAGAGACCTGAGAGAGAGAGACTCAGGACAGTATCACCTCATGATCATCTCAGAAACAGGAGAGAGATATTCCAGCTCAACAGCAGTCAGTCTGACGGTCTCAGGTAATGCAGCTCAGCTACTGAATCTGCTCCGTCATATATGCGGCTTAATAATGTAGAAATCTTGTACACGATATTTACTGAAGGATTGTGCTTCCACTCAGACCTGCAGTTGAGGATGACCTCTTACAGTGTGAAGCAGGTGGAGCTGACCTGTAACACCTCCTGCAGTTTGACCACTAAACCTGGTTATTACAGCTGGTTTAAAAATGGACAACAGACGTCCTGGACATACGAGCATCGGATGGTGTTGAGTGCTGGTCCTGGCAGCTACTCCTGCTCTGTTAACACCCCTGATCAAATCTATTCTAATACAATGTGTGAGTATGAGAGGTGTTCATATCCAATGGTGTATGAACCAGTAAGATCAGAAGGTGATGATCTTTTACTGTTACAGGTGTTTTAGATGAGACCTGCTGGAGTGTGTCCTACTCAGACAGAAGGGTCTGTGCTTTGGAGGGCTCATCAGTGGACTTTCCCTGCACTTACTCATATCCCAGCGACCAGACGGTTAATAAAGCATTCTGGTATCATATAGGGTCTGAAGTGGAGCCAACAGATTTGAGAATGGACGAGCAGTTTGCTGGTCGGGTGGAGTTTCTTGGTGATAAAGAAAGGAACTGTGGTCTGAGAATGAGAAATCTGACCAAGGGCGACTCTGGACAGTATCGCTTCCGATTCATCACTGGTACTTCTGATAGTTTCTCTGGTGAGCCTGGAGTCATTCTGAGCGTTACAGGTATGTGTCCACACTAAGCTGTAACTCAGGTTCTCTCTACTCACCAAGTTTCTGAATATGAAAGATGCTGCTCTTTCTGATCCTATTCATCTTCAGATCTTCAGGTGATTGTGAGTCCCACCCCTCCATCAGAAGGACAGACAGTAACACTGACCTGTATCTCCACCTGCACGCTGCCCAACAACCCCACTTACGTCTGGTACAAGAACGGACAGCCTGTACCTAACAACCTCACCACATACAACAAGCTGTACCTGGAATCAGCCAGCCCTGAGGATCTCCTCCAGTACTCTTGTGCTTTAGAAGGTAACAGTTCTATGTAGTCCTCATATGTCTGTTCTTAGAAACAGCACTTATTTACACTTTAATACATGAGGAAATATTAAGGTTCGTCTTTATGGAGAAGTCAGGTGAGAGTGATTAGTGTTTAAGAACAGGTGTAGGTGATGGAGGAATAACCTGGAATGTTTATAGTGTAGATCCCTGATGATGTGTGTCGCGCCCTTGCACCCCTTTACTATGTCTGGGTTAGGGTTTACTAAGTCGAGGGGCTCTGGGTTCTCTATAAGTCTCAGTTTCATTTACACACTGCAAAACCCAAGCTTAAATCTAAGGGAAAGGCATTTGCTGTTAGGACAGAGTATAGGCCTGTAAACGTTATAGATAAACTTAACTTTAACCTTTGTGAATTTACCAAGTAAGCCACACAGATATAATTGAAAAATTACACTTGAATTTAATAAAATAATAATTTGCTTCTTTCCTTCCTTAATAGAAAGTTAAATAAAATTACATACACAAATATTTCTACCACCAGGTATAATCACTGGATGAAAGAAGAAGCAACCACCTGTTAACAGCTAGCACGTACTAAGCATACACTTAACAGGGTGCAACAGTTATATTACTTATGTACTGTGACTACAGTGTCAGTAGCTGTGTAAGCTAAAGCAGTTATCCTAGCACAGAAATATAACTTATTTAAATCTAGAGGGATTGATACGTGACGCAGAACTACAGTTTAACACTTTGCTCTGATTTCCAGTAATCACTTACACTCACAATAACTTCAAGAAACAACCCTTTTTGGCAGCTCTAGAGTAAAACTTAATGCTAACTCAAGTACAGAACACTCAAGTAAAGCTTTTCAAGTAAGAACTCAACCACCAAATACCAAAAGGGTTACATTCACAACAGATGAATAACCAGTTAACTCCGTAGCACAATACTGGCACTGTAAACTCAATAGTGCAATATTAACAATGACTTAAACCCTGGTTTTAGAGCAAATGTGGGCCCACAAACACACTCACGCAGGTGCACACGTTCAAACAACACCCCTCATTGCAGGCCTAAGACGTTGCTTGTGTGTGGTGGGGCCTTAAAAACAGAAAATGGCCTCTTCGCTTTCCGAGCCAAATAAAACAAACGTTACACCGTTTCAGGAGTGTTCAGCGAAGCAGCAGTCTCTTTACAACCCTCAGCAGATACAGCAAGCAATCAGGTACTGTCCTCCTTCGAAGCCAGAGGAATTCTGAACAACCCGGCAGTTCAGAGTTCTATCTGGTTAATGTCCTCCTCGAAGCACGAGAGAGCCAAACTCCAGCGCTCTGCAAAGCTAGCGGCTACTGCTAACGGAGCTGGTTAAGCACAAACAGTCACTGGCTAGGCGCGCACACACAGCAAAGTTGGATCACTGCGGTTTTCCCACCTAAGATAGTCAACGGTCAGTTATTTACTGAACACTAACTCAATCTAATCTAACATTTTAGCTATGCTGCCAATCTCTCTCCAGAGCTCCTCTGAACTGTCCTCCTTTTCGTTTCTCCCGCTCCGGCCCTTCCTCTCCAAGTCCCACCCCTAGATTGCCACTATTCGTCAGTTACTGCTGTTCAGCCAATGAGTTAAAAGTACTACTAACCTGCTGACACCAAGCATATGTTCAGCCAGTACATTGCAACCTAACTTCGTGAGGGATCTCTGCTCTTAAAGCAACAGGAACCTATTTTAACAGAAATGAACTTTGGTGTTTTCTATGAACTATAAATACAATTCTACATATTTTTTAACCAGGCTACATGTGTATTTCCCATTCAAAGTTAAAGCCTTATCTGTGAGATATTAGAAATAGGGTGTGCTCAGTGCTGACGTACAGTGATTGATCAAGTCTATTATTTCTGAAGGTCCAGAGGAGAATACAGTATTCATGTTCATCACGGTGGGAGGATCGATACTTCTGGCTCTAATTCTCAGCACAGGATTGATTTGGAGGTGGAGCAAAATCAGGAGGAAGAGAAGAACAGAGAGAGATGCACATGTTCAGGTACTAACTTATTATAATCTTGTTCAGTATTCCGATGATGATTATTATTCTCCTTCATGTTTTTCTTTTGCTTTTAGTGTTTTTAGTTATTTTACTCGCGTGCTTTGGTACATACTTAGAATACAACTACCATTGTAAAGGTTTATAAATGATTCAGATTATTGGTAATTAATTAGGTCATGTGGTACACATGCTTTGATTCATAATAGTTTAATTGATAGTTTTACTTGTTAATAATTATTTAATAATACTTAATTTTGTGGTTATATTTTCTACACGTTTTATTAATTCATGTATTTTTATTATTTTCAGTCCCTTTTTTGTATAAAGCTCAGCTACATTTTAAATTCTGGTCACCCTAAATCTACTCAGTGTTTAAATAAAGGTTGGTTGATGGATGGGTGGATGGATAGGTGGGTGGATAGATGGGTGGATAAATGGATTGGTTGATGGATGGGTTGATGAATTGCTCTAGCTGCTTCCAATGAAAGCCTGGAGGTGACACCTACACAGCTCTAAACCCTGCCACCATTTCTCCAGATTAGACTCGATACAGTCTCTGTAACTGTGTCACAGTGGTGGAACCTGAACATCACTTGGTGGATGGAGGCTGGTTACAGGTTGGAGGAATGAACGGTCTTCATAGCTGACAAAAATATGTGATGACGTAATGTAAGCAGGAACTCAGCACCGTTAGCATCTTCATTAGCACTGGAGGACATCTTTTTAATGAGCACTGAAAATGGACCTGGTGCTGGTGAATGTGAGTTCAGGTGTGTGAGTTTTTCTTCTGGGTTTTTGTCTCCAGTATATTAGAAGCTCCTCCAGTGACTCTTACTTATCCCTGAACCCTGCCACCATGACGCCTGATTATGACAGTAAGTCTGTTCTGATTGTTGTTGGTTCTCCTGGTCAGTGTATATGGTACATGTGTCTAATGTTCTTTTGTTTTTCAGACTGTCACTATTTCTACTAAAAACTCAAAGCCCTGAATCCTGTATACTGATTGCGGCTCACCTGGAAACCCAAAAGGACACTTCCATGTTTGTTTCATCCATTCTATGTGATCCATGTATCATTTGTAAATTGCTTAAATGCTGTGATTAGTAATAAAGTAATGGATCCTGTCTCGCTTCTCATGACAGAGGACTTTGGTGAGCTTGGAACATGCAGTGCTGGCTTTAATAATGGAGGTGAAACCCAGTAACACATCTGATGCCATTACTCCAGTGGCTGAGCAAGGCAGATCTCTTTACAGTCATCATAAGAAGTTAGCAGAGTTTGAGTTATGCTATGGAGGACATGGTTCATATGTTCAACAGCTCCCCATTCCAGCAAGCCATTAGCCCTCCTCCAAGCCATTAGCTCTCCTGCAAGCCATTAGCCATAGGCAGTTCATTATGCCCAAGACTTTTCTATACCATCACTACCAGGTGATGCCAACTCATCCAGGGCAGTATCTGTTCTGTGGGGACCAAACGCATCATATTCATCCAAAGCCCTATCCTACCAAATCCAAGCAGGCAGAGGCAGCACTCTGACACGCCCACCTCAGGAATAAGCCTCCCTGTTTCAGCTTTCCCAGTTAGCCTATTACTCCTACCCTAATGCACTCAGGAGCTGCTGGGAATCCCACATGACTTTTTTCCCCATGATCCACCATCAGTGGATCTTTTCCCATCACAGATAGTCCAGTACATCAACAGAATTGCCCTTTGGTGTCACACACAGTCCCATATATAAATGATCATGGCTGCCATTGCCTAAGCTTATTTACTGGCCAAACAGTGACATGTTCACTTAGCACACCCAGTTCATTAACATTGTGTCTATGCTTCGGCATATGTATCTCACCAATGGAGAGCTCCCAGTCCTGGAACAGACTAGCATATCATGACCTGCTACAGCTATCTCAATTGTCTCCTCATTACTCCACTGATTGTGTCATTGCTTGTGTGTGTTTTGTCGAACTATTCCGTATATATAGCTGTGAGTGATCTTGGGAAAATCTGAATAAAACTGGAACGGCTTGCAGAGTACCAGAAATAAATCTGAAGAGTACAAAACACTTTGTGAGCTTGGAACATGCAGTGCTGGCTTTAATAATGGAGGTGAAACCCAGTAACACTTCTGATGCCATTACTCCAGTGGCTAAGCAAGGCATATCTCTTTACAGTCATCATAAGAAGTTAGCAGAGTTTGAGTTATGCTATGGAGGACATGGTTCATATGTTCAACAGCTCCCCATTCCAGCAAGCCATTAGCCCTCCTCCAAGCCATTAGCTCTCCTGCAAGCCATTAGCCATAGGCAGTCCATTATGCCCAAGACTTTTCTATACCATCACTACCAGGTGATGCCAACTCAAACATCCAGGGCATCTGTTCTGTGGGGACCAAAAGCCTCATATTCATCCAAAGCCCTATCCAACCACAAAATCTGCATAAAACTGGAACGGCTTGCAGAGTTCCAGAAATGAATCTGAAGAGTACAAAACAAACTCCGAACCATTTTTAAGGGTCATCATTCCTGACCATATTCCGGTCAATATAAAATCGGCAAGACGGCATCACAGCAACACGCAGGAGTACACCACTATACCCTATAACCACTTGTGACCATGTTTGTGATCACCAGACCAGGTTAAATCAGAAAACAGCTCAGCTGCAAATAAAGATGAACTGCTGGATGCACTGAGTAACCTTAGGCTGAGAAGGTGGCTATGTGACCAATGTCAAGTCAAGATTTATTTATATAGCGTCTTTTACAACAGATGTTGTAAACTGGTGGTGGTGAGGTGGTGAGGGGGACGTAGCATTGAGTCTTCCTGGCAGAACTTGCACCAAAGCTTTCATTTCCAGACAAGAATCTACAAGACCGCGGCTCGGCCATTTGGACTCTATGGCTCCGAATGCTGGCCCGCCTCCACCAAGCATGAACAAACCTAACATGGAATATGGATGAAGATGATCAACCATCCTGCTCACATGTTAGTTAAACTAGAGATACACTGTGTTAACCTGTTCCTTCCACTAGAGGGGGTCAGCGATAAAGCCAGAAGCTAAATACAAGAAGATTTTTCAATTTGAAATTTTTCATTTTGTAAATTCACACAGTTTGTGTGCTACAGTGGCTGTAGCACATCAGCATCATGTCGTAAACCTACAGCAGAGTGAATCTTGTTGACCATTGACCGCTGAGTGTGGACACCTGTGCCGCTCAGATTAAGTGCAGTTCTCCTTCTCTTAGTGCAGCGCAATCTCTTTATCTCTGAGAAACTCCACATGAACAGCTCAGCTGCTCTTCCTATCTGTTGGCTGTACATCAGGCCGCAAGTAATACAGGAATGTTTCAGGACCTGTCTGACCACATATGGCTCTGACCACTGGGATATGAGTAAGTGCTGGAGAAGTACACTGAGGAACCCTCCCTTTCGTCTTTTCTGAAGAAGGTCACATTCCAGCAGTCCTCATCAAAAACACCTGTACACGGGAAAGATTACCCACAGTACATCTGTTGTCCATTTTTTGTGCCAGCAGTGAAAAATTAGGTCTAGAGGTCAAACCACAGGAAGTGATACAGGTCAGTTCTGTCTGCCTTTCACTGTAAGTAGTAACCCAGTGGTTGTAGTTGAGCTGTATGGCCTGAAACCTTTGCTGTTGAGCTACAATGTTTTTCACCTGGTCCTGTGATGATCGTGAGGTGATATTTCTCTCTCAGGTCTCTTACTGTGTGAGGCTTGAGATCATCATCATCATCATCATCACTGTTTTCATGTAGCTTGCTGTACCTGCATAGCCCGAGTCTAAACCTCAGTCCTCTGGATCTTCCTTGTTCCTCCATTCAGCTCTTTGTTTGGGGCTGAACCAGAAAAGTTTGATGGTGCATAAGCAGTCCAAATTCTTTGTTGATTCCTGCAGTGATTCGTGTAAGTTATTCTCATAGCCCTGTTTGATCAAAAGAACTATTGGTTCCTTTGTAGAACCTTGGTGCTATCCAGGGAACCAGCTTTTATTGAAACCAAGAAATATCAAAGGATACGTCAGTAGTCAGCAGCTGTAGTAAACTGTAGTAACAAGATGGCTGAGCATATAGATTACCTGTGAGCATTTTTGCTGGTCTTCCAGATGTTTGCTTATATCCAGAAAGCAAGCACGGATCAACTTCTGGAGATAAGAAGATGTAGAGGAGCTTCATCATCGTGGTTTGTGCTGAAGAACCTACTATTTCTGGGTTCCAGCTATGAACAAACCTATAAACAGGTTCTAGACCCTGATTATTTTTGATGGAAATACGCCAAAGGGTTCAAAATTAGGTGCCACATTGGTGAAAAGGGCCACCAGAGTCTCACCTAAAGAACCTGAAGCTGCAGCAGTGCGCAGTCCTTAGGGATCTCATGAGTCAACAGATCTACAGGTTGATGCAGTTCACGTTCTGATTAAACATGTTATTTCAACAGTTGGCAGCAAAACCCCTTTATAACGGAACCCCTTCTTGCTGATCAAGCTCTTCTCTAATCTCCATCTAAATAGCTGGTTGGTTTGTGCAGTCAATCTGGCCATACTCTTTCTTCACCAGCTCATTGTCATAGTTACAGTTTACATATTATTTAGCATTTTCAGAAAGATTGCTTTTTCAGTTCCATGGGATGTGCTTCAGCAGGGTTCTATGGTATATGCTTCAATAGATTTCTATGAGTTGTGCTTCAGTAGGGTTCTATGGATGTGCTTTAGAAAGGGTCTATGAACTGAGCTTCAGTAGGGTTCTAGGGGATGTGATTCTGTAGGCTTCTATGGGATGTTCTTTAATAGGGGTCTATGCACTGTCCTTCAGTAGGTTTCTATAGGATGTGCTTCAGAAAGGTTCTATAAACTGAGCATCAGTAGGGTTCTAGGGGATGTGGTCCGGTAGGCTTCTATGGGATGTACTTTAATAGGGGTCTATGCACTGTGCTTCAGTAGGTTTCTATGGGATGTGCTTCAGAAAGGTTCTATGACCTGAGCTTCAGTAGGGTTCTAGGGGATGTGGTCCGTTAGGCTTCTATGTGATGCACTTTAATAGGGGTCTATTAAAGAGGATAACTTCCTCAGATCAAACACATCCTTCATCGTCTGAGCAGTCAGATCTGACAGACGGCATGTGTTGGATTATAAGCACAAATATAAAAAGATGATTTAGGATTAGGAAGTCTAAAGAGATCAAAACGCCACATTCAAAGTTTTTAGATAGTGGAAATTAATTCTATTTGGCAGATGGAAAAGAAGGGGAAAAATGTGTGTCTAATCTTATCAGCCATAAGGCCGCTAGCAAATTCCCATAGTGTGATGTAGTGGAGACACGGATTCAAAATAAAGGCGTTTTATACCGCCTCAGGATTCTGGGCAAATGCTCAACAAATGAAAAGCATTTGTGGAGATTTTGACCAGGCTGGAGTCTCCCGATTCTTCCAGTGAACGTGTTTTTGTTTTGTTCATGCATTTAAGACCTGAACAATTTCATACAGAACTGTTTCCATGTATTCAGCATAGGCCAAGTACTCGTTCCAGGGAGCGGTTTGGAACAAACAGTTTCTGCAGAAATGTTTACTGAGCTTGGAATCTTGACAAGGGCAGGAGATACAGTGTCCTCAGGATGTCCTCAAGTTACTTTGACCATGTCACTTTAATAAAACATATAATAAAAAAATATTTATTTGTAAAGATAACAAAAAGACGTATTGATGGTAGAGTCTTTGAGTGGAGAATAATTACTACCTGTACATTCTTAGCAATAGGGGTTCTATATACACTATACATTCAACAATAGTTGCACCCAGAAGGAAGTGTGGGGTTGGAGTGCTATTGGGAAGGAAGATAAAGGATACCAGGAACAATACAAAAGCGATGTCTCTAGTGCAACATTGCCAGACGTCTCGGTAGGGAGCTGTAGAGATTCCTAATGGTGTCCTGTGATAATCCATCCAATGAAGCTTAAATATTCTCACACAGTTCCTACAGATGGTGTGGTAGAGGTGGAGGTAGAGTAAAGAGGCTGAAGGCTGAGGCTGAAATTTCAAAGCCTGGGGGGGTAAATGTCCTCCAACCTCAACTGATTTTCACATAGTACAAAAGTTTCACAACATGGTTGGTGTAGCTCAGTAGATAACACCACTACCCGCCAGGGAGCCACTACCACATATGGGAGTTTGGATCCCGGTCTCTGTGACTATGCTGTGCTACATCAATTACACCAAGTCCTTGGGCAAGACTCCTAACACTATATTAGCCTACATGTAATATGATTAGCCATGTAAGTCGCTACGGATGAGAGCGTCAGCTTAATGCTGTAAATGAAAATAATCCATCCCATGCAGCTTTAATATTCTCCCACAGTTCCACAGATATTGAGATAGAGGTAGAGTGAAGAGGCAGGGGGCTAATGGTGTTCAAATCTCTGCTCAAAAGTTTCACGAACCAGACACAGAGCAGTTTGTACGTGATTGAAGACACTTTTTTTAATGGTCTATTGAACTAGATACAGTTTTCAGCATGGCACAAATGTCCAGGTACGTTTTGGAGCCACTGTAGATGAACATTATGCTCTTTTCTGCTCTCCTTTTCCTAAAAGAGCTCTTAAATATAGAATATAGAATCTCAAATATTGCTTAAATGTTGATCTATGATGGTTCAGGACACTTAAAGCTTCTCACAATGTTTCAGTTGTCTATCACAGTTTGTTATAGGTGTTTCTCATGCAGTGAAAGAAAAGACAAATAGGAGACACCAGACACTTCCAACCCAGCTAGCAGGGAACATTGCCAAAACTTTGGCTAAAGTCACCTACAAGTTCTAAAGAAAGAACATTCTAACATTTTAAAGATGTTTATTGTTTCATACTAAGTTCCAGTAAGGTTAAATGTTAACTTGGACATAGCGCCTTAGCTGCAACATTCAGAGGATGTTTTGAGGATGTTGTCAGGGCCTGGACCAAAGAACATTCTCAGCTCAACACTGGGAAAATGTTTTATGGATGTGACCTGAGATGACAGAATGTTGTTAGAGAACAACATTCCACCTTCCACCTTTAGAAAGAACATTCTGGGAACCAAAGGAAAACTTCCCGCTCAAAACATTAATGGAACATTGCGCATTCTTCTTAGAACAAACAATGGTCACACTTTCTATGAATCAGGTCTCCATAATGCATCATGTCTGTATTCCTAACAATGTATAAAGCCTATAATGCTTTATAATAGTAGACATAAGTTTATGTAACTTTGCATAAATGTTCCCAATCCCATCACAAACTATTATGACATGACAGAGCGTATAAGGCTTCATAGCATGAACTGACATAATGCATTATTATGTGCATATTTTTTTCCTGGTATTAACATTTTTTGGTGAATCCGGTATCATAAAGCTTAATAATTAATGTGTTCATGCATGTAATTCTTTATACAGATCTATAGTGGTGCCTCTACTCGTGCTAACATGCTTGCTAATGTTCCTAAGCATATTCAAAATGAAATGATTTTTTAAGTGCATATAAACACCTATAATCTCTCTTTGCAGCCTTTACGTAAAGTGACGTTATTGATCAGCTTAGTGATTTAATGCATCATGTGAATGAACGTATTAAGCTTTATGATACGGCTCCCAGCAAAAATGTCGGAAAGCTGAAAAATCTGTACACTTCAACATATTATGTCACTTTAGAAGCCATATATCATGGTGTTATATATTAGTGTGAAGTTAAAAAGTCTTATGTCAAGCGTTATACAACATTATGAATACCTTATAGATTTTTAATAATGCACTTCATGCATACCTGATTCATAGAAAGTGCTGCTGTATTGATTTTATTGATCAGCGTATTGATCAGATTTTGTGAGTGTATATAACCTCTAATGAACACTTATAAGCTCTCTTTATAGGCTTTAAGTGACGTTATTCATCAGATTAATGATTTATGCATTATGTAAATGACTGTATTAATGTATATGTAAGGTATAGGGGTCCAAGCAATCTGTACACCTTAACATGGTATGTCATTTCGGTGTCATCATGGTGTTATCCCAGTTTATGTGTGATTATAAACATTGATGTACACTTAAAAGGCTTATGTCAAGCATTATACAACATTATGAATACCTTATAGACCTTTATTAATGCACTTAGAATGCATTATGACTAACTGATTCATAGAACGTGTTGCCCAAATCATATCTAGCTGGGAACGCTCAGCAACCCCTGAAGTGATGTGCTGCAACACTGGACACTGGAGTCATATAACACTGGAGAACTGAGGAGTGTTTTTAATACCGATTAGCATTTTCACGCAATTAGCATGTACCATTTACTGCTTAGTTACAACTTTCGATTGGCTGATTTCTCACTACCTCACCAACCCCACACAGAACCTTCTCAAAGTTCGTGCACCCTCACGAAAGCACTTTGAAGCAGTGACCACATGGTACTACCAACACTCAAATAATCATCTATAAGCCTAAATTAGATCTAAATAGACCTTCAAATTGAAATTTGTCCACTTTAAAAGGTTCAGGTGCTACATACAAGAGTTTCGGATGGCTGTGTGATGAAACATGGCCCATCTGGTGAGCACTGTATATATAGTTTGTGAGAATGATGCAATGCTAATGCTAACTGTAGGCTTCATCCAGTTTCTGGATGTTTCAATCCTAAACTAAGAAATCAAGAGGCCAGCAGTACCACAGCAGACCCCACGCACTGACCAGGTCACCTCAGATAAAGCTGCTCGAAATCACACTAACCAGCTGATCCGAGTATACATATACGTCCAAACACCTATATACATATGGAGCCTGGACCGGCCGGCATGGTTTTACAGTGAGATCATCTCTTCTCATTTTCCTCAAAGTACCTCAGAGTTATGGTATGTGGAAAATCACATATGGTACAAATGGTAATAGCTGTGTGGAAGATTTTTGTATTGTGCGTCACCCTTAAAACAGCCCCCACCCCCAAAAAGCATCAGTTAGGATTTCACATCCAGATCCACTTTACTGTCTATTTCAAACTGTGATGTCCGGTTTCTCAGACCCAGCTTAAGCTTAAATCTAGACTAAACTGTATCAGATATTTTAACAGCACTGGCATGGCCGTTGAGTTGAAGACAGGACCAGGTCCAGTAAACTGGGCTGAGAAAACCAAACGTTTCATTACTCAGCCCAAATAGTCAACATAAACAGACCTATCAGCACTGGCCAAAGAAACATGGGACATTTTACTCACTAAAGACTTTTAATGTCCAGCCAGCACATGCTTAGTCCAGACAATGGGCATGTCAACCCAGGTTAGAGGAACTTTGGGATCTTAGGAACAATAAATGATAAGTTTAGACTGATATGATCAATATTTATTGAGCTACACCTACAGAAGTAGTGTCTCTCAGTATGATATCAGACCGCCATGTTTGCTAAGACAACATGACAGACGTCTTGGTATGGAGTTGTAGAGGTTCCTAATGGTGTCCTGTGATAATCCATCCCATGCAGCTTGAATATTCTCACACAGCTCCTGCAGAGGGTGCGGTAGGGGTGGAGGTGGAGTGACACCAGGTCTTCTGAACGTGTGACGCATGCAACAAACCATTCATCTTGGTGCTTGGTGCTGACACACGGTTCATTGAACGTCTCCACACTAAACGGGATTGAATTGGTCGTCACTCCACCAGTCTGGCATGACAAAAGCAGGACGTTCGTGGCGTTAATGAAGACCGTAAGTGTAGCCAGTGGTGCCTACTTGGTGGGTAGGATTGATATTGTGAGACATGTGAATGATTCAATGGCAGCGGGTAATTTTCAGTGACGAGTCCCGCTTTAGTCTTGGATGGAGACGACCAACGAATCCGTGTGTGGAGGCACCACACGGGAATCAATTCAGTTCGACAAACGGTTTGTAACGGCCTGTAGCTACTGGTGGATGGAATCATATAGCCCATCAGTTAGCATGATTGCATAGAATAGAATAGAATAGAATAGAATAGAATAGAATAGAATAGAATAGAATTGCCTTTATTGTCACACAGTCACAAGTACCAGCGAAATTAGCCATCAACCCATCCATCCATACAATAATGTACAAGGGGGAAACAACATAGGACAGGAAGACAGGGTGAGCCACAGTGTGTGCACCCGCTGTCATCATTTCTTCAATTAAAAGGGATACAAGAGGAAAGAAGAGTGGGGGAAAAACATCCCCCCAGACTGTGTCCTAAAGAGCACAGTGCAGGAACATCAAAAAAACTCAGCACATAGGCACATACAATACACAAGAAGAGCAAGCAATGGAGGCGTGGGAAAGGGTACGGGAGGTGGGGGGGTGGCGAAAGTCTCACTGCCTGGCAACAACCAATTTGCCATGGAGACACCCTTGATCACTTCCCAGTCAGAGACACATCCAGCAAATTAGATAACCAGGAAGGGATTCAAGTCACAGTGTTCTTCGCAGGAATGCTCCCTATCGTCCACAAGGCCGAGTGCTGATAAGGCGGGAGCCGAAGGCAGATTCAACTCTACTTGTTTGGGCGAGTGACCGCTGACCAGTTTAGCGCGGCCACTATTGTCCATCATGGTCTCAATTTTCTCCACACTACTTTGCAAAGCCGTTAGCTTCTCCGAGATGTTGTCCAAAGTCACAGTCTGAGTGCCGACAGCTCTGCCCACTGCGTCAATCATGTCGGGAAGCTTTAGGGTGGCTCTGACAGCTGTCCCCACACCTTTAGTTTCACGATACACCAGGGCAATGCCTAATCCAGTCAGCAGAAACCCTGCGATCATAGCCAAAAAGGTAGACGTCTTCGATGTCCTCCACGGAAAGAGTCGCCAGGCACATGATCCGCCACCTCTCCCACGCGTCCTCCGTGTAGCCAGCTGCAAACGTTCCATCAGGACAAGCAGGTTCCCCCGGACCCTGGCTTCTCGTCGAGAAGATGGTGTCAATTGCATTGAGAGACCATTTAATCAAATCCATTGTTTTGGTTTGAAGAGCAGTGTGAAGAGAGGCTCCTTAGGAACAGCAGTGCCAGACAGGGCAGAAGAAGCCAGGCAGGAATGATAAGGGGAGGAGAGGGAGAGAAAGAAAATGCGACCGCCTTCAACGAGAGCAAGAACAGAACACCTGCTGAATCGATTCCTGTGTGGTGCCTCCACATACGGATTCGTTGGTCGTCTCCACCAAGACTAAAGCGGGACTCGTCACTGAACATGAACCGCTGCCATTGAATCATTCACATGCCTCACAATATCAAACCTACCCACCAAGTTTCATTCCTGTCAGTTGATTCCCTCTGGGTGCAGCTGTTTGTGCAGCTATTTATTTTGATGATGGATGATGCTACTTTGAGAATAAAGCCAACCACCCTAACCTTTTTATACCCTACCTGTCATGTCAGAACTCAAACCCTTCATGTGTTGACCTGTTAGGTCATTCAGTATAAGAATCAGTCATTCAGCAGGATCATTCAGTATGAGGCCTGTTAGGATGTGTGCTCCTGTATTGACCCACGTTGGCCTGTAGGTGGCAGCAGTGCCTTGGGTGCTGTTCATGGTGCACCAGGAGCCTGGGTTTATTCAGCTGTGCTCCGATATTCAGATATTACAAGGTGTTGTCTATTTTCAGCCCCATAGATCCAGTTACTGGGACAAAGCTCGGACGAACAGTGGAATCCAAATGGCTTACGTTTCCGAATACCAATCTGAAACCTAGTTTAGCTGCCGCTGGGTCTTTGCTGTGACACTAGTCTGTAAATGATAACCTGTTTCTCAGTTATGGTCTGATAACAGTCTGAAAATCGCTCTGCTGCTCTAAAGCGAAGCTGTGTAGTGGTAGATGAGTCAGATCTCATACTTTCATGAGTCCATACAGGGTTATTTCGGGCTAGTTGGTGCGGGTTTGACCTCCCGGAACTTCCTGCTGCCCTTTTTGTACTGGTCAGCAACATCAAACCGCAAGACAGTGATCGCAAGCTTGTCGGCACTACAGAAACCAAGCCTCAGACCTTCAAAACAGACTTTACAGAAGAAGGGGAAAAGATATTTTGAATGGAGGTCAACAAGGGTCAGTTGTTGAGCATTTCTATTGGCCCGTCCATCATGAAAGTTTGACGCAATGTAAAGGTCGTGCTTTCACACTCTACAAATCAAGGTAAGAAGTTGAGAGCCCGGGTTCTGACCCAGTAGCGATGTTGTGTGTGTTCATCGGTCTGGACTAGGAGGTGGAATAACTGGGAGAGACCACTGTTTTCAGATGGACTATGAATTATGATAGCTGGATGTGATTTAATGTCAAAATTTGCCTCGACTTTCGGGCTGTTTCTGCCTGACGACAAATTTGTTGGTTGGATTCATGCTGGGAAAAACACTGATGTCAGGAATGTAAATCATCCTCACTCCAAGTGCACTGAGTTCAGCCTTGTCCCTCTATGGCAGTGATAGTCATGAATTTTCCTAATTTCTCCACTTCAGATGACTGCTTGTGAGACAATGCTCAAAAATATGCAAGGCTGGAATGCAAGAAATGCCGCAGCCCAGTTTTTTACATTACGTGTCAAAAACATGTCATACCAAAAAGCCACTTTATTAGGTACATAGATCCTTGCGTCTACACTCACAGTCCAAACTGTTTATCTTGGTGCTGACCACGTTGCCTCCACACACGGATTCGTTGGGCGTCTCCACCAAGACAAAAGCGGGACTCGACACTGCAGATGACCCGCTGCCATTCTGAGTCACTCCATGACAGTCTGGTACGACACCACTGCAGTCTTTGGTGACGGTGACGTGGCGTTAAGGACAGTCGCCGTAATGGTCTGTGTGCATGTAGTCCTGAGTGGTGCAGCCGTCTGCCAATGGTGCCTACTTGGTGGGTAGGTTTGATATAGTTAGACATGTGAATGATTCAATGGCAGCGGGTCATCTTCAGTGACGTGTCCCGCTTTAGTCTTTGGGTGGAGACGACCAATGAATCCGTGTGTGGAGGCATAGTCCATTTTGTTTACTCCACTGACCATATAGGTGCACCTTATAGTTTTACAGACTGTAGTCCATCTGTTTCTCTGTATACTTTGTTGTTCCATTTTACCCTGTTCTTCAATGTTATGGACCCCTACAGGACCACCACAGAGCATGTATCATGTGGGCAGTGGCACTGCAGTAACACTGACGTGATGGTGATGTGTATTAGATCAGACTTTATTACTGTAAAGGAACCTTAAATATGAATTCTCTTTCACTATGACACAGTGGTGTCAGAAGTGGGATAGAGGGGAGCCCATGATTCTGCTACAACACCATTGCCTTTCATGAGCCTCTGTACACCCATATAATATTTTACATACAATAATTATAATACTAGTAATACCTGTCATGCATTGTTTCTGTTGGATCCTGGTGCTATAGTGTAGTGGGTAACACCTCTGCCTTTCATGCCACCAGCTGGGTTTTGATCCCTCACCTGGGCAAGCACTCTACGCTATACCAATAAGCCAAGACTCCTTAAGGAAGACTATTATCACTACCTCGTACCTGCCATTTGTTGTAATTGTAAGATGGTGGTGTCCAGTGAATTTACATCACAGTGTAAAGGATTCTAATGGTTTAACTAGACATGTTTAATGATTTCCTGCTGGGATCTGAATTAGGTTTTAGTCCTAATGTTTCTAATGATTCCTTTCAGCAAAGTATTATTAGTATGATTTATTATTATTATTGCACGTGGTAAAATAAGTCACTCAGGGCTGCTGAGCTGGAGCCCTGTATTTAGTGTGGTGTTTGTGCTACATATTCATTCTTTATTATTTATGCCTACAAAATAATACTGGGAGAAGTAAGACTGTTGGCCTATGACTATGTAAGTCATTGGGGTAATTAGTGTGGAGATGCCGCAGGTGATTTGTCCTCACATCCAGCAGCTCTGAGTTTTTCAGCTGCGCTCTTGCTACCGTGTTTACGGTAAAGTGGGTGGCTCCGTTCCAGGCCGCGGGTCCTCCGCGCCATGGCGGCCGCGCTGAGGCTCCCCTTTCTGGGCAAGAGAGGGCAGAGCAGCCGGAGCTCAGCGTGGGGAGACAGCGCACAGCTGGAGCCTCTCTGGAGATCAATTTAGCGCAGTAGAGGTGAGTCAATAGCCTCGATTCGGTCCCAGTGTTGCCGGCGTGCACCAGAACAGGCTATTTTATGATTGGGAAAAGTGTGGAGCGTAAATGTGGATCTTCTAGTGGCAGCGCGGGTGTGCTCGGTGCTGTAGCCGCTCTGCTGCGACTCTGAAGCGGACGGTTTTGTGTACATTAGTCCTCTGATGGGCTGCAGATGGGGGGAACTTTTCTTTTCAGCGTTTTGGCCGTAAAACCGCATGTTTATTGTCCGTTTTGACCTCCAAGGAGAGAAACTGTCGTAACTTTTCTGTTATTTTTCTACTTTTTTTAGCTGTTCGTTGCTGAGCTGGATGAGCTTTAGTCTTTGTGGAACTTTTGTTGGAGGAGAAGAACAGAAATATGGAGGGGCGCTTTTAAAAGGCATTAAGCGGTGATTTTCCACTGCGGCTGGCTGGAACAACTAATATTTCAGATGTTAGAAAAGTGATGGACAATCTGATGGTGATGAGCTGAACTCCATCCTGCCCCGGTGTTCCAGAGGCGTTGTGATTTCTCTTCCCACTTGTTTTCCGACAAGTCCCGCCCTACTGTGCTCTGATTGGCTGTATTGTCACACCTCCTTTGCTCTGATTGGCTAGCACTGAATTTGGGAGACTTACAGACTTTAAGCATCAGATACTTTGTTTTTACGCTTTATATTCGCGCACTCGACTGTTATCTACCGTAGAAACGGAGAAGTTTTATATTTTATAGCGTATTATAATTTCAATCCACAGTTTTCTAAAGGTAGCCGTTTGTTTACGAGCTCTTCTGCGTTCCTCGTTTCTTATTGTGAGTTCCGCGACCAATCAGCGCACAGTTCGAGAGTTTGGCACAGCAGCCAATCGCAAGCGGAGGAAGGCGGGCCTTTGCCGGAATACGGGTGTCTTTCAGAGACACAGTTTGAAGCAGATCTGTTTAAAATACCACCACCAAAGTACTTCTCGTAAACTTTGCTGCTGGTTTCATGATCTTGCCTTCTCAGGCGTCCTATAATGGATGTGTTTTAGCTTGTTGCTTTTGAAAAGGCGAGCAAAGAACAGAAGCATAATGAAGGTATTCATGTCCTTGGAGCTTGCATTTCTCAGTTCAGGTGTTCCTGAAGCTTCCAGACTGAGATGTGACTCCTGTCTGGATCCGCAGGGCTCAGTGGAGACAAAGCAGGATGTTACCCCAAAGAGAAATGCACCTTTACACACTTTGTGCTTTATTGTTTACTTAATATTAACACGTACTGGAACACGGTAAAACTATTTTCACTGTTTAGGAGGCAGACAGCAAACACTGCCGATAACTCTCACTTTCATGAAGGTTTTTTTTCCTCCTTCTTCTTCATAAACTCATGGGAGATTTGCTGTCTCACTTCCAAAACAAACCTCGCTCAGCAAAGTCTCACTTCTGCTCGGCTTTCCCACTTATGCCGTGGCACAATGGAGCCTCTACCTCAGAGAAACTTCATGGTTTTGTACATGCACTGAAATGACCCTTCACACATTTGTGTCAAAACACAGTGCATCATTCATTTCAGGGCTGCATGACTGCTGTGATGTGTGTGTGTGTGTGTGTGTGTATATGGTGTGTGTATATATGCTGTGTGTATATATGGTGTATATATTGCGACTGCTATCATTAATGTCCAATGTGCACAATGCTCCGTTCCTTGCAGAGTCAGAATTGTACACAGTGGTGGTGAATGGAACTAGACGTCCACCTCTTAAAGGCCCCTGACAGAACGTTATTACATAAGGAGGTTATGAATACACTGCCTGATGTCTGAGACCCTGATTTATGATCGTGCTGAGCAGACTTTGGCTTTAAACTGATTCCTCATTCATGCCAGAGGGACACACGCAGGACGTTTGTGAGGCCAAATAGTCTCCAAACTTTTCCCACTATTTTGCCATCACCGTCCTTCCCTATCACTGTTCGGGAGACGTGTGTGGGTTAACTGGTGGTTTTGATAGTAAATAAAATGGCTTTATTTGTGTCGTAGACATGTCGACCACCGGTTCCCATCAGCGCCACTGTAACGTCATTTACGACTTTGTTTACATCTCAGGGGCTGAATTATGCAGGAGCTTGTTAACTAGGAACTATGTTAAGTAGTGATCTTATAAAACGGCAAAGCTGAGGATAAACAGAAGCTGATAGGATGCGCCAGATGCACGGGCCAACTTTACTATGATGGAATGCATCTAAGTTCGCAAGCCCCACCCCTCCTGCAGATAGGATGCAGTCAGGTGCATAAGCCCCTCCCACCCAATCACATTATAACTGATACAGTGCCCCATAGTTAAGTGGAGTGTCCAGGGGTTTAGATGTACAGTATAAACAGTAGAGTGTCCAGGAGTGCGGATATACAGGATATACAGTAAAGTGTCTGAGAGTGTCCAGGAGAATATGCGGAGGTCTAAGCCCCTGCCTGCTCATTTTACTTTGATGGGATGCACAAATGTATTAGCCCCACCCCTAGATCTAATAGGCTGCGCTCAAGTGTATATGCATATATGTACTAATAGGATGTACCCAGATGCATAAGCTCCTCCCATTCCCTTGTCCCCTTTTATACGGTGTCCCAGGTGCAGAAGCCCAAGTGCTCCCTGCCCACTTTACTTTGATAGGATGAACCTATAGAAATAAGCCCCACCCCTCAGTCTGAGCTCATGTGCATATGAAAGAAATGGAAACCAGCAGAATTGAGCTTTTGTGCCATTTTTTAAAAGGTCCCCAGAGGTTAATTCGATACCTCTGCATGTTAGCTGGTGCTGGTTTTAGCATGTGTGCTTGCGAAGGTAGTGTTTTTGCTTCCCTTTGAACAGTCTCTAAAGAGAAATGGGAGCTTTGGTTGACACCGTGTAACTGCAGCGTGGTACATCTCACTAGCAGCGAAAGAGCTAGCTAAGTAAATGGGCTAGCTGATAAGCCCATTTAGCTGCATGAGACGTGCACTTTATTAATAGCATCAAACGAACAAAACAGCAATCACAGTTATTTATACAACAGTAAATGGTCGGCGTAGCGTTCGTGATCGAGGAAGCTTCATACACATCTACGATAAACAGCAGAGATGTGCTTGGAACATGCTGACATGGAGGAACCCCAAACAAACCCCACCTCGCTCTGCCCACCCTACCATCATTCCTTTTCCCTGTTCAGGCCTTTGATCTCGGCTGACGTTATGAAGCTGTGATAAGATCTGTTGTGGTTTTTGTTAATTACAGTAAAACTGCACTTCCACACTCTTCCTCTCAGCAGCTGATCCTCAGCTGGAGCAGGACGCATGCACTTGAGAGAGAGGGAGAGGGGAAGGGATGAAAAGAAAGAGAAAAAAAGAAAGACAAAAATTCTTTTTACTGACATCACAGACTGGTCTGGACCTGTACCTCAAGGTAGTGTGCAGCGTGCATATTCCACTGGGTTACAGTGCATTCTATACATTCTGAACACATACTGATATATGATAATAATAATAATAAATAAATAAATAAATAAATAATTATTATATCGATAAAATTTGCATTTGGGAATCAATTCCCTCTGCTCTCTATGCATCTCTTATGTTGTTTAACTGGTTTCTGTGATGTCACAGTGGTTGCTAAGGTGTTGCTAAGTGGTTAATTCCTTTGATATCCCAGGTGGTTGCTAAGGCATTGCTGTGGCACACAAATGTTGGACAGGGTGAACTTGCGATAGTAAACAAATCATCCACTTTGGCGCTGACTATGGTGCCTCCACACACGGTGCCTCCACACACTGACTCATTGGTCGTCTCCACCAAGACAAATGCGTGACTCGTCACTGAAGATGATCCGCTGGCATTCTGAGTCACTCCATGACAGTCTGGCACGACACCATTGCAGTCATTGGTGACTTTGGCGTGGTGTTAAGGGCAGTCGTCGTAACGGTCAGCATGCATGTAGCCCTGCGTGGTGTATTCATATGCCAATGGTGCTGGTACTAACAGGATGACTCATGGAGGACCACGCTGTTCGCAGTCATGGCTGTTGGGTCAGTCTGCACTTGTTGGACAGTTTGTCCTCTCTCTCTCTTCCCTCTCTTTCATTCCTGCCGGTCGATTCCTTCTGGGTGTTCAGGTTAAAGGCAGTCAAATGGAAGCTTGCCCTGAACTGTGCATTGCTCAAGTGTTCATCTATAAGATGTTTGCATTGCTCATGTATAGCTGTATTATCATGTGAGCTGGTGCTACTGATTCATGCCGACAGGCAGCTGTTGGGCCTGGAGCTGGCAGTGACCCAGCGCTGAACTGAAGTTGATTTTTTTTTTTTTTTTTTAAAGATTTAGTTTTCAGCGGTGCTGCGGCAGCAGCAGCATGACTGGCTGTTTGTCAGTAAATGTCCAGACCTTTGACCTCCCCTCTTATCTGCTCACTTTCAAGTCCACCTAAACCACATTAGGGAGGGGGGTTTTATGGGGAACCGTGAGGAACGTGGCCGCTGAAAGTGGAGCTGCGGAAGTGGAGCGGGACGGGAAGCTTTTGGTTAGACATTGTGTGGAGATGATGTGGCAGTCAGCTGGGCTCTGATTCAGACTCGCAGCCACTTCCACAATTCAGCGCTTTGTTTCTCAGAGAGTGAAATCTTTAATTAACGCAGCGGATCAGCAAAAAGGAGACTATAAATAAGCAGAGTAAACATAGAGAGGGTCAGGTTTGCTTCTGTGGCTCTTCTACTGGGAAGCTAATGTAGCTAATAAGTAATGGAATCGTATAGCCCATCAATTAGCATGATGCTAACTGCATGCCTAAACCATTTCATACTTGTCTTACCATGCCTTGTGTTAGTGATGTTGGCTTACTGTTTTCCAGCGTTGTCAAAATTTTCCATTCCACCTTAAATGGTGCAGCAGGCAAGCTAATGTGGCTACTGGTGGATGGAATCATATAGCCCATCAGTTAGCATGATGCTAACTGCATGCTTAATGCTCATACTTGTCTCAGATGTGTTAGTGATGTTGGCCTTCCATTAACCACACACACAGCATGGTGTACACATTTTCCATTCCACCTTAAAAGATGCAGCAGGCACCAGGATGTAACTTGGCTCTGTTGCAGAGCTGTTAACACACTTACTTACTTTTTTACTTTGAAGCTAATGTAGCTAATAAGTAATGGAATCATATAGCCCACCAATTAGCATGATGCATTAAGGTGGTGCAAAAAAGTTATGCTGCAAAGCTGTTAACTGAGCTGTTTATGTTTTTTTACTTTAAAGCTTATGTAGCTATTGATGGATGGAATCATATAGCCCACCAATTAGCATGATGCTAGCTGCATGCTTTATCATCTCATACTTGTCTCAAATGTGTTAGTGAAGTTGGTTTTCTGTTCACCAGCTTTAGCTTTGTGTATACATTTTCCATTCCACCTTAAATGGTGCAGCAGGCACCAGGATGTAACCATTTGCACCATTTAAGGGGCTCCATTTAAGGTGGAGGAAAAGGCTATTTTGCAGAGCTGTTAACACACTTACTTACTTTTTTACTCTGAAGCTAATGTAGCTAATAAGTAATGGAATCATATAGTCCACCAATTAGCATGATGCTTTAAGGTGGAGCAAAAAAGTTATGCTGCAGAGCTGTTAACAGACTTTTTTTTTTTAACTTTACAGCTAATGTAGCCATTGATCATATATACAATCATATAGCCCACCAATTAGCATGATGCTAGCTGCATGCTTTATCATCTCATGTTTCAAATGTGTTAGTGAAGTTGGTTTTCTGTTCACCAGCTTTAGCTTTGTGTACACATTTTCCATTCCAACTTAAATGGTGCAGCATGCTTTAGATTGTGACTGCTGCACCGTTTAAGGTGAAGGGAAAGTTATGTTGCAGAGCTTGGCTTTCTGACACTATGTGACTTAATTCATATCATGCTCTAGCTGAACTCTTCCTCTGCTAGCATTAGCATTTGCTGGTATGCCTTTCATGTACCCCGGCCAGGCGGAGGGGTTGTCCAGCGCTGTTCATAAATCTGCTGTTCACACCTCCATGTTGACGCTGTGTTCAGTGTCCGGCTGTTGTGTTTGTTGTCGCTGTGCTGTGATGTTTGAGCGCCGGGCCTCGCCGAATTCCTGCACATTTACTCTTTTGTCGACTGACAATTCAAAGGCAGATAAAAGAGGCCTTTCAACTTTGTCTCATCCTACACTGACGATGCTCCCCCACCCGCCTCTGCTGGGAACAAACACTGGAATGGAACAGCTAGCAACATACAAGTAGCTGTGGCATTCTCCTATTGGTGGATCTGCAGCTGTGCTCTTTTCTTATTGGCACATAGTCACGTCCGTCTCCTATTGGCAGAGAGCAACATGCCTTTGCCCTATTGGCTGATTTTTAGTCTGCGCTTATTTTTATTGGTACATTGTTAGTCACATCCTTCTCTTATTGGTTAAGAGCAACACGCTTTTCTCCTATTGGCTGATTTTTAGCCGTCTGCTTTTCTTATTAGTGCAGTTAGTCTCGTCATTCCTTTATTGGTGGAGAACAACATGCCTTTCCCCTATAGGTGGATTTTTAGCTGTGCTCTGTTCTCATTGGTTCATTGTTAGTCACGTCATTCTCCTATTGGCAAAGAGCAAGATGCCATTATCCTATTGGAGGATTTTTAGCCATGCTCTGTTCTTATTGGTACGTTGTCAGTCACGTCATGCTCTGATTGGCTGAGAGCAACATGCCTTCCTCCTATTGGTGGACTTTTTATCACGCTTTTCTGGTTTTGAGTCATATTTTTCTATTATTGCTGTTTTTTTCTCGTGCCATATTTCTGGTGGTTTTCAGTCACACTATTTTGTTAATTGTATTGTGACCGTATTGTTGAATATGTGTCAGTCTTTTCTTGGGAAATTGTTTAGCCTCACTGTTGTTGTATTGGAATAATAGCTGTTCTCCTATTGCCACGTTTTTTGGTCATGCCCATTTTTAGCCATGCTGTTCTCCCATTGGTCAATCTTTAGCTATGCTGTTCTGTTGATATGCCTATTGATATGTGCCATTCACTTATTGGCAAATTAGTGGATTACTAGCCAGGCTCTTTTCCTGTTGGTGAACTTTAAGCCATGCCAGGCCAATCGTTCTCTGAGAAGAGAGGTGTTAAGCCATTTTCTCCACAGAGGAATTTGTCTTCCACATTTAACCATCCGTGAAGTGAAACACACACGCTAAGGGGGCAATGAGCATCCTTGCCCGGAGCGGTGGGCAGCCCTATCCACGGCGCCCGGGGAGCAGTTGGGGGTTAGGTTCCTTGCTCAGGAGCACCTCAGTCGGTTCAGGGAATCGAACCAGTGACCCTCCGGTCACAAGGCTGGTCCCCTATCCTCCAGCCTACGACTATTGGTGGAATAGCCATGCTGCTTTCTCATTGGTGGGTCTTTAACCAAGCTGTGGATTCATTTTAGCCAAGCATTTTCCTATTGGTGGAATCATTAGTAGCCATGCTGTTTTCTATCTGGAAAGCGGTAAATCAGCGGCTGATACGTTAGATCCAATTTGAGGTTTTTATATACAGTGTGTATTTATAGGGTTCTAATTATTAATAGAATGATAAAATCATACTGTATATACCTAATTGAAAACTCGAGTTTACACAATTCAAGTTTCAGAAGAGAATTTTGCATATTAGAGATTATTTAATTATTTAACTCCAAACAGTTTTAGGAAAGTGTGTAATGATTTAGGCATCCAGTTATCAGCATTGTTAATACTGGGCTGTGAGCTTCTCATCTGCGGCAAACGCACCCTGCAGTTTCACGAAGATCTGAGGTCACTTAAGGATGTAGTGTTATGCCTCATGTCATCTATTGTGTCTCCTGTAGAGCCTGTATGGTGTTCAGACAGCTGATCCCATTAGCTAAAAGCAGAGGGGAAAACGGCGGCCTGTTTGGTCAGATGGCTTCGGGAAGGCGTTCGTGCTCACATTAGCATTCTGCATGGAGAGGCGGCGCTCGCAGGTCGGCCGGTGGAAACTGCTCAGTATTAATGGTGCTTTTATTCGGCTCTAGAGCGGTCCGTTTTAGCCCGGGAGGCAGCAGGCGTGCGGGAGCGGAGCAACGGGGGGTGGCTGGCAACAGAGGAAGCGTTTATTTTGGTGCAGGGCTTTATTGGCTCTGTGCCTCAACCCCAGCTAACCCTGATCTCCCAGTGCTCTCGGAAACTTCACACTGCTCTCCTTAAAGGAATAGTTCCTCAAAAAAGTCTGGTCGCCCCTGATGTGGATGATCAGCCGGGACATGTTCGGTGTCTGAAGTTTGGTTCCTGTAGTTTTGGCACTGGGGCACGTTAATGGAAGCTGATATGGAAGGCCCACCAGTTCGCATGGTGCTAACTGCGTGCCTGAGTAGTCACACGTTCGTCAGGAGTTGTTCACTTGGTTATACGGTTGCTGGTACTGTATGATGGGTCTTGGCCGATTGTCCATGTGGGGTAAGGTGTGAGGGGGTGTGGTGGTAGTGGATGGAGTTACCTGGCTTGTGTCCAGCAGCGTGTTTGTAATGGCTGTGTGAATATGCGTCTCTGTTTGTTTCCCCACGTCCTTTTTTTTCTTTTTGCTCTTGTTCTTTAGCCCCAGCCCCACTGAAAACCCTGTCTACCCTTCCACTATCCCCCCACCAACACACACACACACACCCCGTTCCCCTCACCCACTGCGTGAAATCTGGAGGCCTAATTGAGGATAAGGAATTTGCCCCCTTGACCCGAGTGTGGAGGAGGAGGGGTATCTGTTCCCTCAGCTGAGACCTGTCTTATCCCGCCAAATTTCTCCGGCTAATTCGTATTATTCTTTAGGATTAGTGCCACTCATCCCTCTCTGTGCAGCAGCTCTGTATGAGCTGTATGAAGTGTACGCACCAAGGTGTGCGCCAAGCGTGGGAATGGCCGTCACCGAGCCAAGCGATAAACACATCAGCAAGGGCGTAAAATTCCATACAGCGTATCTTCGCTTTCTGTAGCCTGATGCTGATTGTGTGTTGACAGCGCTCTATAAATTCAGTACATATCACACTGTATGAGCCAGCATCTGAAGTGCTATCAGACTTTATGACAGTGTTTAGGCCAGTGTTGTCAAGTGCTCCAGTTTTTAGCTCTGCCGCTCTCCTGTTGTTGGTCTTTTAGCTCTGCCGCTCTCCTGTTGGTGGGTTTATAGCTCTGCCGCTCTCCTGTTGGTGGGTTTATAGCTCTGCCGCTCTCCTGTTGGTGGGTTTATACCTCTGCCGCTCTCCTGTTGGTGGGTTTATAGCTCTGCCGCTCTCCTGTTGGTGGGTTTATACCTCTGCCGCTCTCCTGTTGGTGGGTTTATAGCTCTGCCGCTCTCCTGTTGGTGGGTTTATAGCTCTGCCGCTCTCCTGTTGGTGGGTTTATAGCTCTGCCGCTCTCCTGTTGGTGGGTTTATAGCTCTGCCGCTCTCCTGTTGGTGGGTTTATAGCTCTGCCGCTCTCCTGTTGGTGAGTTTATACCTCTGCTGCTCTCCTGTTGGTGGGTTTATACCTCTGCTGCTCTCCTGTTGGTGGGTTTATAGCTCTGTCGCTCTCCTGTTGGTGGGTTTCTACCTCTGCCGCTCTCCTGTTGGTGGGTTTATAGCTCTGCCGCTCTCCTGTTGGTGGGTTTATGGCTCTGCCGCTCTCCTGTTGGTGGGTTTATAGCTCTGCCGCTCTCCTGTTGGTGGGTTTATGGCTCTGCCGCTCTCCTGTTGGTGGGTTTATAGCTCTGCCGCTCTCCTGTTGGTGGGTCTATACCTCTGCCGCTCTCCTGTTGGTGGGTTTATAGCTCTGCCGCTCTCCTGTTGCTGGGTCTATACCTCTGCCGCTCTCCTGTTGCTGGGTCTATACCTCTGCCGCTCACCTGTTGGTGGGTTCATAGCTCTGCCGCTCACCTGTTGGTGGGTCTATACCTCTGCCGCTCTCCTGTTGGTGGGTTTATAGCTCTGCCGCTCTCCTGTTGGTGGGTTTTTACCTCTGCCGCTCACCTGTTGGTGGGTTTATAGCTCTGCAGCTCTCCTGTTGGTGGGTTTTTACCTCTGCCGCTCTCCTGTTGGTGGGTTTATAGCTCTGCCGCTCTCCTGTTGGTGGGTTTATAGCTCTGCCGCTCTCCTGTTGGTGGGTTTATACCTCTGCCGCTTTCCTGTTGGTGGGTTTATAGCTCTGCCGCTCGCCTGTTGGTGGGTTTATAGCTTTGCCGGTCTCCTGTTGGTGGGTTTATAGCTTTGCCGGTCTCCTGTTGGTGGGTCTATACCTCTGCCGCTCTCCTGTTGGTGGGTTTATAGCTCTGCCGCTCTCCTGTTGGTGGGTTTATAGCTCTGCCGCTCTCCTGTTGGTGGGTTTATACCTCTGCCGCTCTCCTGTTGGTGGGTTTATAGCTCTGCCGCTCTCCTGTTGGTGGGTCTATAGCTCTGCCGCTCTCCTGTTGGTGGGTTTATAGCTCTGCCGCTCTCCTGTTGGTGGGTTTATAGCTCTGCCGCTCTCCTGTTTGTGGGTTTATAGCTCTGCTGCTCTCCTGTTGGTGGGTTTATAGCTCTGCCGCTCGCCTGTTGGTGGGTTTATAGCTTTGCCGGTCTCCTGTTGGTGGGTTTATAGCTCTGCCGCTCTCCTGTTGGTGGGTCTATAGCTCTGCCGCTCTCCTGTTGTTGGTCTTTTAGCTCTGCCGCTCTCCTGTTGGTGGGTTTATAGCTCTGCCGCTCTCCTGTTGGTGGGTTTATAGCTCTGCCGCTCTCCTGTTGGTGGGTTTTTAGCTCTGCCGCTCTCCTGTTGGTGGGTTTTTACCTCTGCCGCTCTCCTGTTGGTGGGTTTATAGCTCTGCCGCTCTCCTGTTGGTGGGTTTATAGCTCTGCCGCTCTCCTGTTGGTGGGTCTATAGCTCTGCCGCTCTCCTGTTGGTGGGTTTATGGCTCTGCCGCTCTCCTGTTGGTGGGCTTTTAGCTCTGCCGCTCTCCTGTTGGTGGGTTTTTACCTCTGCCGCTCTCCTGTTGGTGGGTCCATAGCTCTGCCGCTCTCCTGTTGGTGGGTCCATAGCTCTGCCGCTCTCCTGTTGGTGGGTCCATAGCTCTGCCGCTCACCTGTTGGTGGGTCCATAGCTCTGCCGCTCACCTGTTGGTGGGTCCATAGCTCTGCCGCTCTCCTGTTGGTGGGTTCATAGCTCTGCCGCTCTCCTGTTGGTGGGTCCATAGCTCTGCCGCTCTCCTGTTGGTGGGTTCATAGCTCTGCCGCTCTCCTGTTGGTGGGTTCATAGCTCTGCCGCTCTCCTGTTGGTGGGTTTATAGCTCTGCCGCTCTCCTGTTGATGGGTTTATAGCTCTGCCGCTCTCCTGTTGGTGTGTTTATGGCTCTGCCGCTCTCCTGTTGGTGGGTTTTCAGGCCTGTCCCTCTCATTTAGGTGGGTATACTGTTGGTTTCTAGCTATGCTGCTCTCCTGTTGGTGGATGTTCTTTTCCATTCCATTCTCCTGCTGGAGGGTGCCACTCATATGCCCGTGCCATCATTCCACACTGGAGACCACATCACCCTGTATGTATTACAGTCGATCAGAATGTGTGGATCATGTGAAGATTATAGAGATTCTTTTATTTTTTTTTAAGGATCAATAAATATAGTCCCAGTCTGACTTCTGAATACTGCAGCTATTTAAGTGGCTCTGTTATGCTCATGTGTTCATAACTGTATTTCTGGGGTCGACTAGAATAGATTTGGATGCTTCCCAGTCTGCATGCACCCTCTGTCTGAAACACTTTGTCAAAACACTTTGTCAAAGCTCCTGTATAAGCCCCCCCCCATTCCCCTCCCGATGAACCCAGTGCGGTCTGGTTAGTCAGCTCACCCACTTTGTTCTGATTGCCCACCACTACCACCAGGATACGCCAGCCCACGCTGCCCGAGCTTTTACAGGCTGTACCTTTAGGCTGGAGGGCTGTGATGCAACAAGCCTGGGTCTTACTGAGTACACAAGCGCTGTTGACTTTGTTTTTGTTTTGTCGGTTAACTTACTCTGACGCAACATGTTTCATAAGTTCAGCTTTGGTGTTGGTTTATCTTAAAGCCAATGAGTTCCGATAAGCGGCTGAGAGTTTGGGTTCAAGGCGAAAGCAGACTCGGACCCCGGCGTGTAAACAGCGCTGCTCCCTGATAAGTGCGGGGTAAAAAATGTCAGCAATGCAGATATTGGCGGTGACCTAGATCATAATATGTTGTGAAGGGAGGTTTGAGGTCTGTGATTAAACCAGTAGATAGTCAGATAAACAAATTCACATAACTTTCTCGAAAAATGTCGTCACTCGTCCAAGACACGTTTGTTTCTTTCACTAATATGTCTGGCAAGGAATAGAAGCCTTTACCCATCAGTTAGCATAGAGCTAGCTTTGGAATTAGAAAGCTCTGCTACCAGTGACTGCCTGAAATCTGGAATCCATGGACAAATGCTGAGCTTTCTCCCTTGGCATGCTTTGCCAGGCCTTTACCGTTGTTTGTGGGCGCCTTCAGTTGTGTCTTCGGTTGGGTTGAGGTCAGGTGACTGACTACGCTGTTCAAAAACATTCCATCTCTTTGCATTGTAAAGCTCTTGGGTTGGGGTTTGGCTAAATCGGTGCAGAGCTCTGTACACTCATCCTGGTTTTTTATCAGCAGTCATCATCAGTATACCGTCAGCCATACATTCCCATGCCCATAACACTACCTCCACCATGTTTCACAGATGATGTGCTATGCTTCAGATCATGAGCCCTTCCATTCCTTCTCCGTACTGTTCTCTGGCCCCATTAGGTTCATCTTGGTTTCTATCTGTCCAGGCTTATTCCAGAACCGGGCCATTTAATCTGGCCTGTTGATTTTTAGGAGAGGTTTGGTAATCCCTCTGTACGTACGTTCACGAAGGCGTCTCTTGATTGGCGACTCCCTCTTCTAGAAGGTCCTGGGCTTCACTTGACGTTGTAAAGGGCTTCCATGACCCTCCAAGCCTTTGGTGTTGCTAGACTGGACAGTGCGTTCCTCTTCTTTTTAGGGATGTACCAAATTTCGATTCGGCCACTCCTAAAGTATCTGGTGTCTCTCCGAGTTGCTTTGTTTTGTTGTTTCAGCCTAGCTTTATTCACTTGGATTAACCCTGCATATTGGGAGTTCCCATGAACAGCTACCAAATGCATATTCAACGCTTGGAATCAACTCCAGACATTTTCTCCCCTCCATTTGGAATGAAAAAAACGAGAACTGGAAACACCTGCCCATGAAACTGCATATCAGTCCGCTGTCCATGCATTTCCAAATCATTGTGCACTGAGACAATGGTACAAAAATCGTGTCCCCATCAAAATGCTTATAGACCTTAGTGTGTTTCTTCAGTCGGTGTTCCATAAGAGTAATCTAGAACTCCATATAGAACCTCCCGTAAACAAGATGCTCACTAGTAAGAGAGTCTCTACTGAAGGATGCAGGGAAAGTGTTGGACAGTGTGAACTTATGGGTGACCCCCGCTGAGAGGGAGGCTGAGCTGACCCTGTGGTGGTCTGGGGTCTGTGGTCTTCACTGGTAGTCCTAGACGTTTAAACCCACCCACATGATGGTTTGTGTTTTGGCGGGACCCCTCAGTTTCCCCAGATGACCCCGGAGGACGGAGTGTTAAAGAGGCCGTGTGCAGTCAGGAGGAAGCGGCCGTGTTTATTTAAACTGAGCCGGCCTCTTTGAGCGCAACCAGCCATGTGGGACAATTTAGCAAGAATGAGCTTCAAATGAGCTTCCCTTTAATAGCGCCACCCCACCCTCTACGATCCTAATACACCGTACAGTATGGTACTGCCATCGTCTTAGTACTCTGCCTACTGTGTGTGTGCGCCCATTTCTGAGCATCTACCGTGAATTTTGGAGCTGTGCGGAGAGCCTGTACTTTGACTAATCCATATATTTCGCGTTTATACTTGGCGCTGTTGCAGGGGTGTGGATATGCAGTACATACACACCTATAGATGCCAATGACCAAATGGCAGTAAATTATCATGAGGCTTATTCTATTGACCTGCACTTGGGCCGGGCTGTGCACTTGGGCCGGGCTGTGCACTTGGGCCGGGCTGTGCACTTGGGCCCTTGGGACTCTGCACTTGGGCCCTCGGGGCTCTGCACTTGGGCCCTCGGGGCTCTGCACTTGGGCCCTCGGGGCTCTGCACTTGGGCCCTCGGGGCTCTGCACTTGGGCCCTCGGGGCTCTGCACTTGGGCCCTCGGGGCTCTGCACTTGGGCACTCGGGGCTCTGCACTTGGGCACTCGGGGCTCTGCACTTGGGCACTCGGGGCTCTGCACTTGGGCCTGGCTCTGCACTTGGGCCTGACTCTATAAGCAGCTCAAGAAGGTTTCAGACTTGATTGGGCTTGTCCAACGACTGACACTGAACCCTTATAAATTATGAGGTCAGCAGGGAGTCGAAATATGAATAAAGCTATGTGCAAGCCGTGCAATAAAATGACCATTACCAACAACGGCTACTTAGACGGCAATCTAGACTGAAACAGACAGACGTTTTTTTACTATGGGGACAAAATTTGCAGGTGAATTTGAAGGTAATAAATCGCAGCATATTGTAACATGGATTATAGCAGCACTCAGCATATGGCAGCATTTTTCAAATCACAGTAATGTTGTATTGAGACTTAATGATCATCATTATATTGTATCATGGGACCTTTGGTGATTCAAAGCCCTTGTGTTCTCCTGAGGTCAGTCTTATGATGTCAGCTAAATGCATGGCTATGTCTGCCTGAATTTAGCATCAATAGCACACTCATCCCTAAAACAAATAGCTGCACCCAGAAGGAATCAACCGACAGGAATGAAACTTGGTGGGCAGGTTTGACATTGTGAAACATGCAAATGACTCAAGTTTCATGCTCAGCTGTGCATGTGACCCAAACAAGGATGGGCCTTAACGTTGTACCTGACTGACCCAACAACGATTCAACGATTGTAGACATTCGGCGAACAGTGATGCCTCTATGAGTCACCCTGTTAGTGCCAGCACCATTGGCAGAAGGCTACACAAGACAGGACTACTTGCACGCCCTTAACCCCACAATGCAATGGTGTCGTGCCAGGCTGTCAGGAAGTGACTCAGAATGGCATTGGGTCATTCTTCATGTCTTGGTGGAGACGACCAACACATCCATGTGTGGGGGAACCGTGGTCTGCGCCAAGATGAAAGGTTTGCTGCCATGTGTCACACGTCCAGAAGGCCTGGTGTCACTCCACCTCCATCCCTACCGCACCATCTGCAGGAACTGTGTGAGATTATTCAGGATGCATGGGATGGATTATCACAGGACACCGTTAGGAACCTTCACAGCTCAGTACATTTTGTGGGAGGAGCATGTATCGGTTATAATGAGACGCACAGTGTACGAGACTGTGTATTTTGTCGGCACATGTTATGCCTCCACCATGTTGTTGGAGAGACCGTCCTGGTCACGGCTGGGTTATGATCTGAATGTTGTGTCTGTTGGTGATTGGCAGTTTAATGCTGCTCTGTAATTGTAGCGAGCGTTAAGTACGTGACCTTTTGACGACAGGCTGACGTTTCCGTGGCTTTGAAGTCATTGGCAGATTCTGCAGATTGCTGTGGCTCTAGGTTATGACTCGCTGACCTCAGCGCTTCCTCTCGGTGACCGCTGGAGATGTCCAAAGGGGCCGTTTAAAGCTTATCAGCGCTGCAGATGTTCCAAAGATAAATCCTTATTGGAGCTCGTTGTCGAGCGTCTCTGGCTAATACAGACCTGCATGTTTGCTTTGTCAGAATTCTCTCTGAATGAAATCACCAGGATAGATCTTAAACCACAGGACTCAGAACACAAGACAGCATTGCAGTAACATTGACACCACCTCCACAATGACCAAGGAAGACACAATGGATAACATCCTTATCAATCTGCCTCAGAAACTGTAAACAAAACCTTATAATACCCTATAAATACAGGTCACATGACCATTACAGCGGACTACGGCCAGGAATGCTGCTATCTTAAAAAAAAAAAAAAAAAAGTGTTTTTTTTGGGGCATCAAAGGCGGCAGGGTTTGTCTTGCCTTCATTTCCTCCAGTGCTCGACGGGCTGTCTGTCTGTCTGTCTGTCTGTCTGTCTGTTCATCCAACTGTCTGTCTGTCTGTCTGTCTGTCTGTCTGTCTGTCTGTCTGTCTGTCTGTCTGTCTGTCCAACTGTCTGTCTGTCCAACTGTCTGTCTGTCTTTCTAACTGTATGTGTGCATGTGTCTGTCTGTCCAACTGTCTGTCTGTTTATCCAACTGTCTGCCTGCCTGCCTGCCTGCCTGCCTGCCTGCCTGCCTGCCTGTCTGTCTGTCTGTCTGTCTGTCTGTCTGTCTCTCTGTCTGTCTGTCTGTCTGTCTTTCTAACTGTATGTGTGCATGTTCGTCTGTCTAACTGTCTGTCTGCATATCTCTCTGTCTGTCTGTCTGTCTGTCTGTTCATTCAACTGTCTATCTATCTGTCTGCCTGTCTGTCTTTCTAACTGTATGTGTGCATGTGTCTGTCTGTCTGTCTGTCCAACTGTCTTTCTGTTCATCCAACTGTTTGTCTGTCTGTCTGTCTGTCTGTCTGTCTGTCTTTCTAACTGTATGTGTGCATATGTCTGTCTAACAGTAGGTCTGCATGTCTGACTGTCTGTCTGACTGTATGTCTGCATGTCCGTCTGTCTAACTGTCTGTCTGCATATCTCTGTCTGTCTGTCTGTTCATTCAACTGTCTATCTATCTGTCTGTCTGTCTTTCTAGCTGTATGTGTGCATATCTATCTGTCTTTCTGTGAGTCTGTTGGTCTGTCTGTTTGTCTCTCTGTCTCTCTCTCTCTCTCTCTCTCTCTGTCTTGTCTGTCTGTCTGTCTGTCTGTCTGTCTGTCTGTCTGTCTCTCTGTCTGCCTCCCTACCGAACAATCTGTCTGCCTGTCTATGCCACGGTCTGAATAAAGATGCTGATTCAACACCTCCGACTATTAATTCACCGTGTCAGGCTTTACAGGGTGATTTACGGTAATGTACACACGTGATGGTGCAGCAGATGGTGCAGGGTTAGTCTCCTTTTTAGCTGGCCCGTAGACCACCCTCCGTTTTATTTTTCCTGCCTACCAATCCAGTAACATCAGTCTTTCAAAATGATGTGGCTTGATGTGATCATGTGATATGCTAATGGGATGTTAAATGGCTCCTCCAGGAAGTCCAGATGCTTGTTTAAAGGAGTTGCAGGACGCGTTACATCATGCACCTCAAGAGCAATCCAGTGCCATGTAGGTGGCGTGAGAGTCCGGCTGTGTAGGCCCAGCTTTTGATGGTTCTCTGTGTAGATGTGGGTGTTCTAGAGCTTGTAATCCAGAGCCGGGAGGGTAGAGTTGGATACATTTTTCCACAGCTCAGCCTCAGCCACATGCAAACGTCCATCCACTGCTGAGAGACTATGCAACAGCTGAAAGGCGGTGGAGGTTTGAGCAGAAGCATGTCTGAGCGGTGAGTCATCTTCTGCTGATGGAGTCAGACTGCTTCCTCTCCCACCGCTCCAAACACAGGGGGGGGAAAAAAAATACCCTGAAAACCCAGAGAACCGGAGTCCAGCAGCTGAGCGCTGGCCTGTTTACAGCCCCATAACAGTGGAGGTGCTGGCCTCTTTACTGGAGGTACTGGAGGTGTTTCCAGCCGTTCTGTTTTTTCCTGTTTATGCGTAGACTAGGTTCTCAGCACGTCCAGGCCACCCCGACACAAACGGGCACCGCAGCAGCATCTTAATTTAGCATCCCTGGTTTCTTCTGAAGCGCCATCTTTGGCAAAATGTCAGATTAAACTCCCCCTAACCGAAAATGGCAAACGCGGTCAGCCAAAACTTGTTTGGTATCTAGAGTTTCCTTCTTCAGTTTTAGCACTGCGATAGATTACGTTGTGTCATGCCGTGTCAGAAACCGTATAATCAAGCCTATTGACATCACACTCGCCGCCGCTTCCATACAGCCACTGCTGTTTGTACAGTGTTAACTGACGGATAAACTATAGCCATGGTGTGCTGCATGGCTCACGGCTGTAGTAATAACAGCAGCAAGGAAACAAAACGCTGGGAGCTTTTATAGCGCCCCGGCTGTCCGACGTCAGTAAGAGGAGAAAGAGACGGAGAAGCTGAGTCTGCCAAGGAGAGAACTTCAGAGAGGATAAACTTGCAGCACCTCCTTATACCTCTTCCTCTTCAGCGACACTGTCAGGAGACGGAGGAGTTCTGGAGTCCTGATCATTTTCCAGGGTGCTTGTTCACGATTGGCTGCTGGTGTTGATTGATTGATTGATTAATTAGTGATTGGCGTTTGAAGTCAAACCATTGACCAGAATGTTAGTAGGCCTCGCGTAGCTTAACCTAACGCCAAGTTCACCCAAATGAACCCCATCAAACTCGGGCGCGTAGCTGTTGCCTTTTTTGATGGTGTCGTTGATGGGTGACCTGATCACAGGCAGTAATGCAGAACTCCGAGATGCCACATGGCTCAGGTGTAGAGCATCTCCAGTCAACCTGACTACTTCTTCTTAGCTGGAACCAGCACTGACTGCTTTCAGGATTAGCAGATATCTATTCCAGATTAGCATCATGCTAATATCTGGGGCTTTCATGCTGTTGCATTGTGCAAAAGTGTTGCATTGTGGGAGAGAGGTTGCTGTTGGATTGTGGGAAAATGGTTGCTGTTGCATTGTGGGAAAGTGTGTTGCATTGTAAGAGAGTGTGTTGCACTGTGGGAAAGTGGTTGCTGTTGCATTGTGGGAGAGTGTGTTGCATTGTGGGAGAGTGTGTTGCATTGTGAGAGAGTGTGTTGCATTGTGGGAAAGTGGTTGCTGTTGCATTGTGGGAAAGTGGTTGCTGTTGCATTGTGGGAAAGTGGTTGCTGTTGCATTGTGGGAAAGTGGTTGCTGTTGCATTGTGGGAAAGTGTGTTGCATTGTGGGAAAGTGTGTTGCATTGTGGGAAAGTGTGTTGCATTGTGGGAAAGTGGTTGCTGTTGCATTGTGGGAAAATGGTTGCTGTTGCATTGTGGGAAAATGGTTGCTGTTGCATTGTGGGAAAGTGTGTTGCATTGTGGGAAAGTGTTTTGCATTGTGGGAAAGTGGTTGCTGTTGCATTGTGGGAGAGTGTGTTGCATTGTGGGAGAGTGTGTTGCATTGTGGGAGAGTGTGTTGCATTGTGGGAAAGTGTGTTGCATTGTGGGAAAGTGTTTTGCATTGTGGGAAAGTGTGTTGCATTGTGGGAAAGTGGTTGCTGTTGCATTGTGGGAAAATGGTTGCTGTTGCATTGTGGGAAAGTGTGTTGCATTGTGTGGTGTAGTGGGGTTGCATTGTGGGAAAATGGTTGCTGTTGCATTGTGGGAAAAGTGTGTTGCATTGTGGGAAAGTGGTTGCTGTTGCATTGTGGGAAAGTGGTTGCTGTTGCATTGTGGGAAAATGGTTGCTGTTGCATTGTGGGAAAGTGTGTTGCATTGTGGGAGAGTGTGTTGCATTGTGGGAAAGCATGTAGCATTTTGGGAAAGTGAGTTGCATTGTGGGATAGCGTGTTGCATCGTGGGAAAGTGGTTGCTGTTGCATTATGGGATAGCGTGTTGCATTGTGGAAAAGCATGTTGCATTGTGGGAAAGTGCAGTTGGCGTTGAATTGTGGGAGAGTGCGGTTGGCGTTGCATTGTGGGAAAGTGCAGGCGCTCTCCTCCTACAGGAGTGAGTACGTGGCACTGAGACGCTGTTGCTGCCATCTGGAGCTTAGCCCAGTCCCCAAACAGATGGGGGGATTGAGAGACTTTTTCCCTTCCACTCGCTTGCTCTTATTTTTTCTTCCTCTCTGCAGAAATACACATATGCCTGTGATTTAACTTATAATCTGTGTCCTCCTGTCTCTCAGTACTAATCCACTTTTACTGCAGTGACTTGGTGAAGCACATTCAAGTCTATTCCGTGTCGTTCTGCACGTGTCTGAGCCCTCATTATTTGGACTGCACTGACCCAGTCTTTTTTTACTGACTCCTGCCCCCTGCTTTCCTCTGAGTCTCTCCATCATTTGGCACATTTGGAGTACACTTTCATCGTCCTCTTACTTCATGCTTGTTATACGTCTTCTGCTGCTGTTTCTGCTGGAAAGGGCTTTGAAGTTGGCACGTTGTAGCTGTAAACCAGTTTCCGCTGAGTAGTGGTGCACTGGGGACAGTCTACAACATGAAAACCTTAAATATATAAATAAAGTTTTTTCTTCGTCTCTGCAGGTCTGCCAGTGTTTCGCCTCACAGCTAATGGAAAAAGTATGTGAAAATGGACAAACACAGTGTTTAATTGGTTTCATTTGCACACTGATGGAAGTCAGTAACGACGGGCATTGCTGCAGATTTCTGCTCTGCTGTTTCTGGTTGTTTGAGACTGTATTGTGTCCTCACATTGGTTGTGAAGATCTTAACCGTGGGTTTGAAGCCTGCTTATCGAAGAGCTTGTTGTGTCGGTTTGATTTTCATTCTTAATGCATAATAATGATGGCTTATTGGGTCCCGTAGCTACTCTGAAAACAGCATAATAATATCTGAACTAACAGTCCTACAATTGATTTACATTTGACTGTTGTTAAAATGACCGTATGGATGATATGAACATTATAGAGCCCATTATTAATGAAACAGTAGAAGCCATATCGCCCCCTACACTTCCTGTAGTGTATTACAGTCTGTCAGAATGACGGTGTGGATCATATGAACATTATAAAGCCCTTTATTAATGAAACAGTAGAAGTCATATCGCCCCCTACACTTCCTGTAGTGTATTACAGTCTGTCAGAATGGCGGTGTGGATCATATGAACATTATAGAGCACTTTATTAATGAAACAGTAGAAGCCATATCACCCCCTACACTTCCTGTAGTGTATTACAGTCTGTCAGAATGACCGTAGGATCATCTGTCTGTAGAAGTCCTATCGACACTTCCTGTATGTTATACGGTGTGGACTGTGTGGATCATATGAACATTATAGAGCCCTTTATTAAACAAACAGTAGAAGTCATATCTCTCCCTACACTTCCTGTAGTGTATTACAGTCTGTCAGAGTGACTGTATGGGTCATTTGAACGTGAAGCTAGAATATTGTACGTTAGGGGGCTTTCTGAGCTTATATGAGCTGATAGTTTCTAGATATTTTCTTTATGTTTTGTTTTGTTTCCATCCTGTTTGAGTCATCTGTTGTTCTCCTCCGTCTTTTTAAATGTCATTTTCTTTGTGTTCTATCGTTTGTGAAGCACCGCAGTGGAAGAAAGGTGCTATATAAATAAGCATGCCCTGCTTTGACTGTATGACGCACTGACAGGCCAGAAAGGTGAAAAAGAATTTCCATTGAATGCAATGGGACTGTGTACTTAGCATTTGGCAGTCACACACTCATGCATCGATGTTTGCGTGTTAGGTGCATTAGGTATGCTGTGGCCTCAGAGCTAAAGCAGTTGCAGAAAGTCTGACCTGGTGTCAGCAGCCGCAAGTTTTGGCTTGTAGAATTCCTGCAGTGTGCTGGCTGTCAGAACAGACGGTCATCATCCTTCAGTCTAAACGGAGCTTCCAGCTGCAGTGCAGTCAAACGCAGGTGAGGGGAAGAAGCTGCAGGGTGTTTTCTACAGAAACCTAGAGAGACTCTGCTTCACAACTGAGGCAACACACCAGGGGAAGTGTAGCTGAAGCATGAGTGACCATGCATCCAACCCACGCTGCGTTCGACTCACTGTGTCACTGCTGCATAAACACTACACATAAACCCTGACTCACCGGACAAAACATGGGTCACCTGTGCTTGAAACTTACCTAGCGTGTAATATTTCCACAAGCTGGGATTGGATTTGGCATGGACTGGACAAGTTTCTGGATGTAGGCCACATCAATGTTCAGACACTCCTGCATCAAAGAATTGTTCAGTTGGCCCAGATTTGGTGGATGCCTTCCCTGGCAAATTTCCAAGGAGAGTTTCCTGTAGACTGGGATTGTAGCCACTGCTGGTAGACCCGTATGACCGTACGCTTCCATACACCTGCAGATTCAGCTACTTCCTTCACACTATGGTCTTTAGCCACGCCCACATGCAGTCACTCCTTTTAGCCAATCATTAACATCTGCCCTGGAGCCATTTACCACACATGGAACGAGACATTCCCTGCACTGTACCACCTCTTCCCAATCTATGGATCCCATCACTCACACCCCACAGGTATTTCTAGACACAGTACCATGTGCAGGAGCCTGAAATTACTACCACCCTCAACGTGCAAGGTGACTAATTGTTTTGTCTGGTGAGCTTATATGGCCCAGCTTGGAGTATATGTCAGTACCAGTCAATTTTGTTTGTGCAAAATACTTTATTTATCATTAAATATATAAAATATCCATTTAGTATAAGGTTGGAGGTTTGCTGCCTCATCAAATGGTCTCTCTCTCTCTCTCAGTCTTGTCTACTGAGTGAGAAACAGAATGAGAAATGTCTCATTAAATTCTAATATCATTCAGCCTTTCCAGCTTTACCTAGAACATGATCTTTTCCTCTACTGAAACCATCATTACATCAGCGTGGCGGTCATTGCCCTCTGGGAGAGAGATTTTGCCGATCACTCCAGCTCATCCCATAGCTACTGGATGGTGCTTTATCTTCCCAGAGCACGTAGTTTCTAGTGCTCTACAGCCCAGGCTTTATAGTTGTCTAGAACAGAAGGCTGTCCACTCCACCTCGAAATATATAAAAAAAAAAAAGGGGCCAGTGAGAGAACATTCCCGTTCCTCCGGACCATTTTTGATCCTCGTCGTGAACAGGAAGACTCTTTGGCTCTCGTTAAAATCGGCTCAGCCAACAGCTAGAGCCTACGGAGAAAACATCTGCAGGATCTGGGACCAGAGCAGTGGACAGAAACGCACCTGAGAGCGTGCCCACGGCAGCTTAAAATAAACCTGAGGAATAAAGGTTCTGACATGGTTCTTATGGAGTAGTTTCCCACCATCCTATGGGCGTTCTTTTAACTTTGGAGAAAAGTTTGTTTTACCTGCACATCTCATTTAGAAGCACGGTGTTGTGAGTAGCCATCTATTGGTAGGTTCTTTAGAGAACCAGAAATGTGGTTCATTTGGCTCTGTAATGTTCTATAATGTTCATATGATCCACACAGTCATCCTGACAGACTGTAATACACTACAGGAAGTGTAGGGGGCGATATGGCTTCTATTGTTTCATTAATAAAGTGCCCTATAATGTTCATATCATCCATATAGTCATTCTGACAGATTGTAATACACTACAGGAAGTGTAGGGGGGGATAAGGCTTCAACTGTTTCATTAATAAAGGGCTCTATAATGTTCATATGATCCACACAGTCATCCTGACAGACTGTAATACACTACAGGAAGTGTAGGGGGCGATATGGCTTCTACTGTTTCATTAATAAAGGGCTCTATAATGTTCATAAGATCCATACAGTCATCCTGACAGACTGTAATACACTACAGGAAGTGTAGGGGGGGATAAGGCTTCTACTGTTTTATTAATAAAGTGCTCTATAATGTTCATATGACCTACACGGTCATTCTGACAGACTGTAATACACTACAGGAAGTGTAGGGGGCGAGATGGCTTCTACTGTTTCATTAATGAAGCGCTCTGTAATGATAATATGATCCACACAGTCATTCTGACAGACTGTAATACATTAAGAGGAAGTGTAGGGGGCGCTACAACTTCTGTTACGTGCTTTAAAAGCCAGAGAATGCTGTATAACCTACATATCGTCTCTGTCGCAGGAAAAACATCTCCAAAAAGGCCATTTCAGAGGCTCAGTGATCCTGAAAACGTTACATGGTGTAAACAGCAGTTGATGTGTTCAAAATGATGCATAAAAGTGGAAATGAAAGTGGAGAAATCAGCAGAAACAGAGATGCATGGTTTTGATTGGACAGCAGCGATATGATCCACATGGAGTTCTTCTCTGAATGATTTCATCAGAGATGTTTCTAATACAGCTGAGCTCCTCTCCAGAACCAAAACACAGCTGCTCTCTCAATCAGCAGTTTAGCTCCTCCCACCCGGTGGAGTTGGTGTCCATTTCCCCAGTGATGCACTTTGACTGATGGCTGGCGCGAGCCGGCGTTCCGGCACCTTGGAATCTGCTTGTGGAAAATTTTCCTGCTTAATGGCACGAAGGAATTCTTTTCCTGCTTGTGCATGTGTGGCTAGTGGAGACGTCTGAGCGTCATATGGTTGTAGTGAGACAACAAAGTCTCACTAATACTGTCTATATTTATTATTTATTTATTTTATTGTTATGGAAAAGGGGAATTGTTCTGGAATCCTTTATGGTAGTAGATAGTAACTGTTCCTGTTTTCGTGAAGAACAGAGAGAAAGCTGGTCTGTTTGTGAAGTTCAGGCTGTAACTTGATGTTTTATTAAATGGACCATATTCACCACACGTACAGAAATGGTGTCCCTCGGGATGGCTAACCCAACATGCCAGACGTCTCGGCATGGAGCTGTAGAGGCTCCTAATGGCGTCCTGTGATAATCCATCCCATGCAGCTTGCACATTCTCATGCAGTTCTTGCGAATTCTTGTGCGGTAGGGGTGGAGATGGAATGACACCAGGCCTGGCCTGTGAAAACTGCACACCCGGATTCATTGGTCGTCTCCACCAAGGCTAAAGCGGGACTCGTCACTGAAGACGACCCGCTGCCATTCTGAGTCGCTCCATGACAGTCTGGCAGGACACCACTACAGTCTGTGGTGACGTTGATGTGGACAGTCGTGGTCTGTGTGCATGTCGTGCAGCTGTCTGCCAGTGGTGCTGGCACTGACAGGATGACTCTTGGAGGGCATCCCTGCTCATTGAATGTCTGCAGTGGCTGTTGGGTCAGTCTGGTACAGCGATAAAGCCTGTCCTCGCTTGCGTCACATGCACAGCCGAGCGTGAAACTTGAATCATTCGCATGTCTCTCAACGTCAGACCCACCCACCGAGTCTCATTCCCGTTGGTTGGTTCCTTCTGGGTGCAGATGATATGTGTAGTGACTGTGCACACAATATCTTGCCTCCTCCTGCTTCTGTTTTGAAACAGTAGGATGGTGTTCAGTGGGGCTTCAGGCTGCTGCAGGCTGTGTGCAGTGCAAACACTCCACCGGTGCGTGAGGGAACTCCTCCAACGCCCACACTGTCTCACCGTCTGGTGTGAAGACTCTCCACTGTGTGTGCAGTGATGATTTGTGACTGATAACAGCACTGCACTGAGCTGAGAATGATCCACCCCAAATAACTCATGCTCTGTGGTGGTCCCGTAGGGGTCCTGACCGTTAAAGAACAGGATGTAGTATGCAAGCAGCCAGGTAGGCGAGAGCCTGTGATGGCAGAGCTGCAGCGTGCTCCTATAGGGGAAGTGGAGCTGATTAAACGGATGGTGGGTGGAGATACAGGGAGGTGTACCTAATAAAATGCTGGGTTATGGTGCAGCACGCTGCCTGCCTCACGTCGTTTCTGGAGAAAAATCTTCCCTCAGGCTGCAGGTTTTAACCCCGTCAGACCTGCTGGGGCATGAAAGAGGTAGGGAGGGAGAGAGAGAGGGTGAGGGAGAGCGGGAGGGAGAGAGGTAGGGAAACGTAGGGAGAGAGAAAGAGAAAGGTAGGGAGTGAGAGGGAGAGAGAGAGAGTGAAAGAGACAGAAGGAGAGGGAGAGGGGGAGACAGAGAGAGAGAGAGAGAGAGAGAAAGAGGGACAGAGGGAGGGAGAGGTAGAGAGAGAGAGAGAGAGAGAGGGAGACAGAGAGAGACAGGGACAGATGGAGAGGGAAAGGTAGGGAGAGAGAGAGACAGAGAGAGGTAGCGGGAGAGAGAGAAAGGGAGAGACAGAGGGAGAGGGAGAGGGAGAGAGACAGAGTGAGAGGGAGAGAGACAGAGAGACAGAGTGAGAGGGAAAGGTAGGGCGAGATGGGGACAGGGAGAGGTAGAGAGCGACAGAGAGAGGTAGGGAGAGAGAGGGACAGAGGGTGAGAGAGAGAGAGGGTGAGAGAGAGATAGGGAGAGAGAGAGAAAGGGAGAGAGAGAGAAAGGGAGAGACAGAGGTAGAGAGAGAGAGAGGGAGGACTAAGGGAGAAGAAACCCAGACGGAGAGAGAGAGAGAGAGAGAGGACTTGGAGAACGAGTGGAGAGGAGGGAAGGTAGGGAGAGAGAGAGACAGAGAGAGACAGAGGGAGAGAGAGACACAGAGACAGAGGGAAAGGTAGGGAGAGACGGGAAGAGAGAGGGAGAGGGAGAGAGAGAGAGACAGAGACAGAGTGAGAGGGAAAGGTAGGGAGAGATGGGGAGAGAGAGAGAGACAGAGACAGGGAGAGATGGGGAGAGAGAGATGGGGAGAGAGAGAGAGAGACAGACACACAGAGACAGAGGGAAAGGTAGGGAGAGACAGAGGGAGAGGGAAAGGTAGGGAGAGACAGAGACATAGGGAGAGATGGAGAGAGAGAGAGAGAGAGACAGACAGACAGAGACAGAGGGAGAGAGAACGGTAGGGAGAGAGAGAGAGAGAGGTTTAGTACAGATCAGTCTGAGAGCAGCACTGAAGCAAACCTAAAAAAATAAAAACGTCAGGTCACGAAAGGTCAGGCTATAATTTATGCTGATACTAAGATCAGTACTGAGCAGCCGGGGACGGGTTAACGTCATGCCTGAGAGCATTCGCTAGTGCCAGCTAGCTCCTTACCTGCTAGCCTTTGAATGTTGACTGAAGTTGCATTTGTACTGGAATAGCTGGAGAGTGCGCTGCTGCATGCTAGTGTTGGCTAATCGTGTATAATTAGACCTGTAGTGTAACCAGGTAACGGTGCTGAGCACTGCTGGGCGTAGGAGGTCTTGAGAGTTGTATCTCTATGTACTCTGGTGATGTTGCGCTTGATATAGTCATGCTGGGAGAGAGAGAGAGAGGGAGAGAGAGGGAGAGGTAAATGGAGCAGATCGGAGCTTCAGCACTGTCAGCTCGTCTGTATATCCGACGTGTTATTACTTCAATTACAGGGAGCAGAGCAGACTGTTTTCCTCCTGCGTCGCTCCTTTTCCTCTTTTTCCCTGCCAAACTATCGCTTTAAGGAAATGCTTCACTCTAATAATGCTTATGGAATTGTGCGCGCTGTTGTTCTTGCACGTTTGGCTGATTTATTCCTCTATGAATGTGCTCCTAAAGAGAGGAGGAGAGGGGAAGGAGGAGGAGGAGGAGGACACAGAGGGTGCATTTAGGTGCTCAGGTACACCTCTCTCCCTCTCTCCTCAGGTACATTATGCAGGCATGCGGTGCCGCACGCCCCGCTCAGTCTGAACCCGGTGAACCCGGGCTGAATTCACTCCGGATAAATGCACCCATTTACCTCCACCCACCACACAGAAACCTGATTAACCGTATCTCTGTCTCCCTCACTCTCTCGCTCTGCTTCTCCTTCCCTGCCTCTCCCTCTCTCTCTCGCGCTCTCTCACTCTCGCTCTCTCTCTCGCTCTCTCTCTCGCTCTCTCTCTCTCTCTCTCTCTCTCTTTCTCTTTCTCTCTTTCTCTCTCTCTCACTTTCTCTCCCTTTCTCTCTCTTTCTCTCTTTCCTTTTTTTCTTCTCTTTATCTCTCTTTCACTGCTTTCCTTCTTTCTCTCTGTCTCTTTTTTCCCTTTTTTATCTCTTTCACTGTTTTCCTTCTTTCTTTGTTTCCTTATTCTTTCTCTTTCCCTCCCCTCCTCCATCATTCTTGCTCTCCTTTCATCTCTTCTTTTTTCTTCCTTTCTCCATCCTCCTATTTTGTGTCTCTCTCACTCTTTCTCCTTTTTACCTTTACAACCCTCCTTCTTCTGTCTTTCTTTGTCTATCATCGTTGTCTATCTGTCTATCTCTCTTTGTATCTCTCCCTCTCTCTCTTTCTTCTTTTCTCTTTCTCTTTGTCCTCCGCCCCTGGCTCTGTTGAACTATTGCTCTGTTGGCTCTGTTCAAAGTTAACTGAACCCCCCCCACCCCCCCACGCCCCTCTCCTCCTGGTATAAAGGTATGCTCCTGGTTTGGTGTGTGTGTAGTTTGTTGGGTGGTGTGTGTGGCAGTTTCCCCACCAATGCTGTCGGTCCCTGTTCTTTCCCATTCGTCGTGGGGGCTGTAAGGCACCACTCTGGACAGGTGAAGTCTGACACACAGTGCAGTGAGCGGACTGTTATTAGAATGCCTCCACACAAAACACCTGCTGTCTCAGCAGCTTTCAGTCATTCACATTCCTTTATGTTCTGGAGTAGTACAGCCTATTACAGCCTATGGCACGCTATCACTGTCTATCACATCGTATCACACTGTATCACAGCCTACCACATCATATCACACTGTATCACAGCCTATCACACTGTTTCGCACTGTATCACAGCCTACCACATCGCATCACACTGTATCGCACTGTATCACAGCCTACCACATCGCATCACACTGTATCGCACTGTATCACAGCCTACCACACTGTATCACACTGTATCACAGCCTAACACATCGCATCACACTGTATCGCACTGTATCACAGCCTACCACATCATCACACTGTATCGCACTGTATCACAGCCTACCACATCACACTGTATCGCACTGTATCACAGCCTACCACATCGCATCACACTGTATCGCAGCCTACCACATCGCATCACACTGTATCGCACTGTATCACAGCCTACCACATCGCATCACACTGTATCGCACTGTATCACAGCCTACCACATCGCATCACATCGTATCACAGCCTACCACATCACATCACACTGTATCGCACTGTATCACAGCCTACCACATCGCATCACACTGTATCGCACTGTATCACAGCCTACCACACTGTATCACACTGTATCACAGCCTACCACATCGTATCACATCGTATCACATCGTATCACAGCCTAAAACTCGTATCGCCTGTATTCGCACTACTGTAATACAGCCTACGCACTAGTCCGCATCCACTGTATCCGCACTGTATCAGAGCCTACCACCTCGCATCAGCACTGTATCGCACTTGATCAAATCCTACCAATCGCATCTCCGTGATCGTTCACAGTCCTACACATCGATCACCTGTAAGTCTGCACTGGTATCACAAGCCTACCACATCGCATCACATCGTATCACAGCCTACCAAAATCGTGCACTTCGACACCTTGTATCGCACTGTATCACAGCCTATCACAGTAATCGCATCACATACATGTACTCGCTCTGTATCACAGCCTACCACATCGCATCACATCGTATCACAGCCTACCACATCGCATCACACTGTATCGCACTGTATCACAGCCTACCACATCGCATCACATCGTATCACAGCCTACCACATCGCATCACACTGTATCGCACTGTATCACAGCCTACCACATCGCATCACACTGTATCGCACTGTATCACAGCCTACCACATCGCATCACATCGTATCACAGCCTACCACATCGTATCTCACTGTAATCCAG
>JAMWET010004463.1:0-35000 GCA_024036415.1 Prochilodus magdalenae
ACTTCAAAAACAGTAAACTCAGGACCCAACACCAGTATTTACAATATATACAGAAAGTGACCCAAAGCAGTTGCAACATAGTCTTTTGAACCTCTGCATTTCTGGCTGGCTTGGTTCTTACAGCTTCAGAAGTTCTTAGATTTTTAAGAATTTTAGTAGCTCCAGATAGAACTCTGTCTTTATGTAGGATGTGGATACAGCCGGTGAGGTGACACGGAGGGGAGGGTCCCTGTTTCAACTGTTCCTTTATGTCCATACATCCACTGTGTTCTTTGCACCAAACAAACTTCTTGTCTAAGACCAACAAACAAGCAAACAAACAAACAAACAAACAATAATTGCAACACAATTAGCTTCTCATAGCATTTTAGCATAACCTTACCCACTGGCTTAGCACCACAGCAGAATATATTAGCATACTGACAAATAGCAGATTCAGCTCATCAACTTTCCATGAAATTAAAACACAACACAAACAGTTTAACACATCTGCTCATTCACCAAAAATACTCACAACTAACTAGACACAATGACAAACAGTACAGAGTTTCTCATGAAAGGAAAGTTAACTAGATAACGAGTATAAAGACAAGGCACACACGAAGCACATGAGCTCCAAACACTCTCTACATGTTGGTTCCCCCACGGAAAGTACTACCCAACTTGCCACTTTAGAGGACCATTTTACCTGCTGGTGCCCCTGAGGCCACCAACGGTCATTCCTACATACAAATAAAACACTGGTATGAAAACCAGGTGTTTACAAGCTTTAAAAATGTTCCAGGTGGAATACTTTTTTTTACGTGGTTTGTGTAGCTCGGTGGATAACACGCACACTCCCACCAGGGAGTCACCCACCACACATGGGAGAGATCCCAGTCTAGGGTTGGACTATGGACTAGGTGCTCTGCACGTCAGTATGAGTTTCCTGCGACAAGACTCCTAACCTACATGGGTGTTGTCCTACCTGTAAAATAGGAATAACTCCTTGTAAGCTCCCTTTGCTTGACTGAATAAAGACTAGCGTCAGGATAATGATATCAATAACTCTGGGTGTTTTTCAAAACATTGGGCAGAGCTCAGGTATGGTTATCATCATTAAGTAAGGTGTATTGTACTGCCATAGGAATAGTCTTCTCTCATTGCTGACTTTTATAAACAGATCTACTACTCATTCTTCTTTCTTGGTCCACATTTTTTGTCTAGCTAAACGTCTGTTTTATGTAGTTAATTTCAGGTATTAATCAACATCATGACCAACTTCAGATTGTTTTGTCTGATTGGAAAGTGGTTTGCTGTGTTGTGCAGCTTTTACATTATGAATGCAGTTTCCTCCATACCAACAGAAATTTCTGGAATTGTTTCTTTCTCTTTAAAATGAACGGATAGAAATAGTAAACCCCATCTATTGTACTTCTGCTCAACCCAGAGGCACCATTTCTGATACACCATCTTGGGACAGACCCCCAGGTAGGAATTCAACGTTGGTTCGACCTGCACTACCGTCCAAACCCCGCCCCCATTTTTACCTCATTCAACATATCTTGTTTTCTTTACATATGGTCACCAAACTGCATGAACTCACTCGGGGCAGATACCCAAACTCTAATCCACAGACATATGGACCAACACTCCTCTATATGTATCATTTATTCATCTCTCGTTCCTCCCATATCATCCGCAGTCTGGCAGAAATGGAAAGCCATTTAAACTGCAAAACCAATCCTCGTTTCCTTCAGGAAATGTGCTTTTCTAGTTCTATATTTAACAATGTATAAAATAGGTAATTTGGCCACACTAAACATTTTGCTATCTCTCTGAATGATTCCTTAAGTTCTTTTAACCTAATTATGCCCTGCTTTATTGGAAGGGATGGCTCATTGGACTTCATATTGGGAGTAAACAGAATCCAAAAGCAAGTGCCACGCTTGAAATCAGCTTCTCTAAATAAAGTAGCCTGTTCTGATGATTTTCAATGCTACCAAAGTATCCTTCGTAGCTTTTTGTCCCTCATAACCCTTACACACACATCTGAACGAAAGTGAGTGAACTGTAAAAGTAGTGTAGAGTAAGATGTAGTGGAGTCGATGAGCATGACATGAGAGTTGTCTGCTGTACCACACTTCCACATCAAACCACATGCCACATCCTAAACCCATCTTCTAGTGAAGACCATGCCAGTCAAGTAGGGGGTTGCTATGATTATGTAAATGTTGAAATTAGCTCAGTATGAGTGTCACTTTCTAAAGTTTAATAACCATGAAGTAAACCCCTAAAAAACCGTAAAAAAAAAATTTTTAACTGAAAAGCCAGTAAAATTTAGAGTACACCATTTCTTTAGTTTGTTTAAGAGGAGATTGATTAAATTCAGGATGTAAAATGTAGTTTTACACATCCATACTGTAAATATATCTTCCACACTGTGGGTATTACTATCATACAGTGCATATTAGAACTATACTGTACATATTAGTACTATATTGTACATATTAGTGTTATACTATACGTATGACTACCATATGGTACATATTACTACCATATTGTACATAACAGTAGCCCTAAACTGTACATTTCACTACCACTGTATTATCCACGCGTATTTTTCTATACTCAATACGACCACACTGGGCTGTACCCATATTACATATACCAACAGCCCGTATTACTACCCATAAAGTTTAATTATGCACTAGTCTGCCACAGAGTACTACTAACTACGATAACTGTACATACCACTATAACTATCCTTCCCTCGGCATCCTTCCCTTCGAAACAATACTGGTTGGCAACTTAGGCACCTTTAACAAACATGTGAGTAAGGTGCAACAATCAGCCCTAATGGCGTGTCAGGACAAAAGAGCTCCGGGGTCGACGCTCGCAGAGTGTTAAAAGTCAAGCCTGGATGGTTTATTAAAACAGGGAAGTGATCAAAACTATGCACCAATGTAATACAACAACAGGGGTAGGGCTAGAGAAGGGTAGTCGAGGTAGGCAAAGTCGGAACCAGTAGAGACAATCAGCGGAGGCTATCAAGTTTAGAGGGAAAGGCAAAAGGGTAGTCGAGAAAACAGGAAAACAGAGATCAAGAAACCAGAAACTGAGTCACCACAGTGAAAGCAACGCCTCAGAAATGAAAACTAAGTTAGCAAAAGCGTCGCAAAAGCTGAAGCGGCGAGGGAGAGGTATAGAATGGAGGCCGAATAATTGGGTTCAGCTGTTCTCCCCTAAAAACTTCGGTGAGGGTGAGCGACACCTGATTGTGACGCCTTTTAGCGTGGCGTCATCGAACGTGGCCCTCTGGGCATTTGAGTCCGTAGAAGGCACGGTTAGCAGGGAAAACCGTAAGCGTGCCACTCACCCCCCCCCCCCAAGAGTCACGATCGGGACGAACGGAGGACGGACCTACCATGACGACCCCCCCCCTCCAGCAGGCAGGCGAATCTGGTCGACACGCTCACGAGACCTGCAGCGGCGCGGGGGTGGGGGGGGGAGGAACTGGGGTCCCTCCGACGGGGCCACACCCCTGGGGATCGTGGTATCTCCCGGAACTGGGAGATAAAAGCCGCCTATGGCGACCACGGTCTGCGATTAGCTGACGGGCTCAAGGTAAAACCGCCTTGGACGGCCACGCTGTCCCTCCGGCAGACGGGTTCAAGAAACGGCCCCCTAGGACGGACTCTGGACCTGGGAGCAGGACGAGATGAGGATGACCGTTGTGGGAAATCAGTTGATGAGGTGCCCGGATCTAACACCGTCCCCGCCGCAGGCACGCGCAGCTGCGCCTCTTCCGGACCAAAAACCCTCCCAGTCCACCAGGTCTTACAGCGTGTGGGGCACCTCCCCTCCTGTCTAAGAGTCCCAGCAGCCGACGAACAGCCGTATACAGGAGCTGCCCTCGACCCAGATACCGGGGTTGGGGGAGGCGCGGTGGCCTCCGGAGATGCCGCATCTAATGGGCCAGGGCACCAACAGGATATTAAGCCAGTGACACATGAAAGGACACGAGCATACTCTGTACTGAGCAGGCAATTCTAATTTGTATGTCACATCGTTTATTTTATGAAGTATCTTAAACGGTCCAATGTAGCTTAGGCATCAGCTTTCTACTCCCTTTCTGTTAACCTGAAGTCCCTGGTCCCGAGGAGCCTACCACACTCGGTCACCGGATTGTAGGAGGGGGTGTCTCCTCTACGTCTGGTCGGCGTAGTGCTTGTGCTTCCTAAGGGAGAGTTCTCAATACGCTGGGTGGGTCTGTTCCCACACTTCCTCACCTGTCTCCGCATCCAATGTTCTACAGAAGGGAACGTCCGATGACTGAGCAGAAACCAGGGCACTTTTATTGAGCGGAGGCTGGTAACCTAACATACATTGAAAAGGCGGTGAGAGAGGTGGTGGAAACTGACAAAGAGAAGTTTCTGTGCCATTTCGGCCCCAAGGGCAGATACGCCCGACCAGTCATTCTGATTCTCGTGGCAATAGACCCGCAAGAACTTACCAAGTTCTTGGGTTCATTCGCTTCACACATGCCCGTTAGCCGTTGTGGATGGTGAACCCAGAGGTCAGGGCTGACCGACACACCCAATCGTTCCATAAAGCCCGACCCAAACTTGAGACGTGAATTGGGTGCCTCGGTTCAGACACAAGTGTTCTCTGAATCCCACTGAAAAAACGAAATGACGTAAATTAAAAAGGCATTCGGCGGTGCGGCGGTCTGGAAAGCCGTAGGTAAGGAACGGAAAATGGAAACGAAAACGACGGGGGAAACCCACACGTGAAACCTGATCGATAACGGTAAAGAATTACGGTGTTGCCCTCGGAATCAGGAAGGTCTGTGACAAAGTCGACACAGCTAATGTGACCAGGTGACCAGGGACGCGATGATGTGGGATAGGCAAGGGCATTAATTTCCCTGCAGGTAGGGCACGGGGGGTCTTACACTGGGAGCAACGTTTTAGAGCACGATGAAACAAAACGATGTACGTCTTTGCTCATACTCTCCCACCAGTATTTTCCCGGAGAGGAGTTGGTAAAGTTTCGGGTCTCTCCGGGGATGGCCGGAGGTGAGAGACGTACATAGGGCCCACGTAACGAGTCGGTCGCGAAACTTGCGTCCAGGTACATACAATCGATCCGTGGGACCACGTCTCCGCGGGACAGGTTTCTACCATGTTGAGCCGATTACGATCTCGTCACTACGATTCTCCCACATTGACGGGAGACTGACAGAAACTATGTTGGGTTCGAGTATGGGTTTGGATGCGGAGGCTCGCTTTGGTTCTATTGTTTCGAAGATACGAGATAACGCCATCCGCGGCCTTGGGGTTGCGTGTACCAGGATGGTAAGTAATTTTGGGAAATTAAATCGCGAAAAAAAACAAGCGGACCCAACGAGCTTGGCGGGAATTTAGGCGCTTGGCTGAACGAACGGTATTCTAGGTTCTTTATGGTCCGTAAGGACCAAGAACGGGATACTGAGCGCCTTCTAGCCCAGTGCCGCCATTCGTCGAAAGGCAAGCTTTATGGCCAGGAATTCCTTATACCCCAATTACCATTAGTTTTCTCTCCGCTGGAAGACAGTTGAGTTTTGTGGAGGAGAAAGTACGCGACGGGAGCGTAGTTTTTGGTAGGTTCAGCCCACTGCGCTGTGAGAGAGAACAGCGCCTACTCCCACATTGGAACGAAGCATCAACCTCAACTACGAACGGATATTCGTGGGTCTGGATGCTGGAGCAAAGGAGCAGTGGGTGAATCTCCTTTTTGAGCTCCTCGAACGCGCGCTCCCTGCGCCTGAGGTTCACCCAAACCAAACGTGTTGGCGTTACCCTTTAGCAGAGTTGTCAGAGGAGCAGCGACTCCGAGCTAAAAGTTCACTCCTATAAAACGCAATAGAAATTTTGAGAAAAACCCGGAACAAATTTCTGGAGTAGTCACGGATGGAATTGGGAAATAGCCAGTTAGCGACAGCTGTGATTTTGCTGGTCGTCCATGAACGACCCCCTCGGAGCTAATAATATAGCCTAGGAACGACACGGAACTTAAATGAAAATTCGCACTTCTCCCCCCTTGCGACGTATAACTGATTTTCCAAGAGGCGAGAGAGAACCCTCCCGTTACGTGCTGCACAGAGTAGGGAGGTCTGGTGAATACACGAGTATATTCGTCGATATACGCGATGACAATCGGCCCAACACATGTCCGGAGAACGTCCATTTATGAACGATTGGGAAGACAGAGGGAGGCATTTACCAAACCGAAAACTCATAACCCTGTACTCGTAATGCCCCCTAGCGGTTTTGGGGGAGGGAAAGCTGTCTTTCCACTCGTCTCCCCTTCTAAAACCCTGATCAAAATTATATGCGCTGCGCAAATCTAATTTTAGTAAAGATCGTTTGCGCCTCACACACGTTGCTCCAGAAGCCACAGGGAACTAGAAGGGATTGGATATGAAAATGGTTTAGTGATAGCGTTCAAGCCACGATAATCTATACATGGTCTAAGGACCCAACACCGTCTTTTCTTTTTAACAAAGAAAAAAAAAAAAAACCAGCGGCCGCGGGGGAAGTGGGAAGGCCTTATGTAACGCCCTGGGCCAATGCCTCCTGTATGTATTCCTCCATTGCTTGGTCCTCCGCTCGTGTGTGAGCGTATTGCAATACACACGGGACTTGGGTGGAACTTGATCGTTAAGTAAATCAATAGCACAGATAATCGTACTCTCTATGGGGGTGGGTAACTTGGGGTGGCGTTGGCTTTATTAAATACCCTCCGCCAGATCACAGTACTCAGGGGGAATACATACTGGAGAGGCTGATCAGGAGCTCTTTTTCACGATAGAAGTAGAGGAAATGACAAGCACTAGGCAAAACTGAGACAAATGGGTTAAAACAACTACGGGGACCAGGCAATGATGTCTCGGTTAGGGGACCAAGAAATGGAAGGGTCAATGTAACTTTAAGCCAGAGAAAGTCCGAGGATAACGGCGTATTCGGCCGTTTCCAACAAAACAAAAAACGGTAACTTTTCAGAATGTAAAGCACTAAGTGTCCATGGTGTGACAGGTGAGGTGATGCTGGTGACGTAACCCGGCCCCACGGGATCCCCATCCACCGCAGAAAGGCTCGTAGGGGGCGCTTGAGAGTAGAAACAGGCAGCCCTTTGGAGTAGCTTGACCACTTGTACATATTCATAAAATTGCCCTCTGCACAGAGTCTATGAGGGCTGGAAACACACAGGCAAAAATTCTCATAATAAGAGTCACGTGGAATCATGAATGACTTAGGCGACCATCCCCGGATCGGGGGGCTACTCACAGCGGGAGGTACGGGGATGTGGCGCTCGGACTGAGCGGTGCTATCCTGGCCTGTTGGTGAATGACAGTGGATTCCTTTTGGGGACCGCAGGCTGCAGTTTCTCAGGATGTGGCCCCCCCCCCCCCGGGTTACCGCGCAATATACAGGCACAAACCTCTGCGCATACGTCATCCGACGTTTGTCTCTCACCGGGGGGATAGGCGTGATGTATCTACCTGCATAGGCTCCTCAGGGCTCGAGCTCGTCTTGCGTAGAGGAGCTCGTGAGGTCCAGCGTAGTGCGGAGACGGGGTGTTCTGTGTCCAGTGGATTAGCTGGGCCGAGCGACGGTACACGAGGAGACGCCTTTCGAGGTGCTGGAATTTCGCTCCGTTCTTGAGCTGATCCAGGCGTTGACGTTATAGCGAGTGGTGAGATGAGCTCTTCCAGGGTCAGGCCACACTGTGTCGAAATGTCAGATAAGCTGTGAGTTCTTTGCGCGAATGTCCATAATGCAGTGCCGTGGCGGAACGCCGTCAGAAGTGCCGGCTCGTTCCCCAGCCGGTACCCTGCCGCCACGGTTCGGAACTCCAAGGCGTATTGCGCCACCAGACCGGGACCCCTGGTGGAGCTGGAACAGTAGATCCCCAGCGGTTCTTACCCTCGTTTGGATGATCAAAGACCGCCTTGAAATCTTTGATATAAAATCACACCTCGTAAGTTCCCCTCTCATAACTCGGCCAAACGGCGGTAGCCCAGTCTAAAGCTTTCCCAATGAGTAAAGAGAGACCACGAAGGCGATACGTGACTTATCCGAGCATGGCGGAGAATTGGCAAAGTAGATAGAGCACTGTAACAGAAAGCCGCTACACAAATTGGGGGCTCCATCAAACATTTCTCCCGGTTTTTACCGAACAGGGAAAGAACCAGAGTTGGGGAGAGGAGTGGCAGCTGGTTTCTATCCCGGTCCGAACCGAGAACCTGTAATTGAGCCAAGTGCGCAGAAATATATCTCGCAGTCTCTTAGCCGAGGATCTGCGCCAGCTGAGTTTGCTGTACAGATTGCTAGCTTTAGCGAGATCACTTACAGAAAACAGAAGAGAGCATCTACTGTCTGGTGATGCTGGGCCTAACAGGCGACCTTGGTTCACCAAAGCCTCCTGGAAATCTTTTAACTCTGCCATCGGTGAGGAGGCAGAGCTTTTTTGTCAGGACAAAAAGACTCCGGGTCGAGACGCTTTGCAGAGTTAAAAGTCAAGCCTGGACTGTTTATCTAAACAGGGAAGTTGATCAAAACTATGCAACAATGTAATACAACAACAGGGGGTAGGGCTAGAAACGTAGTCGAGGTAGGCAAAGTCGGAACCAGGTGGGAGAAGAGACAATCAGCGAGAGGCAAACAAGTTTAGAGGGAAAGGCAAAAAGGGTAGTCGAAAACGGAAAACAGAGATCAAGAACCAGAAACGAGTCAACACAGTGAAAAGAACGCTCAGAAAATGCAAACTAAGTTGGGCAAAGCTTCGCAAAGGCTGAAGCGGCGAGGAGAGGTATAAATGGAGGACGAATAATTGGAGTTCAGCTGTTCGCTAAAACTAAAAACTCCGGTGATGGTGAGCGAACCGGATTGGACGCTGGCGTGGCGTCATCGAACGTTGCCCTCTGGGAAGTTGAGTCCGGAGAAGCACGGGAGCAGGGAAAACCCGGAAGCGTGACATTGCGCTTTGTACTGTATTACATGGACACAAAAAAACTGTCACTCATCTAAACTCTTTGGCTGCGGTATTTCACATGAAAATCTATATGTATTAACATACATGGATTTCCATCACATTTAGCTTGTATTTGTCATGTGGGCATATATGCCAACAAAAATTGGACAAATTGGATATTTTAGCCGCATTGACACGATATGATTAAAAAATTATATATATATTGTTGTCAAAAAACATTTTGTCTTTATTTTTCTTTACATCTTAAAAGCTTTAATTCCTCTTCCAGTTTACTCAATCTTCATCATGGACAGATCAATAGAATTGGTCCAAAACAGATTAGAAAAAAATCTTATATCAGCCTCCACTACAGGTTAAGAAAGCTGTTCTATCCTCCTGTAAAGTTCCATTTTGTAGGTTTTTAAGGTGGACTGTATAATTTCATGAGTGCTGTTTTGTAGTTTGATGTCTTCACATTTATTCTCAGTTAAGATAAACATGATGAGAACCTTCTATTAATAAACTTTTGACCGGTATCAAAATACATATACAGTATGTACCTATGTATTTCAAAATATATTAATGCATCTTCATGATATACACTCATATATCAGATCGAGGCAGTATATCAGTGTGCTAGCTCCTAATGGACATACTAGTCCAAGTGCTTTAAGTGGTTTTTAAACAGAAGCGATTTAAATGCAGCCTGTAGACGGACGGCTCTGTCTATGTGCTTATGCAGTACGGACATGCCAGTCTAGCGTGCTGGATCAGCGTATCAGTATACTGTGTGTTTACCATATCGATCATATAAATGTTTATTAACATATCGATGGTGATTTAATAAACTACATTTAAACTTAAACAACTAATAACACATCAAAGGTTTCAGTACATGAAGCAACAATACAAGTCGGCATTTAAGTGACATCCCTAACCCAGCTCAGTTCCTATAGTGTAGTTGTTATCAAGTTCGCCTAACACGTGAAAGGTCGTTGGTTTGAACCCTATTATTCAATAGACTTTTCACTTCTACATGCTCTTCTTACTGGATCTCCGTCCATAAACATGTCTGCACATCAGCAACATGCAGAGAAATATTCCCCCTAAATACATTTAAGCTTTTGGCCAAAACAATAACACTGAAGGTGGTTGAAGCATATGTATTCATGTGTAATCAGCTGTATGAATACACTGTTATAAGAGGGACGCCTATTCACTGCTATTCTCATTACAGGACTGTCCTGAATAAACCATGGATAAATAAACAGTCTGACCACTAGATGGTGCAATGGGTTAGGGTTAGGGTTAGGCTGAGCTCTTACAGGAACCCGCTGACTTCTTATCAAGTTTAATAACAGTTTCAAATAAAGTAATCATTGTGGAAGACTTTAATATTCACCTTGACAAACCACAGGATCCACTTAGTACTGCGTTTTTATCCATCCTAGACTCATTCAGTATCACTCAGAATATAATGGGACCAACTCATTACTCTGGATTTAATTTAACCTTCGGAGTGAACAGAGATAATCTAACTATATTCCCTCACAGCAGTCTTAGATCATTATCTAATCTCATAACAGATCAGCTTTAGTCATGCTATAGGTGTTTAAGTGCGTTATGACATCCTCTACACCTCGTGACTTTATCGAAAACCTCCCAGACCTGTCAAATACTATTAGCTGTCTGTCTGAACCCACTGATCTAGATACTCTGACCCAATGCTTGGAGGACACTTTTCACTCTACCCTAAATAAAGTGGCTCCATTAAAACGTAAAAGAATTAGGCAGAAGAAACTAGCTCCATGGTATAATGATCACACTCGAGCACACAGACTGTCAGACAACTAGAGCATAAATGGCGCCTGACTAAACCTGAAGTGTTCCAGTCTGCCTGGAAGGATAGCCTCACAGACTATAGAACAGCTCTAAGTGTAGCACGTTCAGCTTATCTGTCCTCACTGATAGATAATAACAAAAATAATCCAGGATTATTATTTAGCACAATCTCTAAATTAACCCAGAGTCAATCTGCGACTGAACCCCAGATACCGTTAACATACAGGAGCAATGACTTTATGAATTTCTTCAATAACAAAATTAAAACAATTAGGCTAAAATACAAAATGCGCAGGTAACAGCTTCAAGTGTTAATGCTAATGCTAATCTAGAGCACAGTATAACTCCTGCAGAGAGGCTGGAATCTTTCTCTGTATTCCAACAAAGAAATCTACTTCAAATCATTCCATCCTCAAAACCATCTACATGCATACTAGATGCAGTTCCGACTAGTTTACTGAAGAAACTCCTCCCAGAAATAACCACGCCTCTTCTGTCTATAATAAACTCATCTTGTAGCCTTGGTTACGTCCCAAAATCCCTTAAATTAGCAGTAATTAAGCCTTTAATTAAGAAACCTAATCTTGATCCCTATGAGCTAGCAAACTACAGACCCATTTCAGATCTCCCATTCAGATCAGAGACTTTAGAGAAAGCTGGAGCACCACAGTTCAGCTCCTACCTGCACAGGAACAACATCTATTAGGAGCTCCAGTCTGGATTTAGGCCTCCTCACAGCTCCGAGACAGCACTGGTGAGAACTGGACATGATCTGTTACTGTCTCTGACAGAGGGAACTCATCCTTACTGGTCCTACTGGATCTTAGAGCATCTCACACCATAGACCACTCCATCCTACTAGACAGGGTGGAGAACTGGAGGAGGAACAGGAGAAGCTCTTTCATGGTTCAGATCTTACTTAGCGACCGCTATCAGTCTGTAAATATAAATGCTCAGTCATCCACTCACACAGAGGTACAGTGTGGGGTTCCACAGGGATCTGTCCTAGGACCTATATGATTTACCTTATATATGCACCACTCGGTACCATAATCAGAACCAGAACATAAACCTCCGCTGCTATGGCGATGACCCACACCTGTACATCTCAGCTAGACCAGACGATCCACTCCACCTTAATAAGATAGAGGACTGTGTTAAAGACATAAGAGGCTGGATGTCCAGTAACGTCCTCCTACTGAACTCAGACTGAACAGAAGTTCTTATACTCGGTTCCAAAGCTTTTAGAACCGAGCCGTCTGCATCACCACTCAATCTAAACAGCTCCTCAGTCCCACCAGGTCCCTCTGTAAACAGTCTCGGTGTGAGGATGGATCCTGATCTGGCCTTCGATGAGCATATTAATAATATCACTAGAGGAGCTCTTCTACATCTACACCGTCCTGCTGAACTCAGAACCGCCCTGTCCCTACAGGACGCAGAAGAGCTAGCTCCACCTTCATCACTTCAGGGCTGGGTTACTGTAACGCCCTGCTTCCTGGCTGTTCCAGCGAAAGCCTTAAACTCCAGTTAGTCCAGAACGCTGCAGCCCGAGTCCTTACAGGAGCTAGAGAGTCTGATCATATCAGCCCAGTCTGATCATATCCACCCAGTCTGATCATATCAGCCCAGTCTGATCATATCAGCCCAGTCTGATCACATCAGCCCAGTCTGATCATATCCACCCAGTCTGATCATATCAGCCCAGTCTGATCACATCAGCCCAGTCTGATCATATCAGCCCAGTCTGATCACATCAGCCCAGTCTGATCATATCCACCCAGTCTGATCATATCAGCCCAGTCTGATCTAACTCACACTGGTTACCAGTTAAACTCCACACTGGGTATAAACCTCTCCCCCTGACGTATAGAGCTCTAACGGCCTCACTCCTCTGTACCTCACTGACCTTATCTCGTACTATGAGCCGTCACATGACCTTAGGTCTCAAAGTGCAGGTTCTCTATTAGTGCCTAGAATTAACAAAGTTGTGCTTATTGTCCAGTAACCCCTACAGTATCTCCACCACTGCACTCCCTTCACTGGCTTCCTGTAGCTGCCCGCATCAGATTTAAAACTCGCCTACAAAGCCAAGACTGGACCGGCCCCTCCCTCCTTATGGCACTGGTCGATCTATACCTCGAGCCATTCGAGTTTCATGTACAGCTCGTCTCGACCCGCCATCCCTGAGAACACATGGAGGACATGCGTCCAGACTCTTCTCTGTCCTGGCTCCCAGATGGTGGAATGAACTCCTTACTAGGCTGCCCCACCGTGAGAAGCTGCCTAGCGGAGTCGTCTCGCGGTCTCCGAACAGCGGAGTCCTTCGAGAGTGAGCCACTTCAAGCGCAGACTGAAGACCCGTCTGTGTGTAAAGTACCTCAGTGAGTGAGCTCTAGTAGATGTGGAAGTTATTTGTGAATGTTGAAAAACTTAATACTCATAATTCCTTCCTTCTCTCTAGGTATGAGCGCTGGGCTGAGTTGCCAGGTAGTGCTTTTATGCATACTTATGCATAACCTAAAGGTCCCATTGTTGTTTTACTGGTCTTTGTTTTAGAAGTCTGTCTGTCCAGGCTGTCATACATCTGTCCAGGTGTCATATTAGCACCTGTATAGTTATTAGAAATGTATGTACCTTTGCCTAAGCTTGTTGTAAGCTTGACTGTATGTCATATGTTCCATAAATATTATGTATGTATTGTGTACTTATTTTATCTACCACACGTACCTGCCGGTAACTTTCATCTTCACTGTAAACTACCTTCCCCTGTATTTCCCAATCAGCGAGCCCTGCTGACAAGTTTGTACAACTGCATAACCATAATTCATTTCTCCATTAGTTCTTCCAGAAATGAAATCCTGAACACAGCTGTGTGTCATATAGAACATGAGAATCAGATCTTCATCCTCCTAAGAATAAAATCTTCAGTTTATGTTGGGCATGTGGCGTTCAGTAAAGCCAGTGAAAAAGACAGCCTGAAAAAAGGCAACTCCTCCTACAGTATCCCAGGTAAATAAGGGTGTGAGGAAACCAGGCCTACGTAAGGTATCTATAAACACTGCATAAGATAAAATTCCTGAAGATATTAAATTTAATGCCATCCAGGAATAGATATGACTAACCGTTCAGTCAGAGGATATTAGTCTATTCCTCAGAAATCAGAACAGCTCTTTAAATAACAGGACTGTAACGGAGAACAGTCCGCGTCTTTTACTCAGGTGAAGTAGATAGATAGATAGATAGATAGATAGATAGATAGATAGATAGATAGATACTTTATTGATCCCGAGGGAAATTTAGCAGCCAGTAGCGGTTTCACAAAAAGAACAGTACAGATATGAATAATAATACAAAAAAAGAAATAAAACAGTGTTGTGCAGTATGAGAAACCTAAATGGGTCGGTCAGTAACGGCAGTAGTATTACTAACTGTTAAGCTATAAGCTATAGAACTATACATAGTGTGGGTCACTATCAATGGATATGTAAATATATCTCCCTTCGTAAGGAGGCAAGAAATATATACAAGAGTACAAATATAACTGCAGGCTGTAGAAAAGTAAATAAATAAATAAATAAATGTGCAAGGGACGCGGTTATCAGCAGATAAATGACCGAATGAATTAACATCATAAACATGATATTTAAGTGGAGTTGAGTGTCCAGGAGTTCAGGTGTACAGTATATACAGTAAAGTGTCTGGGAGTGTCCAGGAGTTCAGGTGTACAGTATATACAGTAAAGTGAATACTGCATAAATAAATGAGTCTCTGATTAAACAAGAGAGTTTACTCCTCAGCAGTCCTCTTCCCTCTTCCGGCCCTGCTGGGAGGAGTTGAGGAGCCTGATGGCTCTCGGGACAAAGGATCTCCTGAGTCTGTCCGTGGAGCAGCTCTGTGACAGCAGCCTGCCACTGAACTTGCTCCTTCTGTCCATGATAATGGTATGCAGTGGGTGCCCATCATCATCCATCATAGACAGCGGTTTGTGCAGTGTCCTCCTCTCCGCCACCTTCACCACCGAGTCCAGCTCCACACCAAGTACTGCCAGTGATCAGGCACCAGGATACGCCTCCATCCCGCTCGGCTCAGCAGAATGTGGGGTGGGCCCACTGGTTTTCAGTTTAGAGAACTAGCTAGCATAAGCATAAAGTAACACTGCCAGAGAAACGTCTGCGCTAAAGGGAAGAGAAAACTGATGTAAGGTTTCTAATTCGCTAAGGTGCAATTTCAGTTAGCCATATAAAGTCCATCTCAGATCCTAAAAAGAGATCTCCTCAACATAAAACCCCAGTGGCCATCTTGGCCTGTTCTCCTAACGTGTAGGTTCGCTGGTGGTTTTGACAGTGAATGAATTGGCTGTATCTGCCTTGGAAACTTTGTGATATCTGGTTTCTATTCCCACCACTGTAAAGATCTGCGTCTGTAAGTTTCTCGACCATAAAGGATTTAGAATTACAGGGTTTACATCTTAGGGACTAAACCAAGCAGAAATTTTGAAAACTGGTGGACCTCCCCTTTAATGTTAAAAGGTGTGTCCTGTCGTGGGACATGGACAGTGTCGTTCTTGTCTGATTGCTTCATGAGGATACCTTGAAGGATCAGTTATTTTTGAAGGAGAACATTTTCTCAGACTTTGAGTGTTCTGCTGGGGTCTTGGAGGTTCTGTATAGTCACCCAGACTGTTTTGGTGTGGAACAGAAGCTCAGGTGTGTTTATGGTGGTATCTACGGTGACCGCAGGGGTCGTGATTTCTCCAGTGTAAGCTTTATTGTCTGAACCTCCAGTAAACCTACATGACTTCTAATGGGAGTGTTTCTGTATGAATGTATGTTTAATGGTGGTGATGGTGGTGATCCTGATAATGGTGGTGATCCTGATAATGGTGATGGTGGTGATGGTGGTGATCCTGATAATGGTGATGATCCTGATAATGGTGGTGATCCTGATAATGGTGATGATCCTGATAATGGTGATGGTGGTGATCCTGATAATGGTGGTGATCCTGATAATGGTGATGATCCTGATAATGGTGATGGTGATCATGGTGAAATCTTTCAGCAGCCTATGTGTAGCTCTCTGGATATTTAAATCACCCTCTGTCGGGTGGAGTCTCCGCCGGTGAGTGACAGCAGCAAACCCTGCCGGAGAAATAAAAACATCCAATCACGGCTCACCAGCTGCCTTACGCCCTCCAATCACGTCCTGGTATATGGAGTGGGCGTGTTCTTTACCGGAAGCGCGCAGGAGTTAAGATGGCGCTGCAGAGAGGACGTTCTCCGGGCAGGACGGTGGTGTAAACACAAAACCGGCCGAAACGCAGTGATGTCGTTTCTAAGTGCGGTACGAACACCGGAGATGTGTGCGGTTGAGATGTGAGGGTAGTAGGTGTGCAGTGTGGAGGGAGAAACCTTTCCATGCTAGTGTTTAGCGAGCCGTTCTGTTTACACTGATGAGCTAGCTGTGCTAACTTGGCTAGCTGATCTGACTAAGCGGGTCCTCCTTAAACAGCGGAGCAGGACAGGAGAAGGTTATCAGGACAGTCGGCTTCATTAAGCTTTACAGCACTAACGTGTGTTATGGTATGTACACTGTAGGGTTAGCAGTTAGCTGTTAGCAGGTTAGCCTCTCAGTGACTGACAGAAGCGCTTGTTTAGCTCTGTCTCTTTATAAAGAGGTGACTCCCGGAACTCAGGGTCCTGTCAGAGGGAACGCTGGTTAGCCTTTATCATCCTTCCAGAACTGGTAGTGTATATCTGTGATCTGTGGTGCTGGAGTGATACTGATGTACTGCACATGTATTAAAGTTCCATTATAGACTCCAGTAAATGCTGTATGGTTTATTTACTGTGTCTGTCTAAAAGAGAGAGTTATTTACATTAGGTTCTGTGAAGCAGCTGCAGATCTAAGAATCATATCCCTTTCTAGAATCTCTGCTGGCAGCACAGTTTATCAGACGCGTAGTGTGTAATGATCCATAAAGCTATTAATAGTGTGTTTTATTACACATCTTTAGAGCTTGTATTGACCAGTCTCAGAAACCGTCAGCCAGAGCTGCTGATCAATCAGAGCTGTATTAGATTACTGACCTTTCGACCGGATCAGATTTTAGATCTGCAGTTCTTCTGAGAAGCTTCTGGAATATTAAAAGAGCCATAGTTGTGTTCGTGGTGATTCCTCTCCTGCTCCTTTACTCTCTCTGGTCGTGATTTTGTAAAACAGTGTTCTGTGTGGGAGAGAGGTTCCCAGGCTGGTGTGTACTCTGAGCTTTAGAACTCTGCAGAACATTTCCATGCACAAACCACAAGCAACAAACTGCATGCAGTAGGGCCGAGGGTTTTGCTTTCTGTACTGACCTGCAGTATGTGCTGTATTTCTTTTAGGCCTGAGCTCCAGAGATCTCCCTGTGCCTGTCCATCCCATAATGTCCGTTCACTGAAAATGGGAGGCAGTGGATCCAAAGCAAAAGGAGTCTGGCCTTTCTCTGGCTCAGGAGCTGGTGGAGACTCTCCTGGTGATGCCAGCGAGCAGTCCTTGGCCCGACTCCGTGGCTCCAAAAACACAACCCCATTTGTCTTTACCAGAAGAAGGCAGGTGGTGTTTATTCACTGTTCACACAGAAATCACACGGTGCTCCTCACATTCACTTCAGGGTAATGCAGGATTGGCAGAGCTCCTAGGTAGGGCAGGGAATGATAACCGTATTGCCGCAGTCTTGTGGTCGTGTGAGGCCTGACGTGCGGTTGAGCTCATTCCCATCATCACAGCAGTTCATTTATTACTCTGGTGAAAGTTGATTCACCGATATTGTTACTCGCACTTGGTGTCAGTTTCTCTGATCTCCTACTTCTGTTTATCTCAAAGCCTGCAGCTTGTCTACCGTAACTCTCTGGGATCTTTAGCGCTGGTATCTTTTATGGCATTCTGGCCCCCGAAATTTGCAGCACCACCACTCCACTTCTTTAATCCATTAAATTAAACTACACCAACACTGTGAGACGGTGTTAGCTGTTGTGCTGTGTATTGTGCAGGGAGTATAAACACTGTCCATATGTCTGCCTGAGGCATTGACGTTAAAGCTGAGCCCTTGACACATCGTAAATGGTGCTTCTTTCAGAATTAATTAATGAATTAGAAGGGAGATGAGCTGAGCAGGACCTGCAGGCATGGAAGAGCTAACTTTAATGCTAAATACAACCAAACTAAACTTTTTCTCTTTTGTCAGCTTGATAGACATATAGGCGAATGAACGAACAGAAGTTTATGACTTTATTACATATATATTTAGAAATGAGGTGTGTATATGCTGAGGGTCACACGCAGACATTACAGCAGCTCATCCTCACCTGAACATTCTCTCTGTTAGAGCCTGTTAAGTACATGATTAACTATCAGTTTAACACACCAGCCGGTTACTGAGTTCAGGGAGGTTGAACAGGAATCCAGATGGCGATTGAAAAGCTGCTGTGTTCTTGCAGTTCCCTGTACTATGACGAAGATGGGGATCTGGCTCATGAGTTCTATGAGGAGACAGTGGTGACCAAAAATGGACGAAAGAAGGCCAAGCTGAAGCGGATCCAAAAGAACCTCATACCTCAGGTATCTAGGAACTAAAGTTCCCTAAAATTATTATTATTATTAATTATTAATTAATTAATTATTATATATTATTATTAATGTATTCATTTGGAGAAAACTGATTTTACTGCTGCTACTTCACTAATGTTTGGACAGGAAAAAGATTTATTAATGTTCCTATTAGCAGGGAGTTAATTCATTTTTAGTTATGCAGCTACATAAGAGCAGTTCATAATCCAAATCAAAAGTTTGACTGTCAAATTAATTGTCAGTGTCAACCCTACTGTGGACAGAGTTTGATCCTGAGTACAGTTCTGTGCTAAACGGTGGGTGTCTCTAGTCGAATGACAGTGAACACAGCACAGTACATCCAGAGTCAGTGTGGTCTTCATGCGAGATGGGTGGTCTTCGTACGGGATGTGTTCTTACTTTCACAGAGATAATCAGTAAAGTGTGTAACTGGGATAGATGCTTTATCACTGTTACAGACATTGGTATGAACTGTGGCGAGTGCAGTGTTATGATGGTGAAGATTCTTCCACGCAGCACCAGGAGGCAGACTCGGCGTATTAAAGGCGTGACGCTCTTCTGCATGTTCATTCTGCAAAAAACTATTTTGTTGGCTAGGGTTAGCATGGTCCCCGCGCAGGACTTGGGCAGGTATAAGTCGGATCCCAGCTCATTTGTAGCACCCACCATCTTTCTCTCTGGCCTCGCCAAGTGTCCTGACTTCCTGCCTCTGAATGAAAATCAAGCAGAGTGTGACATGGTGTTTGAAATGCTTGACACAAATGTAGGTGGATGTTTTTGTGTACTTCCAGGATTAATGTGGAGCTTTCTTGTGTCTAGGGAATTGTAAAACTGGATCATCCGAGAATTCATGTGGATTTCCCAGTCATCCTCTGTGAAGTATAAGGACGCAGACCTTCTGAAGCGAGAAGTTGTTGCGCCAGTCAGACCTGTCACCTCTCTGCTACCATCTAACCCTTCTTGATGGGCCCAAACGCTCCCAACATCACTACGACCATATGTGTCTGCCTTATAGGATGGGCCACCTCGATTGCCCTTGTGTGGCCTGGAGGACATGCTGCACCTCAGCAGGTTTTCCCCAGGGAAAGCCTCTCAGTGAGTTTTGAACCCTGGGTGATCTTGAGTACTGCCCACACTGGATTCTCCTGCCTTCTGTGATGTTCTGGCGCCAGGGAGTGTGTGAGCGAGGGGAAATGCAGGAGCTGTGAGTCCATTCTGCATGGTCATCTGTTGACCGAGTTTGGCATGTTTTTATCATTGTAATGTAAATAATTATTCTATCAGTCTGCCTCCGTCTGTCGTATTTGAACCCAGACCTGCACTAGTAATCATTTGATGTATAGTAAGTTATGGAAGTTGACATACTTGAATAAAATGGTTTATCCTATAAACTAACGAACTGGTGTCGTTCTTCTGCAGACCAGCAGCAGTGCTGAGGGACACGCTAAGCATCACTGAGGAGGTTATTCTCAGTGTCCTATGTAGCACCGTCACCTCTCAGTAAGAAGGGTCTAGGTGTGATTACCGGGTGGGAATGAACTAAACATCCCGGTTCCGGTTATAAGAGTGCTTTAATGGTGGTACAGTAGGATGTAGTAGTACACATTGTGTTCCTGTAATTTCTGTAAATTACCTGTAATACCTTTGGTTCTGTTAGCAGGTCCAGAGGCTTTACTCGTGGGGTTAGGGACCTGACTGTTCACTGCAGTGTGCTTCTTTTTGATTTAACAGAAGGTGCAGAACTATGAGTTCGTCTACACATTCATTCTTCTATATGTTCTGCATGTACAGTACAGCGTACACACTGATACCAAGAGTCATGTGATATCAGTATGTAGATTGATTGCGAAGGGGTGTTACCTGGGGAGAGATTGGGAATTGTGAGCTGTGCTAGGCTGAACACTGGCCAGTGTGCTCATGGCAAGGTGACCTGAATGATCAGAGTTTGAATGAGGCATGATAGTAGAATCGTCACGTAAAGGTGCTGAGCCTGATACCTGATTCATCACCTGTGAAGTCTGAACTCTTTCCAGGCTAGCTGTTTTCCGCATAGAGCACTGCAGCAGTCACAGCAAGGCTTCCCACTGTCTACCGGGCCCAGAGTAGAGCAGGGGGCTCTGTGTTCAGCTGGTCAGTGCTAGTTGTTCTCGCTGTGTTTAGTGCTGTCTACTGCATTAGGCCATAAACACATACCTACCCAAACAGTAATATCCAGACAGCTGTGTATTCAGGTCCAGCCCTGAGGATGATGTATATGTATCTGTACAGAGAGCAGGTTTAGGTGTGTTGATTCATTTATTCATTAATTCATTTTGTCAACTGTATTAATAAACATTGGTTCCTCAAATTTAGTTCCTCAAACTGATCTGAATAATGTGCTATGAATAGTTAATATACATCTACTGTATATCAATACAGATGTCAAGCTTGTAAAACTAGAATAGCCGTTTTGGTGCTAGGTTTCCCATCTGTCTAAAGAACCATTTCACAACAGAAGAACCTGAAGAACCTTCTTGTTTAAGTGAGAATCTGCACTAAAATGGGGTTTGAGATTTGAGAGCCGGAAGGCTGTGCAGCTTTTGGTTTCAGGTTTGAATGTTCTCGTTGCTCCTCGGTGGCTGGGTGTTCTCGTGCTGTGTGTGTTCGGGTTGTTTGTCGTTCACAGTCTCAGTGGAAGACGTGTTTGCGGTCTCCATCCCAGTCTCTGTCCAGACTCGGGAATGTGGGTGGGGTAAGGTGGAAAGGTCAGGGGTTAAGCTCTTTGTATTTCCTACTTTGCTTTGAAGCTCACCGCTGGGAGGGTCCTCCAGTGGCTTTTGCCATATCGTCATGGCGATAGACACATTATCAGCACTGGGCCAACACTTAGAGTTGCATTCCGCTGGAAGCAGCTGCCTGAATGACGGGGTGGGGCCTGCCCGGAGCGGCCGGGCAGAGGCCCTCACCGGATACAGCAGGAACTCTGAAAGCGCAGGAGACGGTGGTCCCACCCATCCACACAAGGCGTGAACACCCTGGAACAGGATGGTCAGTCTGCACACAATCACCGACACTGATAACTCAGCTACTGGATGAGGTGTGGACATAAGAGGGAGCCAGACGGGAATGATGAGGGTGGAAGATCACGGTCGCCCGCAGGGAAGAAGGGAAGGGAACATGTGGCGTGACGTTATAAACTCTGATTCTGGGTATTAGCCTGTCACGCTGCAGACTCACACACACAGTCGAGCTCAGCTCACCTTTCAGTCTGCTAGGAGAACCTGAACATAGTTTTACCAAAGAGCCATCAAACTGGTCACACCGGCAGTGCCTGCTAGAACGTGACTACAGCACTACAGACGCTACTGATCGTGCCCTGATCACCCCAGCCCATACACGCTGGGCTCCACTAGCCCACTGCTCTGTAACTAACCCGTATCTGATCTGTTCGTTCATACTGTACGCTGCACTGAACACTATCACATATACATCTACTGTCTACAACCACATACTGCACACCTGGCTACCTCAACACACTACTCTCCTACATGTACACTTACAGTGAGCTGTTCCTGTATGTCCCTGCTGTCCAATGAAAATCATGTATCTCCATTTCTGATGATTTTGTACTCAGCAGCTGTTAACACTGGGTGAACATGAACTGTTAGCACCTCGGTTCTAGTACTTTAGCATACTGATGTTCAGTTACTGCTCTGCTCAGTTCTCTGTTTAAGCATAAATTATAATATGAGTGTTTGTGTCTTTGCGCTGTAGTACTGATCGGTTCTCTGAATCACGGTGCTGGAGGAGTCCGACTGTGTTTCCCTGTACTGTACACCTGGTATTAGTGGATTGGCGAGAAAGTGAGTGATTTTATTCAGTTAAGGCATCTAGTTTTGCTGAACTGTGTTATGTTACAGTCTGGTTGTTCCATCACTTGTTTAGAGACACCAGAAGATTTGGAGTTTGATGTCAGCCTGCAGTCACACAATAGTAATACAACCCGATAACCCCAACCCTGGAAATCTTACCTCACGATACATCATGATATACCCGGTCTGAGGTGTGGTATTAGACGGACCAGGTTTGAAGAAATGATGGTTTTACACGCTGCACTAGTTAAACATGACCAACTATAAGCTCACCATGAGCTCAGAAAAGTCTTAACCAGGAGGGCCTGTGTCTAACCGCGAACCTGCTTACACCAGGAGCCTGAGCTCCCTGACAGGGACCTTCACCTAATGCTGCTTCAACAAACACACCCCTGGGAATGAATGGGCGGAATGCAGATGGCTCTGTGCTCCCTCATTGTGTTAGGGCGGGTGGGTTTGGTTCCTGGGGTGGGTAGTGGAGGGTGTGTGTGTGAATGCAGTTCCTCTCACTTTGTTACGGTTTCCTGGCCCGGCATGTCCTGGAGCAGCCCTGATGTAAAGAGTGAGTGTCAGAGGGAGGTACCTTCTCTCTCTACCCCCACTCTCTTTCTCCCCCCCACTCTCGTCTCTCCCTCCCCCTCCCCCTGCACCCCCACTCTCTCTCTCTTTCCCCACCATCTCTCCCCCCTCCCCCTCCCCTCTGTCCCCACTCACACACAGGCCACATACAAAAGGAGAGGCGAGTCAGCAAAATTGAGGAGAAATGGCGGAACAGGATATGGGCAGGTCATTGCTGGCAAGGAACACAGCGCGCTTCAGGAACAACGCAGACAGTGACCTCATCTCCTACCTGTCATGTGCTCCCTCGAGCTCCAGACTTCTACACACACCACACGCACATCAGCCAGCTCTTACTTCATATCAGTGTTAGATTCTGTTGTTTGATTTGGATTGTAAACAGAACCATAAAAACATTTTAGAACCCCAAACCCTAACCCTAACACCACCTCAGCAGTGAGTGCACTGTAGGGTTCTGTTCAGAAGGCTACATATGACCTTCACTAACGTGTCATAACAGCTGACATAACCTTCAGGCCTTCAGGACACACGGCTGCAGTGAACATGAATGAACTGTTATGTAGGGTTATGTCTGTTCTCATGACTAAGCTAATGTAGTGAACAGATACCTGTTACTGAACGTTCCAGCTGGAACTTCCTGCATTTATAACATTACATGAGTTCCGTCACCAGCACCGCCGCCCGGATCTGCCTGGGAGCCCCTGGAGGAGGGAAGGTTCCGTTTCAGCTGTTGTTCTGCTATAATCCAGGTCAGCACACTCCACACCAGAGCGTGAAGTGTATGATGTCATATAAAACGTGAGGAGCAGCTTTATTCGGCTACTCAGCAGTCTTTACCCACAGGCTATCAGGTTCCTGAACAAGCTGGGAGCCTTTCACCAATACTGCTGCACTCAGACACTTTATTATTATTAATATATCACTGCTATGGACAATATTACTGAGTCACTGTAACATACACAGGTCTAGAGATCTGTTTATTTAGAAAATCACTAATGACCTACAGAAGCCTGCTTTTAGAACCATGCTCGCTGTGCGGTTCACCCCAGCCACCGCTCGCCAGTCTCTCTGTAGGTCACTCGAGGTCATCTTACGGTGGGTAAGGGACATTGGAATGAGGTGGCGCTCATCACGGTCAGTAGAGAGTGGGTGTGGCCCTCTGCCAGTCTGTAGCTGTGTTGTCCTGTGTGTTTGCTGCTGGACCTTGTTCTTATGAACCAGACTCTCACTGTATCTGCCAGTAAAGCTAGAACCCAACCTTCGGTTCCGCACTGAGAACCTGCTGTACATGTGGAGATGCTGAATTAAGAAGAAACAGAGCTCCTGAGCTGTATATAAATATATATATATGTGTGTATATACGTATGTATATTTATTTAATATAACTGTTTTATATGACTTTATTTTAATATGTATTGTTCATGTGTATATTAATGCTGCCCTGCTGTAGAGTATTAATCTGAGCCTCACCACAACCATGTCCTGACATGCTATGCAAATGACAAATAAACCTAAAACTTGAAACTGTTTCACAGAAAGACAAGGAGAACGTCTAGAACGTGAAGCATGTGTTACAGCTTAATAGCAGTGCTTATTGGAGTAATAACTGGTTTATTATTAATATTATTGTTCATAATGAAGTCACAAAGAATACAAAGAAAGACAGAGACACCCGGAAAGCTCTGCCCCTCTGTGAATACAGCACTGCCTGGACACGCCCATCTGTAGAGTGATTGGCGCACTTTGAAATCCCTGCCCACTAACAGCCCTACTTAAATACAGTTGTCCTCTGGCTCCGCCCATCACCACTATCAATGAGGCAGGAGAGAGGGGAGCTGAGAAGCTCTCCCAGTAACTCCACATCTGCAGAAGTTCTTTCCTAGAACCCTTTATAAGGAGAACGTAGGGAATCTGGGAAATCTGGAATATGTGAACGTGGATTTGTAGTGTTTTGTTTTAACCTCTGGTTCACGAGGTGTTGTGTCTGTGTGTGAGCAGTGCAACATCCTGAGACCTTCAGAAACCAGGAACTCTCCACTGATCCGGGCATGTTCTCCGGGTCTGGTGTCCATGGTGAGTACGTGTCTGTCGTGTCCGTACAGTTCTACTCAGGAAGTTCGGCCTCATGTCTGAGTTTAGTCTAAAGAGCTGCTGGTTGTTCAGAATCTGTCGCTGTCAATCAGAGTCGCTCGCTTTGAGGAGGGTCTTCCAGCATGTCTTCTGGTTCATGAGGTCTGAATGGAACTGATCTGTGAGGTCTGTGAGGACTGAGGGGTGTGTGGGGTGTATGGGGTCACACAAGAATAAATTTCTCTCTCTCCCTCCCTCTCTCTCTCCCTCTTTCTTCTTCTCTCCCCCTCCCTCTCTCTCTCTCTCTCTCTCTCTCTCTCTCTCTCTCTCTCTCCCTCTCTCTCTCTCTCTCTCTCTCTCTCTCCCCCTCTCTCTCTCTCTCTCTCTCTCCCTCCCTCTCTCTCTCTCTCTCTCTCGAACAGACAGAGCATAACACTGAGCACAAGTCTGAAACTATGACTAACTGGTTCCTGTCCAAATGGAAGATCTGTCTACTGGTGTCAGCAATCCTGGACCACATTACTGCTGCCCAAAATCTAAAGCCCACACGATGGCCTCTGTATTCTAATAAGCCTTTGCTCCTAGCTTGGAATGCCCCCACAGAGGACTGCGGACCCCGCCATGGTGTGTGGTTTCAGTTGGACATGTTCCAGATTGTGGCTTCACCTAATGAGGGTTTCACCAAGCAGAACCTCACGGTCTTCTACAAAGACCGTCTGGGCCTGTACCCGTATTTCGACTCTGGTAATCCGGTTAATGGTGGGTTGCCTCAAATCGCCAGCCTGACGCATCACCTGGAGAAGATGCCCAAAGGCATCGAAAAGTACATTCGTGACCCGACAGCACGGGGCCTTGCCGTCATAGACTGGGAGGAATGGCGCCCCCTTTGGATACGGAACTGGAATGCCAAGAACATCTATAGGAACCAGTCACGGCTCTTGGTGTTCAAAAAGAACCCGACCTGGGACCAGGGCTGGGTCAACAAAGTGGCCCAGCAGGAGTTTGAGATGTCAGGCCGCACATTCATGCTGGAAACTCTGCGGCTCGCCAAGAGCTTGAGGCCAAACCAGCTCTGGGGCTTCTACCTGTTCCCTGACTGCTACAACCACAATTACCTCAACAGTCTGGAGAACTACACGGGCCGCTGTCCCGACCCGGAGATGGCACGGAATGACCAGCTGAAGTGGCTGTGGACTGAAAGCACAGCTCTCTTCCCGTCCGTCTACATAGGATCGGTGCTGCGTTCGAAACCCTTCGCTCGCCAGTTCGTGCGGAACAGGGTAAAGGAGGGCATGAGGTTAGCATCGGTGGGTGAGGGACTGGCATGTCCGGTTTTTGTCTATGCGCGTCCAACATATGCCAACGAGCTGGAGCTGCTTACTGAGGTGAGGATGGGAATCCCGTGCTCTTAGCTTGGTGGTTCCTTTAATCTATATCACTTTATCAGTTCAGTGCATCATTTGATCATCGCAAGCCTCTAACCTCTAGTTCTGATGCATCATAGACTCGGCGAGATGTGTCCACTTGTTTTTACTTGCTCTGAGTCTGAGGAGGTTCACAGTACTTCTTGTGTAATTCAGTTCAGACTGATCTGATGTGAAATGGTTCCTGTAGAGGAAACAGCTGAGTCAGATGTAAAGTTTCAGTTTAAGGTTTATTATCTTAGTTACAGGTTTAGGTTTAATAAGAACTGGGTTTAAACCGGATCACAGAGGAGTTCACCGTACTGTATCTGTAGGTCTCCGAACCAGCCAATCACGTGTACCGTAAAGGAGACAGGGTTCATATACATTCAGTCACGCGCGTGTGTGTACATGTTTCTATAAACTCAGGAACTGTCTGTTTGATCTGCTCACTGAGGCTTTGATGTGTGATGGTCAGTCAGTGTTTACATTAACCCCCCCACACTGCTTTACCTGCCTTCCTCCAGGTGGACCGTGATGTAGTCCAGACCTGACATTCCCATGGATGCTAAGAATCCAGGAATTAGCTTGTTTTGTTTGGACATGTTTTTACGGCACATGAGCCGAAAGGAAGGACAGGTTTCCCATAATGCAGTGCAGTCAGACTCTGAAGTGTGGTGGAGTTAAGGAGTCCAGAATGGAAACACTTCAGTACCGGTACACGGTAAAGAAACCAGTTACGTTTACCACCACTGTTCCATCCAGTGTAAAGAACTGGTGAGGTGCTTTTAGAGGCACTACTTGTAGTCCACTGTACAGCAGGCCATTATGACAAATACATAATGATGTACAGTATATCATGATAGACTCCTCTCAGTACATTAGATCAGATTACCTGTGTGTTGGATTTTAATTGGAACTATAATTTCTGATGGTGGTTTAAATGTGCAGCTGCGCTGTCTGTTCCAGCATATCAAATCGTGCATCAGAAACACTGCCTGATATGCTGTAATATTTCACCCGAACGGATCATTTCATCTTACTGAAGGGCTCTGTTTACACTTTAGACATTATTATTAAATCGGGAATTTAGAAAATTGAGTGGGATTTAAAGATTAACTACGTCAGGTGATGAAAAGCACTCAGTGGTGCAGTTGTGTCCTCCAGTACTAATGAAGCCTGGATGTGGTAAGTAACATGCTCTGGTCGGCACAGCCTTCGTCTGTGCTCTGGTAGCTTCTTCAGGAAGCACAGTGTGAAAGAGGCTCTGTCATGCGCCGTCACACATCAAAGTGAACCCTGATAATAATCCATGTGCGGCTGATCGTACCGCAGGGGTGAATTTGTCATATCATCATATTTTTCCACTCGGTCTTCAGGACTCAGTTTTCCATAAAGCTTTGTACCCTAACTTTGACCTTCACCCCTTATCTCCATCAGCAGCCTTTTCCTGCTCCCGCCAGCGTGAGTGAGTGTGTGAGTGTGTGTGTGTTCAGGAAGGGTGCTGGTCATATTTTTCACCACCCCCTCCGTACCAGCCCTCTGGTCACTTCCTTACTAAATTAAGAGCGGATGTTGAAAAAGTGTCGCCAGCTAAAATAGCCAGTTTGGAATTTCTGAGTGCAGTTAGAGCCGAAAGGGTGTGATTGGTTAAAAGCACTAAGCACTGATTCCTCGTTTCTCCACACAGACTGACCTGGTGTCCACCATAGGAGAAAGTGTGGCACTGGGGGCTGCAGGCATCATACTCTGGGGGGACGCCAGTTACGCCAGTACCAACGTAAGCATTTACATCATATCACACAAAGTTAACACTCACCTCACAGTGGAATTGATCAATCAATCCATCAATCAATCAATAAAAAAATACAACAATTAAATTTACTAACTAATAAAGTGTTATATTATATAGTATGTAGTATGAAATATTATAAACCCTAAACTCACTCCAGACCCACTCAAATCTCACTCTACACTCCAAACTCTAAAACCTAAACCCGCTCTCACGTTCAGTGGAAACATAATTCTGATGAACAGAACCAGTGTTAGGGTTCCTGATCAGCCTGAAGCCTAACCTGGTGGCTGGTGTAGCTCAGCAGGTAACACCACTACCCTCCAGGGAGCCACCACCACATGTGGGAGACTAAGGGGTCGATTCCCGGTCTAGGTGACTATGCTATGCTACACCAATAAGAGTCCTTGGGTAAAACTCCAACACTACTCTAACACTACATTGGCCTTGCTGTAATATGATTGACCTTGTAAGTCGCTCTGGATAAGAGAGTCAGCTGTGTGCCGTAAATGTAACCTCGTCAGCCTGGACTGGTGTGTAACCTTTCTCTGGTCACCCATCTTTACCTGTTTGGAGGTGACTGTATACGTGCAGATTAGATTGATTTGAATGTATTATTAAATCTTCTAATAAAGGTTTGGACCTTCTCCCTCTGTAGGCCAGCTGTTCCAGTCTGAACCAGTACCTGCGGGGCCCACTGGGTCGCTACCTCCACAACGTGTCTACAGCAGCGGAGCACTGCAGCAGCTTTGTGTGCAACTCTCACGGCCGCTGCCTGCGCAGGAACCCAGACACGGACACCTATCTGCATCTGGACCCTCAGAGCCTGGCCGTGACGACAGGGCAGCCGGGGGCTGAGGAGCTGCAGCGAATGAGGGAGGACTTCAGGTGCCAGTGCTTTAGCGGGTATCAGGGGGAAAACTGTGAACTGCAAGACCCTCAGTATCACAAAGGAGGGGGCTACAGACCTCAGGCACTGCTGGGGTCCTGCCTGCTCCCACTGCTGCTCACTGTCCTGGGCTGAGCCTACACACGCCATGATGGTCACTGGAACTTCAGGATTAATTGTGACTGATTTTTGGACTCCTGTTTATTAACCATCCCAAGATGTGGGTGTTTAGGTTCTAAAGTGCTGCAGTGTAGACAGCTCCACCCGGCACGTTCCTACGAGTGTATTCATCACAGCTCGGACCCAGAATAATCAAACTCAGTTCACTGAAACAACTGATAAGTAAGCCAATTACTGCGAGCTCAGAGATTTCCACGTGGGGCGCTGAAGAAGAAGCTGACTGAAGCGTTGCCTTGTTATGTAGTGTGAAGACCCCTCTGCTGCAGAACTGCGAAAGCCTCATGTTCTTTTGTGATTTAACAAGTTTATGAATATTGGAGGGTTAGGGCCAGAGGAGGGTTAGGGCCAGAGGAGGGTTAGGGCCAGAGGAGGGTTAGGGCCAGAGGAAGGTTAGGGCCAGAGGAAGGTTAGGGCCAGAGGAGGGTTAGGGCCAGAGGAAGGTTAGGGCCAGAGGAAGGTTAGGGCCAGAGGAAGGTTAGGGCCAGAGGAGGGTTAGGGCCAGAGGAGGGTTAGGGCCAGAGGAAGGTTAGGGCCAGAGGAGGGTTAGGGCCAGAGGAAGGTTAGGTCAGAAGGGGGTTAGGGTCAAAGGAGGGATAGGGCCAGAAAAGGGTTAGGGCCAGAGGTGGGTTAGAGTCAGTGGAGGGTTAGAGTCAGAGGAGGGTTAGAGTCAGAGGAGGGTTAGGGCCAGAGGACGGTTAGAGTCAGTGGAGGGTTAGAGTCAGAGGACGGTTAGAGTCAGAGGAGGGTTAGGGCCAGAGGAGGGTTAGAGTCAGAGGAGGGATAGGGACAGAGGAGGGTTAGGACCAGAGGACGGTTAGAGTCAGAGGAGGGTTAGAGTCAGAGGAGGGTTAGGGCCAGAGGAGGGTTAGAGTCAGAGGAGGGATAGGGACAGAGGAGGGTTAGGGCCAGAGGACGGTTAGAGTCAGAGGAGGGTTAGGGACAGAGCAGGTGTTTCTGGAGTGGAGGATTGGAGCTGAAGTGTGATTCTACAGCGCTGCAGTCTTAGAAGCTACCAGTGGGACGGTGTAATAGAGGAACCCAGTTTTGAAAGAACCGCCTATTGAAAGGCTCTTCAAGCTCTGCGCTGTGTTTCTGAGACCCTGTGGAGTGAAAGGTGCTGAGACTGAGAGGTTATGTAACGTGAACGGGGCGTAAACCATGTTCCCAAGTGAGAGTTTTCCAAGAGCAGATAAAAACAGGAAACTCCGGCTCCAAATAAGCACTTTAGTTTATTGTCACAGATTAGAATCCAGGAGCAGATCAGAGTGTTAATCAGACGGTAATGACGGCCTCACCCTGCAGTTAGTGATAGTCCCTCTGATACGTTTCACGGTTTCATAGTTTGGGGGTTTAGTTTCATCGTCAGGGAAAGAAGAGATGAAGGGAAGACACTTCACAGGCACTTTAAGTGAAGTGTGTGGGGGTAAAGGGGTAAAGGGGTGAGGTGGTGATGGGGGTAGTGAGGAGGTGAGCTGCTGAAAGACTACTAAGTGATCACTGTTTGCTGTTCTAAAGTCCTGGTTCTGTTTTGTAGGTTTACATTCTCTGATCTGCTTCCATGTCACGCACAAATCATGCTGTATATGTAATATGTGATGCTGTGTTTGATTTTGTCTTATGGACTCTCAGATGACTGAACTGCTGGACGTGCGAGTGTGAATGTGTGGGAATCTGTGGAACCTTTTCGAGGTCTGTGTTTCATATTTAAGAAGATCAGTAAAAACGTGAGTTGATTCGCCTCTGAAATAAAGAGCTCGGTTTAGAATGAAGACCCATATGTGGACAGTACACTGCATTAAATGCACTGAATTAATAAATCATGTTTCAGCTCAGCATGCTTTCTAAAAGAAGCAACAATACCGGACAGCCAGTTAGAACAGAACCTATTTACATATACTCGTGGCCGATAGAATATCTGCTCCCAGATATCACTGTACCTGACTGACTATAAGGTCGTCCTGCTGCATGTGCTCTCCAGTCTGACTCGTCCTGTTGCGTGTCTGTTCTGACTGGTGCTGTTGTGTTGGTAGTACCCTTTGCGACTGAAGTATAACAGAGAAGAGTTTAAAAGCAGTCCCAGCTGCTGGAGGGTTTGGAGAGAAGTCGTGCAGATACTACTGTAGCACACTGTTGCTGGCAGTGGATAGAAGAAGGCACACAGCAGCGACATGAAGGATCTGGGAGACCTACACGAACCACAGTGGTGTCCTCCATGAGTCATCCTGTTATTGATCCTGGTAACCTTTATCTTCCTTCCCAACACACCTGCACTCCCACACCTCCCTCTGGTGCAGAAATTACTTTAATGATGAGCATATCCATCTTAAAGGCACAGTACCAGAAACAGCCTGTGGAAATGGTCCGACGTGAATATCGGTGTCTTTGGTACATAAACCTACATGATCAAAACACAAGCAGAACAGACAACGCTAGAACAGGGACGGGTCTTTAATGGGACTTTCAGGTCAGTAGCTGGACATTACGAGAAGAACCACTGGCTATTCAAACCCAGTTCTCCACATAGTACAAGGATTCCCCTGATTGTGCATGTGTGTTTATAACCTCACAGCCGTGTGAGTGACTACAGTCGCTGGTCTGAAACAGGAATGTTACATTAAAAGCAACAGATGGTTTGAAGCTGTACCACTTGGACCAGCAGGCCCACCATCTCCACCATGCCAAGCCACAATTACAGGTCTCCACATGCCAGGAGTTATATTTGTGCCCTCTAGCTGATCTCACTGGGAGTTTTCCTTCTGGGGAACAGACTGCAGCAAAATCAGCCTGACAGAAATGCTACATAGAGCAAGCTGTCCCAACCCAGTGTGTGAGGTATGGACACCTCACACCAAACCCTCTCTCCCTCACTCTGTACACACCTCACACCAAACACACTCACGACCACCCTCTCTCCCTCACTTAGCTACACACCTCACACCAAACCGGACTATCCCTCACTCTGTACACCACCTCACACCAAACCCTCCTCTCCCTCACTCTGTACACCACCTCACACCAAACCCTCTCTCCCTCACTCTGTACACACCTGCACACCAAACACCTCTCTCCACTCACTCGTACACACCTCACACCAAACCCTCTCTCACTCACTCTGTACACACCTCACACCAAACCCTCTCTCCCTCACTCTGTACACACCTCACACCAAACCCTCCTCCCCTCACTCTGTTACACACCTCACACCAAACCCTCTCTCCCTCACTCTGTCACACCAAAACCCTTCTCTCCCTCACTCTGTACACACCTCACCAAACCCTCTCTCACTCACGCTCTGTACACACCTCACACCAAACCCTCCTCTGCGCCTCACTATGTACACACCTCACACAACCAATCTCACTCACTCTCTCACCTCTCACTCACTCTGCACACCTCACACCAAACCCGCTCTCCCTCACTCTGTACACACCTCACACCAAACCCGCTCTCACTCACTCTGTACACACCTCACACCAAACCTCACTCTGTACACACCTCACACCAAACCCGCTCTCGCTCACTCTGTACACACCTCACACCAAACCCTCTCCCTCTGTATCACTCGCCACTCCAAACCCTCTCTCTCACTCTGTACACCCTCACACCAAACCCTCTCTCACTCACTCTGTACACACCGCACACCAAACCCTCTATCTCCTCACTCTGTACACACCTCACACCAAACCCGCTCTCACTCACTCTGTAACACACCGCACACAAACCCTCTCTCCCTCACCTGTACACACCCACAAACCTCCTCTCCCTCACTCTGTACACACCTCACACCACCCGCTCTCACTCAAACACCTCACACGCAAACCCTCTCTCACTCAGCTCTGTACACACCTCACACCAAACCCTCTCTCCCTCACTCTGTACACACCTCACACCAAACCCTCTCTCCCTCACTCTGTACACACCTCACACCAACCCTCTCTCTCACTCACTCTGTACACACACCTCACACCACCCTGTCTCCCCACTCTCTCCCTCACTCTGTACTCTGTACACACCTCACACCAAACCTCTCTCCCTCAAACCACAAACCTCACACCAAACCCTCTCTCCCTCACTCTGTACACACCTCACACCAAAACCCTCTCTCTCCTCACTCTGTACACACCTCACACCAAACCCTCTCTCCCTCACTCTGTACACACACCAAACCCGCTCTCCCTCACTCTTGTACACACCTCACAACCCTCTCTCCCTCACTCTGGACATTCCGAACTACACACACTCTCACTCACTCTGTACACACCTCACACCAAACCCTCTCTCCCTCACTCTGTACACACCTCACACCCAAACCCTCTCTCCCTCACTCTGTACACACTCACACCACCCTCTCTCACTCAACCTGCACACCAAACCCTCTCTCCTCTCACTCTGTACACACACCTCACACCAAAACCCTCTCTCCCTCACTCTGTACACACCTCACACCAAACCCGCTCTCTCCCTCACACCTGTACACATCTGTACACACCCACACCAAACCCTCTCTCCCTCACTCTGTATCACCTACACCACCCTCTCTCACACTCTGTAACACCTCACACCAAACCTTTCTCTCCCTCACTCTGTACACACCTCACACCAACTCCCTCTCTCCCTCACTCTGTACACACTCTCACACCAAACCCTCTCTCCCTCACTCTGTACACACCTCACACCCACCCTCTCTCCCTCACTCTGTACACACCTCACACCAAAACCCTCTCTCCCTCACTCTGTACACACCTCACACCAAACCCGCTCTTCCTCACTCTGTACACACCTCACACCAAACCCTCTCTCCCTCACTCTGTACACACCTCACACCAAACCCTCTCTCCCTCACTCTGTACACACCTCACACCAAACCCTCTCTCCCTCACTCTGTACCACACCCTCTCTCACACTCTCTGTACACACCTCACACCAAAAAACCCTCCTCTCTGTACACACCTCACTCTCCCTATCCTGTACACACCTCACACCAAACCCGCTCTCTCCCTCACCTCTGTACACACCTCACACCAAACCCTCTCTCCTCACTCTGTTACACGAACCTCACAAACCCTCTCTCCCTCACTCTGTACACACCTCACACCAAACCTTCTCTCACTCACTCTGTACACACCTCACACCAAACCCTCTCTCCCTCACTCTGTACACACCTCACACCAAACCCTCTCTCCCTCACTCTGTACACACCTCACACCAAACCCTCTCTCCCTCACTCTGTACACACCTCACACCAAACCCTCTCTCCCTCACTCTGAATAACTTTGAATGATTCTAAATCTCGCTGAATGACTCTAAATGACTCCGAATCACTCTGCAAGACTCTGAAAGGCTCGGAATCACTCTGAATCTCTCTGGATGACTCGACATTGACTCTGAAACACTCTGGCAAGACTCTGACCTCTGAAATCAAACTGAACTCTCTGTGACTTTACATTGTCTGGGATCTCTTGACATGGTGATCTCCCTTGACATTGTTCTTTTTCTTTGTCCCGCGTTGGTGAAGTGTGGAGTCATATCTTGGATTCGGAGTCGACTCCAACATTTCGGAACTTGAACAGCTGTGGTTGACTCCTCCCCCTCTCGCCACCCTCTGTTTAAATCAGGGACTCGGTTCCTTTTTTCTCCTTCCCCTTTTGAAAGCTGCTTGGCAGTCACGGGCTGGGATCACGCGAAGGGTCTGGTTCGGTTCTGACAGCTGATGATTGCTGTAGCCGGTGGTCTGTAGGGCGGCAGGTAAGCAAGTGAGCCGGAAACCGTCTTCTCTCCGTAGGTCACAG
>JAMWET010004463.1:42500-45000 GCA_024036415.1 Prochilodus magdalenae
AGCCCACAGACACACCAGAAAGGCTCAGGTCAGTTCACGGCTCTCACAGATGAAATACCTCTCCCCGTGTGACGAGGCCTCTTCCGGATTATTTGCAGGAGTGGATTTTAGATGGATAGATTCCCTAAAGGGCAGATCTTCGACTTTTGAGTTTTTGGCACATAATTTAAAGAGGATCTGTCCTGCTTTTCCAGTTTTCCTTTAGTGTGCTGTGTCTCTTAGTGCATATAAAGGTTCTGCAGAGTTCTAAAGCCCAACGCCAGAGAGAGAACCCCTCTCTCACAGAAACCACTGTTCCCAGCTGTCTGAACTGCCTTGTGGGCATACAAGCCCTTTTATTCTCTGTTACATGATGACATCATCTCGTAACACAAGGTGGATGTGTGTGTGTGTGTGTGGTGAATGTGGGTGTGTGTGTGTGTGTGTGTGGTGGATACGTGTGTGTGCAGTTAACGTGTGTGTGTGTGGTGAATGTGAGTGTGTGTGTGTGGTGGATACGTGTATGTGGGTGAGAGTGTGTGTGTGTTGTGGTGGATACGTGTGTGTGTGGTGGATGTGTGTGAGTGTGTGTGTGTGTGTGTGTGTGTGTGTGTGTGTGTGTGTGGTGGATAAGTGTGTGTGTGTGTGTGTGTGGATGTGGGTGAGTGTGTATGTGTGTGGTGGATACGAGTGTGTGCGGTGAATGTGTGTGTGTATGTGTAGTGGATGTGGGTATGTGTGTGTGTGTGTGTGTTCTGGTGGATACGTGTGTGTGTGGTGGGTGTGAGTGTGTGTGTGTGTGTGTGTGTGTGTGTGTGTGTGTGGTGGATATGTCTGTGTGTGTGTGTGTGTGTGTGTGTGTGTGTGTGTGTGTGTGGTGGATATGTCTGTGTGTGTGTGTGTTTGGTTGATGTGCTGTCTTTGCTGCACTGGTTTTGATGAGAAGTGACCTGACACACTGTCACATGTACCTTATCCTTCCGCACACGGCTCTGAGCTGAACCGCCTCCCACCTCCAAACTCCATTTAGCCTCCACACACGCTCACAGAGGCGCAGACCTCCTGGAAGACTCTCACAAAAGACGTGGTCTGACTGGTGGTCATCCAGGAGGAAAATTAGTTTGACCAATCAATCACCATCAGAAGGTCTCGCCGCTCTGTGCCGACCAATCAATGGCTCACAAAGGGCCATATCCTTTCAGAAACGCCCAATCAATCGCTCTGGAAAGGTGTCTGATCTCAGAATTGTTAGAAAGGAGAGCATCAAGCCCCAGAGTCCTCGAGGCATCGGCGGGAGCGTGTATGTGCCCTCGCATATGCAAAGACATAATTCCACATGGTCAACACTCGCTGTCCACTGTATCAGATCCACTGACCGTACAGGACACTCTGTAGGTGTACAGGTCCAGCCTGTAGTCCATCTGTTTCTCTGTGTACTGTATTACCCTGTTCAGGACCCACACAGGACCACCACAGAGCAGGTAGTATGTGGGTGGTGGATCATTCTCAGCACTGCAGTGACACTGACGTGGTGGTGGTGTGGTAGTGTGGATCAGACAGAGCAGTGCTGCTGTAGTGTGTGGACACAGATGAACTACAGCCTGTAAGTCCAGAGGGCTCCTATGTGGTGAGTGGAGCTGATATACCGAGGGGAGATACGAGGAGGTGGACCTGATGAGGTGACAGTCTGGAGACACCAGAGCTGCTACAGTGCCACTGTGAGGACTGGGAATTTTTCACTAATGCTTTGGAAACCATGGCACCGTCTAGAACTGTCCCTTTTTCATTGATCAGCGGCCCCGTGCCAAATGTTCCAGTTTCCTGGGCTTTGACTTGCTTCTGAAGATTTTACCTCCAGGACCGTGTGGCACACTAAAGCAGCTTTGTGCTAGAACTGGTGTGTTGTGCTCTTGAGCTCCTCCTACAGTTACACAGTGTAAGCCGTGTTTACATCACTGGGGTAAATACAGATTTGCGCTCCTCGTGTTCAGCTGTACAGGTGCATGTGTTGATGAGCTGAAGGTACAGAATGGTAGCAGACACATGCATCACGCAGACACATGGACACTACAGATTACACTGACAAATCCAAATGTGTGATTTACTGAATGTAATCTGTCGAGTCCATATGATGTCCAGGCTGGGAATGCCGAGCTAGCCTAATCTTATTGCTGCTGAAATTCCATAGTTGTCAGTGTATGACGTGGTGCTGTTAAGCGTTCTGTAGGTCTTGCAGGAGGTCTTGTACACACTTCTCCAACGTTACACAGCACTATAGCAGGTGCTGCGAGCCTGGATTGGGAATGACAGAGATTCCGTTCTTCCTGTTATCAGTGAAAGATCTGTCAGAACGATCCTGCAGCTGATATTTTAACAGGGAACACAGTGTTGCTCTGTGCCTGGTAACACTTAACTCCTCCATGTGAAGCTGATGGCACTAAGCTCCGTCAGGTGCACCTGAATGTAATCTAAGCAGGAAGCTGATGACGCTGGATTTCTTTGATCATCATTTTGTTAGAGT
>JAMWET010004463.1:50000-67500 GCA_024036415.1 Prochilodus magdalenae
GCGAGTATTTAACTCTAAATGAATTGACCCCACCAGGGTTCAGTTATTATCACACCCCACGTATCAGTGGTAGAGGTGGAGGTGTAGCTACACTCTATATAACTGATATGGGCCTCACTCAAACTGCAGGCCATGAAACAAATGCCCCTGTCCTGGATCTACATGCTTTATATTCTACAGTATATCGTCCCCCAGAGTCCCCTGGGTCCCCCGGGTTCCCCAGGTCCTTACTCTGAATTTCTTACAGAGTTTGCAGAGTTTCTAACAGATATAGCCCTCCCTGCGGATAAGGCTCTTATAGTCGGAGAAATAACCAAGACCCCTTAAAAATAGCATTTGAGGCTCTCATTGACTCTATAGGCTATATTCAGAACATGATAGGACCTACTCACCGCTGTAACCATACCTTAGATCTGGTATTATCACGAGGAATCAGGGTAGAACACTTAGACACAGTCTCTCAGATCATCACTTGATAATATATGAAGTCGTTCTAGACCATAATGTCTACATGCCGCCCCGCTACCGATATAAACGAAGTATCACTGCCTCTACTATAGATGCCCTTATAAATAGACTCCCGGATCTATCAGACGTCCCAACCCTGCTGGGCCTCAATGATCCTGACAAGCTCGTAGTCTGGAACGTAAACAGTGTATAACAAAATTAGACCGCTTCCGAAGTGAGTGGAAGAACACCGTTAGAATATAAACACGCCCTACACACAGCTACAGCTGCCTACTTCTCATCACTCACAGAGAAAAACCAAACTAACCCAGAAGTCCTGTTCAGCACCGTCTCTAACCTCACCAGTACATTACACAGTCTGAGGATCAAACCACATACAGCTGTGACGACTTTATCAGGTTCTTCACAGACAATATAGAACACATATTCTAAACACTAATTGAGAACCCGCACTGTGAGACCTAAGGTCACGTGAAAGCTTATAGTACGAGATAAGTTCAGTAAGGTATGTAGGAGCGAGGCCGTTTAGAGCCTTATAAGTCAATGCGGAATTTAACTGGTAACCAGTGTAAGTTGGATCAGACTGGGCTGATATGATCAGACTGGGCTGATGTGATCAGACTGGGCTGAAGTGATCAGACTGGGCTGATGTGATCAGACTGGGCTGATGTGATCAGACTGGGCTGAAGTGATCAGACTTCCTAGTTCTTGTAAGGACTCTAGCTGCAGCGTTTTGGACGAGCTGAAGTTTGTTAAGGCTTTTGCAGGAACAACCAGAAAGCAGGGCATTACAGTAATCCAGCCTTGAGGTAATAAAGGCGTGAACTAGTTTTTCTGCATCCTGTAGTGACAGTGCATTTCTTAATTTTGCAATATTGCGAAGATGTAGGAAAGCTCTTCTAGTGATATTATTAATATGCTCATCGAAGGCCAGATCAGGATCGATTGTGACACCCAGACTTTTAACAGAGGTACCTGGTGTAACTAAGAAGCATGATTTCTTTCTGTCTTGTATCTGGTGTTGACCCGAGGAGGATGGGTTCCCCCTTTGAGTCTTGGTTCCTCTTGAGGTTTCTTCCTTCCTCACTAAGGGAGTTTTTCCTTGACGCTGTGGCCCTCGTCTTGCTCACTGGGGGCTCGAACACCAGATTCTTTGTAAAGCTGCTCTGTGATACATCTGTTGTAAAAAGCTCTATAAAAATGAATGTTAATTGATTAATTGAGTGACATTAGAACACAAACCCAAAATACGTCTGTAAATCTAATAACACAGTATGACGTATGTCCTGTCAGCCCAAAAGGTAAACTGCTCTCCTTTAGCTCCATCACCCAGGATGAATTAATTAAGCTAATTAGCTCTTCCAGCAATCATTCCAGATCATTGACTGCACATGATCCTCCTGGACAGACTACTAGAACATCAGTTTGGGCATTAAATGACCGGCTTTGTCCTGGTTCAGATCCTATCTGATTGGCTGCTATCAGTTTATTAGTCTCAACAATAAGCACTCTAGTCATACACTCGTAAGACATGGTGTCCCTCAAGGTTCAGTGCTCGGCCCCCTGCTCTTCTCTCTTTACATGCAGCCTCTTGGTAACATAATTCGTAGTTTCGACTTCAGCTTCCACTGTTATGCTGACGACACACAGCTCGATATAGCAGACCAAACCAAACGAGACTTTAAACCTAAATAAACTAGAAGATTAAGTTAACTAATATCAGAACCTACGCTGGATGGCGCCAAGAATTTCCTTCAGCTTGATCCAGCCAGACTGAGGTCCTGCTACTCGGCCCCAGTGCAGAGAGAACTGAACTCTCCCAGCTGTCGTCCTGAATATAGACGCCTCACTCCTAGATCCACTCTGAGAAATCATGGCCTTATCTTCAGTTCCAGCTTGTCTTTCGATGCACATGTCAGTGAGTTAGTTACTGAGTTTAGTGAGTGAATTAGTAAGTGAATAAAAACCATAAGTAAATGAAGAATACGGTTACTGTGTGTGCACTGCCGTTTTAACAGGGCGGAGTTTATACACATCACTGGGGATTGGCTTACGCCTCTGACACCCATGAAACAAAGGAAAACCTAGGTTGAAGCCCATCACGCTCCAGTTCTCATCATTTTAATGACAATTTCATTCAGCTCGGAACCATTGACAGCAAAGAACCAGTTTGTGTCCTGGAACCTGTTAGAACCGGACAGCAGGTGTTTTCTCTGTGTTTGTGCAGAAGGAGCAAGGTCAGGGGAGCGTCAGCGTCAGTTGTGTTTAAGTGGACCTGCTGGTCTAATCTAATTACAGGGAGATACTCACAGACAGGCTGACCAATGTACTTGTCACATGCAGAACGTCTGATGAAGCGGCTGCAGGAAGTGGAGGACTGCAGATCAACATGAGTCAAAGTCAAGCAGCGTCTGAAAGGAAATCTAAAGTGACTGGTTCCAGTGTGCTCCAAACTGCCCTGATATGCTGGAGATGCTGCTGGAGATGCTGCTGGAGATGCTGCTGGAGATGCTGCTGTTATTGTAGAAGCATCGGGCCAGAATGCATGTACGTGTGCAGGTGCCCCCGGCACCATCCTGCTTCCTTCCTGTGAATATCGGTGGGTGTCCAGGTCGTCCAGAGTGGGTTAGTGTGAAATGATTCCCTGTAGAGAATCTTACTGATCTCTATAGTGGCAGTGATTAGCGGTGGTCCTCCAAGTGGTCCTCAGAGATCCTCAGACAGTCCAGACTTTTGCTCCACTCTGCCACTGAGCTTGTTTACGTTGTGTACATCGAGCTGATCTGATGGTGAGAGTTTGTGCTTATTATGGGACTCTGTCCTTCAGCAGTGTTTAAACTGCCACCGGAGGACCTCGGTCGCCGCCCCTGAGACTCAGAGTGTCAAATGATTGTGTGTGGTCTATGGGGACGGGGTAAACTTGTTTTAAGCTTCTGAGACACTTTCATACACAACAGTGGGCAGAATGCCCCTGACTCATCCCTGAGATTGGTGCGTCGGCACGTCGGACTGGGCAGGTCAGTCACAGGCAGGTCGAGTTCCCTTACCGTCATCTAATGTGAGTGTTTAATGCAATGAACTGAACGCCCGCCCGACTAATTGGGCTGCAGTCTAAGCTGCATGCTGCAGTCTCCCCTGATGGTACCAGTCTAAGCTGAAGTCATGATGCAGCATGGTTTTTGCATCTCTGAATGCCTGATGTTCCCTTTTCTAATTCATTTCTTCTGGAAAATTGCTCACAGCGAAGACGTCCCAGACCGCAGCGCTGCCCGCCCGTGGGGTGCGCTGCAGTGCTTTCATTAAGTCTAATCTTAGTGGAGTAAAATAATGCAGAATCTCTCGGCTGCAGCTCCGCCTGAGCCAGAATAATCGCCCTGTTCTGTGTGATCATCAACTTCAAACCTCCCTTCAGACATCACAAACAGCAGAACTCCAATATCAGGAAGGCTGCAGACACATCCAGCCTTTACATCGTTCCATTATCAGATGGGATTCCGTTCCATAAAGATCTGAACACTTTTAACAACACAGATGTAAATGACTTCTGTTCTGATTGCCTGCACTGTGTTCAGTCTGAGCTGAGACATTCCCGGTGGGTGAATGGGTGGAGCTTAATTTAGGAAGACTGGAATTTGATAGAACATTCTGAGGAATGCTGATGTTGGCATTGCCAGAATTTCCTGTTACTGCTCTCTAACAAAAACAATGGAATGGAATGAGAGTGTCGGCATTGCAGGAATTGTTGGACGGATCCTGGAAGTACAGTTGAGGCAGTGTTGTATGACGCATCAGGAAAGCCAGGATTACAGCACAGCGTAAACAGTTCAGCCTCCCAAAAGCTGTGATGTTCACCATGTCTAAAATCAGCGAAGCTCCTGGTCAGTACGGTCACCTGCTAGTCTGATAGTAGCTACCTAATCTCCATCCCTGGCTGCCTCGCCCTCGCCCTGGGCTTTGCCAAAACGTCTCCTCCAGCACCTGTTTTCCGTCCTCTCCTCTCTCTCCTTCTTTATCTGTTTCACCACCTCTTGGAAGCAACCCATGTGAGTCCAGTCTGCCCGCCTATGAAGGGGAGTTCCGGCCGGTTTAATCTGGCAACCCATCTTTTATTCGCCAGCTCATAAATGAGACAGTTTTTTCTGAAACAGGTGAAGTCTGCCAGCAGGCAACTAATGGATGCTCTACTCTCTCTCTCTCTCGTCTCTCTCAGACTCTTCTGCTATATCCCCTCGCTCTCTCTCTCTCGTTCTTTCTCTCTCTCGATCTCTACTCTCTCTATCTCTCTCTCATCTACTCTCTCTCTCTATCTCTCTCCGGCTCTCTCACTCTCTCTCTCTATCTCTCTCTACCTCTCTCTATCTCTCTCTCTCTCTCTCTCTAGAGATCTCTCGACTCTCTCGAACGCTCATTTGCGCTCTCTCTGCTCTCTCTACTCAGTTCTCTCTCTTCTATTCTCTCTCTCTCTCGCTCTCTGCTGGCTCAATTTCATCATCTATCTTTTACTCTCTCTCGATCCTCTCGTGATCATGCTCTCATCTCTACCTAAAATCTCTCTCCTCTATCCTTTCGAACTCTGCTTCTCTCTCTATCTTCTCATCTCTCTCTCTAGTCCTTCTTAATGTCGTGTCATGATCATACTCTCTCTCATCTCTCACTACTCTCTCTACTTTTCTCTCATCGCGATCTCTCTCTCCTATCTCTCTGTCTTCTCTTCGCCTCTCGGAAGATGTCATAGTCTCTCTCTCTGGACCTCTTTCGCTCTCTTAGTCCTCTCTCTCTCTCTCTGAACTTTCTCTAGTTTTTGTCTTCTCCATTATCTTTTCTCTCGCTCCTCAGGAAAACCCCGGTCTCTCTCCTCTCTCCAAACGGTCTTGTCTCTACTCTCTCATCTATATGCTCTCTCTTCTCGCTCTTTCTACACGTCTCTTCTCTCTCTCTCTCTTTCTCGCTACTCTCTAACTTACGCTCTACTCTCTTGGACACTCCTCTCTCTCTCTCTCAATTTATCCTTCAGGACTTCACTTCTGACACAGACTCATCCACTATTTCTACTCTCTCCCCTCAATCTCAGATACCTCTCTCTCTCCCCGATTCTCTCTTTCTCATCTCTACCCAGTGGCTCTCCCCTCAGGCGGGCCTCTATTCTCGATCGTACTCTCTCTCTTTCTCATCTTCTCTCTCTCGATTCTTTCTTCTCTGATGTTCTCACTGAATTATCTCCATCTCGGTATTTGCTCTACTCATATCTCTCTGTCTCTCTCTCTTTCTCTCGCTCTCTCTCTCTTTATCTCGCCCTCTTTCTCTCTTCCCTCTTCTCTCTTTCTCGATCGTAGTTTTCTCATCTTCTCTCTCTCTTCTCTCTCTCTCTTCTTTCACCGCTCTCTCTCCCTCTTCTCTCTTCCTCCGGGTCTCCTCTTCTCTCTGCTCCCCGCTCTCTCCTTCTTTCTCTCTTTCTCTCTCTCTCTCTCTACCCTCTCTCTCCCTTTCTCTCTCTCCTCTCTCTTTCTCTCTACTCTCTCTCTCTCCCTCTCTCTCTCCTCTCTCTCCCTTTCTCTTTCTCTCTCTCTCTCTCTTTCTCTGTCTAAAAACATAGAAACATAAACACAGAGAATATATATAATATAATAAACGAGCGACAGAAGTTTTATACAGGACTGATGTCAGTAACGAAACAAATACATAACTGAAAGACTTTCTAAAGGACTAGTGATCAGTGGTGGTCAGTGGTGATCAGTGGTGGTCAGTGGTGGTCAGTGGTGATCAGTGGTGGTCAGTGGTGGTCAGTGATGGTCAGTGGTGGTCAGTGGTGGTCAGTGGTGATCAGTGGTGGTCAGTGGTGATCAGTGGTGGTCAGTGGTGATCAGTGGTGGTCAGTGGTGGTCAGTGGTGATCAGTGGTGATCAGTGATGGTCAGTGGTGATCAGTGGTGGTCAGTGGTGATTAGTGATGGTCAGTATTGATCAGTGGTGGTCTGTATTGATCAGTGGTGATCAGTGGTGGTCAGTATTGATCAGTGGTGGTCAGTGGTGATCAGTGATGGTCAATATTGATCAGTGGTGGTCTGTATTGATCAGTGGTGATCAGTGGTGGTCAGTATTGATCAGTGGTGGTCAGTATTGATCAGTGGTGGTCTGTATTGATCAGTGGTGATCAGTGGTGGTCAGTATGGGTGTTGGGTTTATGGCTCAGTGTGTGGAGGGTGAAGGTGTGGTTGGATGTTGGGTGGTATGTTTATGGCTCAGTGTGTGGAGGGTGAAGGTGTGGTCAGATGTTGGGTGGTATGTTTATGGCTCAGTGTGTGGAGGGTGAAGACGTGGTCAGATGTTCGATGACGTTTATGGCTCAGTGTGTGGAAGGTGAAGGTGTGGTCAGGTGTTGGGTTTATGGCTCAGTGTGTGGAGGGTGACGGTGGGGTCAGGTGTTGGGTGGTATGTTTATGGCTCAGTGTGTGGAGGGTGAAGGTGTGGTCAGGTGTTGGGCGGTGTGGTAAGAAGCCGATCTGAGCTCTGCTGCGTGTTCTGGGAGGTGGTGTGGAGGGTGAAGGTGTGGTCAGATGTTGGGTGGTATGTTTATGGCTCAGTGTGTGGAGGGTGAAGGTGTGGTCAGGTGTTGGGCGGTGTGGTAAGAAGCCGATCTGAGCTCTGCTGAGTGTTCTGGGAGGTGGTCGGGGAGTCGGTGTGGAGGGTGAAGGTGTGGTCAGGTGTTGGGTGGTGTGGTAAGAAGCCGATCTGAGCTCTGCTGCGTGTTCTGGGAGGTGGTCGGGGAGTGCGGTGAAGGTGAGGGGAGGGGGGGGGGGGTGTGGTCTGATGTTGGGTGGTATGTTTATGGCTCAGTGTGTGGAGGGTGAAGGTGTGGTCAGGTGTTGGGCGGTGTGGTAAGAAGCCGATCTGAGCTCTGCTGCGTGTTCTGGGAGGTGGTCGGGGAGTCGGTGTGGAGGGTGAAGGTGTGGTCAGATGTTGGGTTTATGGCTCAGTGTGTGGAGGGTGAAGGTGTGGTCAGGTGTTGGGTGGTGTGGTAAGAAGCCGATCTGAGCTCTGCTGCGTGTTCTGGGAGGTGGTCGGGGAGTCGGTGTGGAGGGTGAAGGTGTGGTCAGATGTTGGGTGACGTTTATGGCTCAGTGTGTGGAGGGTGAAGGTGTGGTCAGGTGTTTGTGGTGGGAGGTGTGGTAAGAAGCCTGATAGTGGAGTCTCTGCTGGTGTCTGGAGGTGGTCGGGGAGTCAGTGTGGGAAGGGTGAAGGTGTGGTCAGATGTTGGTTCCATTAGGCTCAGTGTGTGGAGGGTGAAGGTGTGGTCAGGTGTTGGGTGGTGTGGTAAGAAGCCGATCTGAGCTCTGCTGCGTGTTCTGGGAGGTGGTCGGGGAGTCGGTGTGGAGGGTGAAGGTGTGGTCAGATGTTGGGTTTATGGCTCAGTGTGTGGAGGGTGAAGGTGTGGTCAGGTGTTGGGTGGTGTGGTAAGAAGCCGATCTGAGCTCTGCTGCGTGTTCTGGGAAGTGGTCGGGGAGTCGGTGTGGAGGGTGAAGTTGTGGTCAGATGTTGGGTTTATGGCTCAGTGTGTGGAGGGTAAAGGTGTGGTCAGGTGTTGGGTGGTGTGGTGAAGAATGCCGATCTGAGATCTGCTGCTTGTTCTGGGAAGTGGTCGGGGAGTCGGTGTGGAGGGTGAAGTTGTGGTCAGATGTTGGGTTTATGGCTCAGTGTGTGGAGGGTAAAGGTGTGGTCAGGTGTTGGGTGGTGTGGTAAGAAGCCGATCTGAGCTCTGCTGAGTGTTCTGGGAGGTGGTCGGGAAGTCGGTGTGGAGGGTGAAGGTGTGGTCAGATGTTGGGTTTATGGCTCAGTGTGTGGAGGGTGAAGGTGTGGTCAGGTGTTGGGTGGTGTGGTAAGAAGCCGATCTGAGCTCTGCTGAGTGTTCTGGGAGGTGGTCGGGGAGTTGGGTGTTGAGGCTGCTGCTGAGGCTGACTCCTCTGTCTGGGTCTAGTTTATCTCCAGATTTGAATAGGGGGGCTCTGAGCCCCTCGGCCCAGGTGGGGGCGTGGCCTATGGTTAATATAAGATTGAAGAATTTTAGCATAGCCAGTTTAAATGTATGATCTGTTTTTCAGCATGTCGTTTAGGAGGCCGTCCGGACCTCAGGCTGCTCCGGGCGGGAGGCCTCTGAGTTTCCCCTCTAGCTCCTCCTCTGTGATCGGGAGGTCCAGTGGGTTCTGATAGTCCTCTGCTGTGGTGCTGAGTGATCCCAGGCTCCTGGATGTTCTCTGCTGCTCTACGTTTATTGATGGACTACTGTATAACGACTGGAGGTGGTTTCTCCATGTCTCTGTTATTAATGGCTGGACGGTCCTGGTTTTTCCGGGTCAGTGATGGTGATGGGTCCAGGTGGTGTATTTGATGTTGTATATGTTTGTGCTTATTAGTTTTCAGGGTGTGTTTATATTCTCACAGTATTTAGTGCGGTGTCCCTGATTAGATAGATAGATAGATAGATAGATACTTTATTGATCCCAGAGGGAAATTCAAGGCATCCAGTAGCAGGTATACAAACTATACAGAAGTAACAACAGAAGCAAGATAGATTTGTACAAATAGAGACAATACTATATAAAGTATGAAGGTATAAAAATAGAGTCCTTAGTGTCTGTGTAAAGTGTAAAGTATATAGATGGTAGGTAATGGTATTCCGTTTGCTAAGCAAATTAAAGAAGATGGCTGTTTTCAGCCATCCAGACAGTGCAAATACGCAGTAATATAAATAATTTATCAGTGCAAAAAGTGTGTAAACAGTACAGAAATGGAGCGATAGAATAATACAATATAAATAGATGTATAGGGCATTTAGGAGGGCATTTAGGAGGGAGTGTGTGCAGAGATGGGGTTGTGTCCCATGGACCTTTACGTGACCGGAGGGAAAGAGTGTCAGTCACACACTTTTTCATCTGCTGTATGCTGGGAAGGAGTTTGAACAGTCTTATCAGCGCCTGAGGGACAAAAGACTTCCTGAGTCTGTCTGTGGAGCAGGACTGGGACAGCAGTCTGCGGCACTGAATGAGCTCCTCTGCCCTGATGATCGTGGTGTGCAGAGGATTGTGAACATTGTCCATGGATGTTTCAGCAGCTTGTTGAGGGCTCTCTCCTCTCTGCCAGTGGGTGTTAAGGACTCCAGCTCTAGTCCGGCCCAGCACAGGAACCAGCTTTCCTCACCAGCCTGTCGAGTCGTCCAGCATCCCTCTTGCTGATACTGCCTCACCAACACACCACAGCATAGAAGGAGGACGCTGGGCTACCACAGACTGGTAGAGCTAAACATCAGGAGGAGTTTTCTGGCAGATCCTGAAGGGACCCGAGCCTCCTGAGGAAGTACAGTCTGCTCTGTGCTTTCTTGTAGACTATGTCAGTGTTTACTGACCAGTCCAGCCCTCTCGTACGTCCAGGTGCACACCAAAGGTTATCTGTAGGACCTGACCACACCTCCACATCAACCCCCTTGATGGAGATTGGCTGCTGAGAGGGCCTGGACCTCTTGAAGTCTATACACATCTCCTTGGTTTTTGGTGATGTTTCAGCTTCAGATGGTTGGTGGTGCACCACTCCACAAAGTCCTCTCACCCAGGGGCTTCTGTACTCCCTCTCCTGGCCGTTACGCACACACGCACCCCCACCCCACACGATTGCAGTGTCATCAGAGAACTTCTGCATGTGGCTATAACTCCGAGTTGTATTTGAAGTCCGATGTGTACAGGGTGTAGAACAGGACTGGAGAGAGAGAGAACAGTCCCCTGTGGTGCTCCTGTGCTGCTGATCACCGTATCAGAGGGAGCAGTCCCTGCGATCCTGACATGCTGTGGTCTCCCCAGTGATGGTAGGTCAGTGATCCAGGTGACCAGGTGCATGTCCACCTCCATCTTCATCAGCTTGTTCCTCTCAGTAGTAGGGGGCTGAAAATATGGTGTTGAAGGCACTGGAGAAGTCAAAGAACATGACCCTCACAGCACCACTCCCCCTTGTCCAGATGAGAGTGAGTTCTGTGTAGAAGATAGAGGATGGCATCATCGCCCCCACCTCCCACACCTTCTCCCGGTACGCAAAATGCAAATGTGACTGCAAGTGGGGTCTGCTCAGGCATGGTGGACCTGAGGGTCTGAGGTGGTTCAGCAGCAGTCGCTCGCTCCATGGTTCTTCATCACGTGAGACGTCAAAGAAAACGGCCTGAAGTCATTCAGCTCCTTCGGGTGTGTGCCTTCTTGGGGACTGGAAATGAGGCAGGTTGTCTTCCACGTGGCAGCGGAACCCTTCCGAGACGTAGACTTAGGTTAAAGACATGCTGGAGGGGCTCCCCCAGTTGGGCAGCACATGCCTTAAAGCATTCTCTGCTAGGCACACTTTGTCTGGGCCGGCCGCCTTCGGCTGGGGTGTAGTCTCCTCAGCGCTGTCTCTCCTGACTTGGTCTGCCGTGAAGGCTGGGGGACAGTGGGAACCCGTGGGTGTTGCTCTGTCCTCCTGCCCGATGATGGTGGTGAAGACTGAGTATGGTGGTGAAGACTGAGATGGTGGAGGTGATGAGGGTGATGGTGGTGAAGGAAGGTGACGGAGATGGTGGAGGTGAGGGTGATGGTGGTGAAGGTGACGGAGATGGTGGAGGTGAGGGTGATGGTTCGGAGGTGGTAGGTGGGTGAGGGTGATGACAAACAGGGTGGTGAATGCTGCAGACGGGTCGGAGTGGGAGGGGGCCAGCAGCAGCAGGACAGTCAAACCTGTTGTAGAAGTTGTTAAACTGGTTTGCTCTGTCCCACACCCCCATCTACTGAGCTGCCACTGTTGTTCTTGCCAGCAAAGCAGTGATGGTTTTCATTGCGCCCCCAGACCTCCTTCATGTTGTTTGTCTTGCAGCTTCCTTTCCACCTTTTTTCCTGTAGGACTCCTTGGCCTCTTTAAGTCGGAATCATCTTGAGTTCCCCCTGTACACGCTTCAGCTCTGTCCAGTTTTCCATCTCTGAACGCGCCCTCTTCTTTTTTGGTTGAGGATGTCCTTGACGTCACTGGTAATCCAGGGCTTTGTTGTTGGGGAAGCAGCGTACAGTCTTTGTGGGAACAGCAACATCCATACAAAAAATTCAGGTAGTCTCCGCCGTAACACAGTGCGGTCACCCCCCTCAATGTCCTCTCCGTGTGGGCGCATTGTGCATCTTCTGAGCAGCCTCCACGCTCCAATCAGTGGTATCAATCCATAGCAGTTCCTTTCATGGCTTCTTCTTGCTGTTTCTGCTTCAGGACCAGACCAAAACTCTGGAATGAGCAGTTTGTATGGTAGTGGGCTGCCTCAGTAACCACGTGGTTTGTACTGAGTGCTGTAGGAAAAACCAGGTTGTGGTCTGATTTTCCCCAGCGGTGGTTAGCGGGGCTTAGCCCTGTATGCATCCCTCACGTTAGCATACAGCAGGTCGATGGTCCTGTTTTTCCTGGTGGGACAGTCCACAAACTGGAAAAAGGCAGGCAGGGTAGAGTCCAATGTAACGTGATTAAAGTCACCAGAAATCACATAGAAATGTGGTTCTCTGTGGTTCTCTGTGTTTCTGATTGGACCAGACTGTCCCAGTCCTGATTAAACCATGTGTCTGATTGAGCGTTCCTCCACTTGTTCCTCCTGGTGGTCAGACCTGACATTTGGATCACCTGATCGGGAATACCGTTCAGGTGTTCCACAGCCGTGTCCACTCCTCCTGTATTTTGGGGATAGATGTCTGAGAGGAAGGAGCGGAGAGGGGTCTGGATGTCTGGGCTGTTGATAGTGTGGAGATATCTCTCAGAGCTGTCCTGAGCCCACCTCGGAGGGCGTTTGAGTCGGTGCGGTGGGCGGGGTTTGCTCCTGTGGTCGTTTGTAATTGGTCTGTTCAGGTATATAGTTACCAGAATCAGAATCAGAAATACTTTATTAATCCCAGGGGGAAATTGCAGTTTTTTACAGTAGCAACCATTTAGAATAAACAATAATACTTTACAACAAAAGATACTTTTTTCAATATGTACACATATATAAAGTCTTATAATACAATAAAAAATAAAAGTAAAGTGTCTGTGGCTATAATAATGAGTACAGATATACTGTTAGCAGCAGTAAGTGTTCAGTAGTTATTGCACGTTTTGAGTTGTCGCACACATAATTAAATTATTGTTTTACTGTTATTACTGTACATGTGAATGGTGTCGTGCTCTAAGGGAGGAGTTATAAAGTCTGATGGCCACGGGTAGGAATGACCTCCTGTGACGTTCTGTAGTGCATTTTGGCTGGATGAGTCTTGCACTGAATGTGCTCCTGTGTCTCATCACTGTGTGATAGAGAGGATGGGAGCCGTTATCCATGATGGTCTGCAGCTTAGACAGCGTCCTCCTCTCAGACACTGCCATCAGCGAGTCCCGCTCCACACCCACAACATCACTGGCTTTGCGGATCAGTTTATTAAGTCGGTTGGCGTCTGCCACCCTCAGCCTGCTGCCCCAGCATGCAACAGCGTATAGGATGGCACTCGCCACCACAGACTCATAGAAGATCCTAAGCAAAGTCCTGCAGATGTTAAAGGGCCTCAGACGCCTCAGAAAATAGAGACGACTTTGGCCCTTCCTGTAGAGGGCGTCAGTGTTCTTAGCCCAGTCCAGTTTACTGTCAGTGTGAACACCCAGGTATTTATAGTCCTCCACAGTGTCCACACTGACCCCCTTGATGGAAATAGGGGTCACCTGTGCTTTGTCCCTTCTCAGGTCCACCACCAGCTCCTTTGTCTTTGTCACGTTGAGCTGCAGATGGTTCAGCTCACACCACGCAACAAAGTCGTTCACCGTGGCCCTGTACTCATCCTCATACCTGGCTGTGGTCTGATGGGGTGTTAGGGGCTTGACTGTGAAGGCTCTCGGGAATGTCGGGTCCAGATCTGTTATGGCGTAGTCCACTGTACTGCTGCCCAGAGCTGAGCTGTGGGTGAGCCGACCGAAGAAGACAGACCCAGGCTTGGACAGAGCTGCAGCAGAGTCTTCCCATGTGTGTTTACGGACCTGTCCCGGTTCTCTCTGGGAGAGAAGGAAGGAAGAGGAACCTCGTCTCCAGTTATGAAGCGATCTCCCGCACTGATGATAACGTCTGGTTGGTCTCCTGTTCGAGCGTTCAGGTCCCCGCAGGTGATGTGGCCGTGTTTGGAAGTGGCTGGTTTGTCTTTCCAGATGTGGGAATGTTTCTTCATTAAAGTAAGGGGACTCTACTGGGGGGACTCTGCTGCACAGAGGAGTATGTTTCGGGGTGTAGAGACTGCTTTTTAATTTTTAACCACAGATAACTGTCTCCCTGTTTTATTGGCTCAGTCGAGCGCGTTAGTTCAGGTTTAAACCATATGAGCACTCCTCCTGAGCTCCTTCCCCGAGCCACTCCTTTTGATTTAGTGGAGGGAACCACTAACTCCCTGTAGCCTGGGGGACAACCAGTGGGCTCATCACCTCTACACCATGTCTTCTGCAGAATCAGTATATGGGTGTCTCTTATGTCCTTCAGAAAGTCAGGGTTTCTGCTCTTTAACCCAAATAAGGAGTTCAGGCCTGGAACGTTCCACAGAGAAATGAAGCCATTCTAAATGAACCTGTGTTACTGTCTGAGTTCAGAATGAGAGAAACAATTACAAATGAACAAAATAGATAAATAAGATAGATAGATAGAAAAGTAAAATAGATAAAAGTAAAATAGATAAAAGTAAAACAGATAAAAGTAAAATAGATAAAAGTAAAATAGATAGGTAATGAATTAATTATTATAAACATTTTTAGACTAGTATGTTTTGATCGCTGTACATAGAGGGGTTATTTACACTGTCCATGGATTTAGTGTCCGTTAATGATCGTTACCTTTCTGGTACTGTGCCTCTTACCACGGACCATGTCCCATCAGATGGGTGCAGATGTGACTGAGCATCTGCTGGATGTCCCTGAGCTCCAAAGCCTTGGTGTCTGGTGCTCTGCTGACAGCCGGGGCGTAGGTCAGGGTTTCTGGTATGGAGTTGCTGAGGTGGTGGTACTGGACAGTGGGAGAGTTGAGCAGCGTGTGGACCTGTGGTAGGTGATGGTGGTGATGGTGAGCCAGGGTTTTCAAGGTACCTTCTCCTGTCTGGTTGTGGTGGGCAGTGGGGGGTGTGGTGCCAAGATCTCAGATGGTGGTCATGTGGAGCTGCTCCTTCCGTAGATCTTGGGGTGGGTCTTGATGGATGACGGATGTGTGGGTTTCGCCCAGTGTTGCGCTGGAGTGTGGTGGTACTGCGGGCCAGTGTGACGTCTTTAGTGTCTTAGCAAACACAGGGACTGATTCTTTGAGTAGGTGGACGTGATCATAGAGGCAGGCTGTGTCCAGAGTGGGGTGATGGGCCACATGGGTGTTTGTCTGAGGGCACGCTCTCTGGAGATGCTGGCGTTGACCCTCTGTATTGTGTGTGGGTGGAAGTCTCTGCAGGGCAACAGGGTGGAGAACCTTTCAGGTTAGCCACCTCCTTCCCGTAGCTGTCTCTGTCTTACTCCTTGTCCCGCTGTAGTTCTCTTACTTGTTCTTTCAGGTGGCCCAGCTCCTTCCTGTAGCTCTCTTGCTTCAGCTCTCTGTCCGGTTGCTGTTGCAGGACTATCTCCTGAAGCTATACTAACTCCACCTCCAGTTGTGTGAAGTGTTCCTTTATCAGGAGGATGGAGGTGTAGAGAGAAGGGTGCTGGTCTCGTTCCTGAGCTGAGGGTTCTGCTGGGGCGCTGTGTGTAGCAGGACAGTCTCGGTCTTGTCTCTGCAGGATGCTCTCACTGTGTCTTTCTTTCTCTGCAGTTTCTTTAGGCCGACTGAATGACTCCTGGAACTCAGTCAGGTTCCTCTGGACCATCAGGGTTCCATTTTTGTAGATGTTGATGGTGGTCATAACTGTCTCCGTGTCACTGGGGTCTCTGATTTTCACTTTCCACCCGTTGCAGATGCCCTCCTTTTTGACTGAGGGGTAGTGGGAGATCAGAGCTCTGTGCCATGAGCTGGGGTGGTCAGAGTAGAAGATGAGGTTGCTGACTTCCCCGGTCTTATACAGGTCTGCGAACAGAGTCTCTGGGTTCTCCTTCAGGAGTTTGTGTTGAAACTGTTTTTGGGTGGGCTCGCTCCTGATGTCAGGAGGGTATGCGACCGTGCGGAGCTGAACAGGACTGCAGAGCGGGCTCACGCTGTCTTCAGTGCAGCGGGGCGGGAGCGAGGCTTCTTCTGATTGGCTCATTCCGAGAGCTGGTTGGAATGTCACTGACGGAACTTTTTTTTTAATTGCCAACTGACACTTTAGCTTTAGCCTTTAGCTTAGCTTTAGCTGTACTATTAAAATAACCTAAATCTGATCAAATCTTAGAGCAGTAAATGCTCGTCTTTGTCCTCCACTGTGTCAGGAAGAAGTGTCACTCACAGACCTGCAGCTGTTCTCTGGAGGAGACGAGTCTCCCCGATCTCAGAGCTTGTGCTGGTCTGGCTCCTGTTTCTAGCTGCTGTGTCTCCTCAGTTGAGATCCTGGACTGTCTCACAGATGTTGTGGGTCTTTGTCTTGTTGTTTGTAGGTTTGTTCTCAGTGTCTCCCTCTATCTGTGAGTCTGAGATTATTTTATCATTTCTCTCATTTAAAAACTGGGAGCTTTACAGACATGACTGTAGTAGAACTCCGTGGAACGAACTCTCCCGCCCTCCCTCTCACTCTTTCTCTCTCTCTGTCTCCCCCTCACTCTGTCCTTCTCTCACTCTGCCACTCTGTCTCTCCCTCTCTTTTTCTGTCTCTCACTCTGTCTCTCTCTCACTCTCTCTCTGTAAGTGATGTAACGGGGAGAGTCTGTGAGAAGTGTTCTGATTGGCTGCGCTTGGCCGGAGTGTTCACAATCGATTACAGTGCTTCATTCTCCAGCTAACAGCTTCTGTGTGTGCTGCGCTTTTCCTTTCATAGCCCCCCAAAATCTCCCCCACCATTCCCACCTCCCACCACTTCTCCCCCTCCTCTCCTTTCCTCTTGTACTTCTACATTGTTTCTCTCCTCTCCTCTCCTCTCCTTATTCTACAGTGTTCCTCTCCTCTCCTCTCCTCTCCCCCCCTCTCCTCCCCTCTTCTCTCCTCTCCTCTCTAGTGACTGTATCAGCCTCTTTACGAGGGGTGGAGTTTAGTCTATGGACTCTATGAGTCTATGGACAAACTGAGATCATCAGAGATGTGGAAGCCCCAGAACCTGACGCCAGACACACGCTCCACTACAGCTCCGTTGATGTGCTGTACCTCATCCCTGTAAGCCGTCTCATCATCATCTCTGATCAAGCCTATCACCGTGGTGTCATCTGTGAATGTAATTATGGAGTTAGAACCATAATTATAGAAGAGTCGATGATTAGCTTTCTGCCGTATGAGTTCTGACCGTCCAGGCGGGTCAGTAAAGTGTGTTGCGCTGTAGAAATGGAATCCTCTGTTGACCTGTTGCTGCGAAAGTCAGATTGGCAGATTGGTGTGGGTCCAGTGCAGCAGGCAGAGAGGATTCAGAAGAAAGAGATCAAGTCTTTCGAAGCACTCGTGATGCGGTCAGTGCGAAGGGTGGAGGTCATTCAGGTCTGAAGCAGCCGAACACTTTGGCACTGGCACAACAGTAGCTGTCTTGAAGCTAGTTGAGACGACTGCCTGGGCCAGCTGCCTGTGCCAGTGACAGACTGAAAATGCCATGGGTCAGTTGCTTAGCACAGGCTCTAAACACATGGCCAGAACCTCCATCAGGGCCGGCTTCCTTTCCTGCAGCCATCTTGCTCAGAGTGTGGCAGACACCCACGGTGTAGAGAGTAAGTGGCTGGTCATCAGGTTCATCAGGTTCTCTCTCACCTGGTTTTCCCTGGCGATGCGAGCGTAGAGGGGGTTGAGTTTGTCAGGGAGGGAGGTGCATTTGGCACATGGTATGCTTTGCCACATATGTCGGGGTCAGGAGAGTCGAAGTGCTCCTCAGTCCGCTGTCTGTAGCGGTGTTTAGCCTCTGAGATGCCTCCTC
>JAMWET010004463.1:72500-87500 GCA_024036415.1 Prochilodus magdalenae
TTCACCAAAACCCATATACCAGTGACTACGTGAACAGTACACAGTGGAAACGAAAACAACGTTCCCTGCGCCAGGACCCAAGGTGCCTACAATAGAAACAATAAATACAATAAATACACACGACAATTTACAATACACGAAACAGCAAACAATAAGTAGAGGGATAGGGGAATCAGTGCAGACAAGCCCACGTGGTAGTGGGTGCAAGTAAAGTTGAGGTTGTGTCTTTTTTTTTTTTTTTTTTTTTTTTTTTTTAAAAATGTATTTAGCAGCAGTTATGTCCATATTTGGTATACATGTAAACATTTTATACTTGAAGTGTTATGTGTGGACAGATTTAAGAGATGAGGTTGTGTGTGTGTGGGTGTTCAGTCCAGTCATTCAATGTGTTTGTTTGTTCAGACCAGACTCTGGGTGTTAAGGAATCTGATAGCTTGGGGAAAGAAGCTGTTGCACAGTCTGGATGTGAGGGCCCGGATGCTTCTGTACCTTTTTCCAGATGGTAGGAGGGTGAAGAGTGTGTGTGAGGGGTGTGTGTGGTGAAGAGTGTGTGTGAGGGGTGTGTGTGGTCATCCACAATGCTGGTTGCTTTGCGGATGCAGCGTGTGGTGTAAATGTCCGTGATGGTGGGGAGAGAGACACCGATGATCTTCTCAGCTGTCCTCACTACCCGCTGCAGGGACTTGCGATCCGATGCGGTGCAGTTCCCAAACCAGGCAGTGCTGCAGCTGGTAGTGAGGACAGCTGAGAAGATCATCGGTGTCTCTCTCCCCACCATCACGGCCAAGTTCACATGTTGGTGGAATTTAGGGAGAACTGACTTGAGATTCACATGGTTGAAATCTCCAGCGACAATAAACAGTCCGTCAGGGTGAGTGTTCTGCAGTCCGCTGATAGCGCTGTACAGCTCACAGAGCGCAGCTTTAGCGGTAGCGCCGGGTGGAATATAGACACTGATGATCAGCACTGCGGTGAATTCCCCTCGGTTAGATAAAAAAAAACGGTCTACACCGGACGATCATAAACTCCACTAGAGGCGAGCAGTAGCTAGAGACCAGTACAGAGTTCTTACACCATTCTGTGTTGATGTAAACACACAGTCCTCCACCGCGAGTCTTACCGCACAGGGCTGAGTCTCTGTCGGCTCGAAACGAAGCTAGTCCGTCTAGCTGAATGGCGGCGGCGGGAACTCTGTCGCTCAGCCACGTCTCCGTGAAGACAAAGACGCAGCAGTCTCTAGATTCTCTCTGTGTAGTTCTCTGAAGTCGGATGCAGTCCAGTTTATTCTCCAGGGAGCAGACATTCGAGAGCAGGATGGACGGGAGAGCTGCTCGCGTTGGCTTTGTTGTTAATCTAGTACGAACTCCAGCCCGCTTACCGCGCTTCTGTAGTCTCGCGCACCGCTTCCGGCGCCCCCTCTTTCGGCTGCTGGCTTCAGACGAGGCCGCGATCTGGGGGGCTGGTTGCCGTAGTAGACCGAAACCGCGTAGCGTCTCTCGTAGCTCATCGTTTACGGTGTTATTTGGTTGATTCCGGACGTGTAGCAGTGTCTGACGGTCGTATACATGGACACCGGTTGTTCTTATGTCCATGTTCCAAAGAAGTAGAAAAAAAAGACACTCGTAAATAAACAAAAAAACACCTTTTGTATCCGGAGCGGCCGCGGCAGCTACAGCTGCGCCGCCATCTTGGATCATCAGGTACGACAAACCACAGATAAGTTATGTTTTAACTGGGGGACAAACACTTTTTCACACAGGGCCATGTAGGTTTGGATTTTTCTCCCTTAAAAACTGCACTGTGTTCACTTGTGTTGTCTTTGACTAATATTTAAATTAGTTTGATGATCTGAAACATGCAAAAAATAAGAAATCATGAAGGGGGCAAACACTTTTTCACACCCCTGTATTTATACATGTGTACACAGAATGATTCATCTCCTTATAAATCATCCAGACTTACAGAGCACAGTGATAATTATTTACATTGTCAAACAGTTATATTGTTTATTATAGTTGTTTTTGTCACTGTTACTGTTTCTCTCTCTCTCTGTCTCTCTCTGTCTCTCTCTCTGTCTCTCCCTCTCTGTCTCTCTGTGTCTCTCTCTCTCTCTCTCTCTCTCTCTCTCTCTCTCTCTCTCTCTCTCTCTCTCTCTATATATATATATATATATATATATGTGTATGTCTCGGCCTCAGTGTGTCTCTCTCTGTCTCTCTCTCTCTGTCTCTCTCTGTGTCTCTCTCTCTGTCTCTCCCTCTCTGTCTCTCTCAGTCTCTCTCTCTCAGTCTCTCTCTCTCTGTCTCTCTGTGTCTCTCTCTCTGTCTCTCTCAGTGTCTCTCTGTCCCTCTCTGAGTGGTAATCACAGTGTGTCAGTGTGCCCTGTTCTAATTGGCCTGTCACTCTCCATGTGCTGGCGGGAGGGGTCGGCCTTTGTGTGGCTGCCATGGCGACCGGCCGAGCTAATGAGAGGGAGAGTGCTGTGACTAATGACATCGTTCCATCCATCTGAAAGCTGAGCACACGCACACACACACACTCTCATGTACACACTCACTCTCACTCACCCACACATACTCACACTCACTCACACACACACACACACACACACACACACACACACACACTTACACTCATGCACACTCTCATTCACACACACACTCACTCACCCACACACACATACATACTCACACACTCTCTCACTCACATACTCACACATAGTCACTCACACACACACACACACACACACTTACACTCATGCACACTCTCACTTACACACACACTCACTCACCCACACACACATACATACTCACACACTCTCTCACTCACATACTCACACATAGTCACTCACACACACACACACACGCACTCACATACTCGCACTCACTAACACACACACACGCACACTCATGCACACACTCACTCTCACTCACCCACATACTCACACTCACTCACACACACACTCGCCCACACACACATACTCACACATACTCACTCACACACACACACACACACACACACTCATGCACACACTCTCTCACTCACACACACACACACTCTCACTTACTCACTCGCCCACACACACATACTCACACACTCTCTCACTCACACACTCACTCTCACTCACACACACATGCACACTCATGCACACACTCACTCTCACTCACCCACACACACACACACACTCTCACTTACTCACTCACTCACTCGCCCACACACACACACTCACACACTCTCTCACTCACACACACTCACTCTTACTCACACACACATGCACACTCATGCACACACTCACTCTCACTCACACACACACACACTCTCACTCACCCACACACACACACACACTCTCACTCACACACACATACATACTCACACACTCTCTCACTCACACACTCACTCTCACTCACACACACATGCACACTCATGCACACACTCACTCACTCACACACACACACACACACACACACTCTCACTTACTCACTCACTCACTCGCCCACACACACATACTCACACACTCTCTCACACTCACTCTCACTCACACACACATGCACACTCATGCACACACTCACTCTCACTCACCCACACACACACACACACACACTCTCACTCACCCACACACACACACACACTCTCACTCACACACACATACATACTCACACACTCTCTCACTCACACACTCACTCTCACTCACACACACATGCGCACACACTCACTCTCACTCATCCACACACACACACTCTCACACACACACACTCACTCACACACACTCTCACTTAAGCACGCTCTCACTCACTCACACACACATGCACACTCATGCACACACTCACTCTCACACACACACTCTCACTTAAGCACGCTCTCACTCACTCACACACGCGCTCTTTTCCTCGGCTTGTGCCGACACCTCTCGCTCTCTCATGTTGTTCCACAATTGCTTGGTAATGGTTTTCTCTTTATGTCTGATAAGTCTCAGATTAAGACAGAAAGTCCTAATCCAGATTAATAATCTCTGCAAGGATAATCCTCATGATGTATATAGTTGAGTGTAAGTGAGACAGATGGTCCTCCACATTAACCATACGGCCTGCAGTCATGGACACGGAGAGTTGTGCTCTTAACTGATGGTGTTGACACTGCGGTGTTATAATTACCACTGGAGTTTATTCGGCTCCTTTTCTCAGAGCCGGATCTCGGATTTGTTTTGCCCTTCATATCCTGAATGGGATTAGATGGATGAGAGACCTGCTCTCAGATCAGTGGTTAAATGTGATGCTGATATGTTCGTTTTCTGGCTGTTGCATTGGTGCTTATTTTCAGACCCTGCTTAAATGGTGCTGCAGCTACACCCTGGTGCTGGTACACCTGCAGCATTCGTAGCTCCGTTGTGGTTGTATGTAAATGTTTGGGGTGTAAATATTAACGAGTCTGTTCTGTAACCGTTTAGGATTTTAGGAATCGCCCCGTTTTCCCGTCTACTTTTGGAAATGCTGGATTTGGATTTGAAGGAGGAACAAATAGGACTGTGGGATATGATAAGACCTCAGTAAATCTACACACTTTATGCTGGAATACAATCCGGAGATATTCTCCTTACATGATTTTACCCTGGAATGTTGGTGTTGTTGCTGAGACTGCACAGTCCAGAATCTTTACCCTGCACTGTGGGCTTCTGCCCTGTCAGTGTGAGGAACATCATTTCACGTTCTGGCTGTTCATGCTTGAGGAACCCTGACACGAATATCCAACATCAGGAAATAACCGGCCCATCTCTGAAGCATCAAGAACTTGCAGCCGCCAGCCTCGATGTGTCTTTGAGCCGCTGAGCCTTGTCCTCCGAGTGTATCCTGGAGTTTGGAATTTCTGAGATGGCCACTGTTCAGAGAAACTCGCGTGGCATGGCCGTCCTACTAAACCGTTGTGTGAACGTTACACGACCCAATAGAACATGGTGGAATAAAATCCCTTCACCTTATCAGACATTAAACACTCTTCACTTGTCCTGGAACGTCACCCTTTGGTCAACGTCAGTTAGCTCTTTCTGCTCCACCTGGATGTGTAGTCATCTCCAGTTCCTGGCCTCTGGCTGGTGTTTCTTCTAGACCACCAGACTACAAAGCTGGGAGGATGAAGACTCGGCTTCTTCACGAGAAGTGCCATCAGGGACTAACTACTGTGGGGATCAGGGTCAGAAACTCTGTGGGTGCGGGATGCGCGCACTTACGAGGCCCCCAGAAATCTTTACTGGCCCCTCATATAGATACTGTATGCTCTCATCGTGCGGTTCCTGTTACAAGTATACTTTTCAGTTCTGCTTATTGGTTCCTACAAACGTTCGTCTGCACATGCTTCCCGTACACAACGTGCTTACTGCAATGGTGCGTCTGTAAGGACACGGAGAGCTCAGTCCTGTTAGGCCTGTCTGTCAGTGAGGGACAGAATCAGGCAGGAATGTTTATATTACTGCAGATGATGGTCATATGGTCTCATTCGTCCTGGTTCCACAGCGGAGCACCACTGCACCTGTTCAAACCACGTGAACACCACATCATTGGTGAGCACAGCTAGGGGAGAGCGCTAACCGCTAATTCTGCTATATCAGCTAAAGGCAGTATGCAATGCCTCGCGGAAATTCATCCCACTCACTCAGAGAGAGAGGACAGCTATGCTTTCTCAGACTCTCGGCTTGGGATAGCTGTGGCGTCAAACTTGAGGACGTTTGGGAAGAACCTGAGTTCATTTGGTCCCGTTGTGTTGAAAAGCCCCCTGAGTTAGCGGCTCTGAGGGGAGCTGTAGCGACTGCTGTCACCATGACAGCATGCCATCTGACCACGGTTGACAGCTTTAGTCAGTGTGTGACAAATTACCTGTCATTAGACCCCCTGCACCAACAATACGGCCTCTGCCGGCGCACCGGCCTGCTGGCAAACATGTAAATGTATCCGCCGCAGCAGGACGCGGACGTATCGCACTGATAGATGGCTGTTCTGTGGTAGTGCTTCAGGAGCTAGATAACAGAGGCAGTCCGATTAGGGTTATGCCGGCCTTGTTTGCCTGCCATATCCGGTGTTTTCCAAAGCAAGCAATGCCCTGCACCCCCTCGTCTCAGCACAAGCCTGATTGGGTGTGTCTGTTGTATGAATAAACACACACACACACACACACTCTCACACACACACACACCTCACGCCTTTCTGCGGTGTTCTCTCCCAGAGGGTAGCTCGAGCATTATGGCCATTATATTCTTCGGGAATGGTGCAGTCTTCATAAGATTCCAGCGGCTGAGCTTATGATTTGGAGAGCTACAGCGCGGCGGTCTCCTCCCCAGTCCATGTTCCCTCGGTGAAATCGATGGCGGGTCCAGTAAACCACAGGCCGTTTGATGGAGTGTGAACTGATGATCTGATATGAAAGGCTTGTTATTGTTTGAGCAATGCTCAATGTGTGACTATATTTATGTGCCTGTATGGGTCCAGGTATGACCTTTAACCTCAGTGGCCCTTGAAACTGATTTTTGTTACTTCACAAATAGCCGGGAACAGATCCATCCCAGAGTAAACAGGAGACGTTAATCTGCTGTTTCAGCTGCTGGTGCTTTAGTTGAATACTACTGGATGTTATATGGTGTCATGGAAGATCTTTGTTGGCCATGTGACTGTTACCAGTAAAGGTCAGATACCAAATGTTTGAAGGTCACAGCAGACATTGTTTAATTACAGACTAATCAGACATTTACTCCTCCACCTTACAAACACTGAATGCTCCTCTCCTCTGCGTGTCCTGTAATCTGGTGTTGACTCAAGGAGGTTCTCCTTTTGGGTCTTGGTTCCTCTCAAGGTTTCTTCCTCGTGAAATGGGGGAGTTTCCCCTGGGCTTGCTAGCTGTAGTAGAAGGTGGATATAAATAAATGTGGACTTGACATCATGATAGTTTCTGCTAATGGTAGCACCACACTTCCAGAGTGCTGATCTGTCCCGGACGTTTATAACAGTGTCGGACATCTTCCTATAGCTATTGTTATAGTACTGTTATTTATCACGGTTCTAGGTTAGGCAGCCCTACTATATAACCATATATAAGTCTGGACTAGGCTAGGCTAACATATAAAAGCTAATATACAATGTACATTTCATCTTCATTTACATTTAAAGTATTTAGCAGACACTCTTATCCAGAGCGACTTACAACCGTGCTCAGTGTTCCGTTGGATAATATTCCAGCTAGTAGGAAGTTTAGAGCCTAAAACTCACCACGAGCTCAGACACTGCCCGAACAGGGGCCAGTACCTAGAGATTAATACACAGACATAGAGCAAGTAAACCGTTACCTGCCAACCCCAACCCAGTGCTCATACCTATAGAGGAGAAAAGGTCGTTATAAGGTCAACACCATACACACAACCTTCACCTCCACTAGAGCTCACTCACTGAAGAGCATTACGGAGAGATGGGTCTTCAGTCTGCGTTTGAAGACCGCGAGAGACTCTGCTGTTCTGACGCCCAGTGGGAGTTCATTCCACCATCTGGGAGCCAGGACAGAGACGAGTCTGGACGCTTGTCTTCCATGAGTCCTCAGGGATGGCGCTTCGAGTCGAGCTGTACTTGAAGCACAAAGGGCTCGAGGTACAGCTCGACTCTTCACCATCGCCATAAGGAGGGAGGCGCTGGTCCATTCTTGGCTTTGTAGGCCTCAGAGTTTTAAATCTGATGCAGGCAACGACAGGAAGCCAATGAAGGGAGCGCAGCAGAGGAGTGACATGGGTGAACTTCGGAAGGTTGAAAATGAGACGGGCTGCAGCGTTCTGGACCAGTTGCAAGGGCCTGATGGCCCACAGAGGAAGACCAGCCAGGAGCGAGTTGCAGTAGTCTAGCCTTGAAATGACCAGAGACTGGACCAGCAGCTGGGTGGCTTCCTGAGAGAGGAAGGGTCGAATCCTCCGGATGGTGTAGAGGAGGAATCTGCATGACCGAGTCAGGTTCGCTATATGAGCTGAGAACAATAACTGGCCATCCAGAATCACTCCAAGACTTCCAGCATCCTCAGTCGGGGTGATAAACGAGTTCCCGAATGAGATAGCAAGATCGCAGTGAGGACCTGTAGTGCTCGGGATGAACAGCAGCTCAGTCTTGCTGGGATTGAGCTTAAGGTGGTGAGCTGTCATCCATGAGCTGATGAATTTTAGAGAGAAAAGAAAGAAGTGATACCGGTCTGTAGCTCCTGCTGTCTGTGGAGTCCAGTGAGGGTTTCTTCAGGATGGGAACCACTCTGGCAGTCTTGAAGGCCTGTGGAACATGACCTGATGACAGGGAACAGTTCATAAGTGAGGAGATGAAGGGTAGCAGGTCCAGGGAGATTGACTGGAGCAATGTGGATGGGATCCAGTGGGCAGGTCGTGGGGTTGCTGGATCTTCACACTTCATGCATGTGATTCCATGGTATTCCCTGTTCACTGTGTTTCAGACATGGCGGATGTGTTGTGCCCCAGCTCTGCTGTACTGTAGGCTACAGTTGGGAGTGCTGGGTTTTTCCGGTCTTTGCCGTTTAGGGTGCTTTCATATCTACCTCGTCTGAACTGGACCTTCAGACTGTCAGACATCAGTGAAAGTCAGTGTGAACTATGTGTGGGATCATGGTCTAGAACAAAGGACCAAAACATGATCTGGTCAAAAGTCTTAGTCTCAGTTGGGGTGCTGTGTGAAAACACTTTAGCTGGGTAACTTTCAGACCAGGTACAGGAAGCTAAGGGAGGCTAGCGTCCGAACAAGAAGAGAGGAGCAGTACACAGGAGGTGCTGTCTTCAAGGGGAGGAGGAGATGGAATATGTTAGAAGAAAAGTCAAGGAGTTCATGTGCCAAACATGACGCAGTCGCGGCACTGATCTTGTGTGCTGGGCACATATAGACCTCTTCACTGATATTACTTGGACTCACTGTGTGCGGCACATCGCTCGAATGGACCGGAATGGAGGTTCTCCTCTGCAGGTGTGTGTCAAAGAGCTCTATCATCGGTTCACACATATACTGCAACCACCAGTGCCAACTATAAACACCGCCAGGCTCGCTTCAGGTCCGGAGGGCTTCTGGAGAGCCTAAGGCAACACGTCCACAATGGCACCCGGAAAAGATTCCCAACACACCAACTTCAGACAACCCTCCGCAGACCAATCAGAGTGGAGTTATGGAGACACAGCCCATGTAGGTGATGGGGGTCATGCAGTTCTTCAGAGTGCTCACTTATCTGCAATGTGGAACCAAAACGGACCGGATCAAACACAGTGTTCAGGTGTGAGACCTCACTCAGTCTGCTTCTAGATCTAGAATTACATCATTCCAGAGCTCCCTGTACGGACTGCGGACCTTCAGAGCGCTGCATGTAGAATGTGCTGATAGGAAAAAGAAATTTCATGATAATTATTTCTTAATATCTTATAACCTCTTTAGAATCACCTTGTAACCCTCTGATAATTACTTTATAACCTTCTTATTATTACTCTCACTAGCTACATCCGCGGAGGACTGGGACCATCACTATCAGCCTTGCAGACCAGTAGCTCTGCTCTGAGTATCTAACAGAGCTCTGAGGAACAGAGGTCGCCAGGTGGAGCAGTGGTGGTGTTTTAGGTCCCAGTGATAACGACGTGTGTGTAGACTGCAGCTGGTTGTCCACTGTCGCCACAGGTCTGATGAGGTTCATGTCACGCCCATCCCACTGCATGAATTCACCTGCCCAAGCCTCAGAGAGTCGGTGGGCGTGTTTGTCCTTGTGACTGCAGCTGTGGCAGGTTGCTAGGCGATGGCGGGCTGAAGGGATGTGTTTACTGCCATGGATTTTGTGCAGTGGCTGTAGCAGCGTATCAGTGTGACCAAGCAGGCGTCCAGCTACTCTCACAGTTATACACTGTTACACACTCAGTTTAACACACACACACACACACTCACATATACTCACATCCACACACTCAATTTAATACTCACACACACACACACACACACACACACACTCACACTCACATATACTCACGCTCAGACACGCTCACACACTCTCACACACACACACACACACACACACACGCACATACTCACATACACACACTCAATTTAATACTCACACACACTCACATATACTCACATCCACACACTCAATTTAATACTCACACACCCACACATACTCACATATACTCACAGACACACACACACACTCACACATACACATGCCATGTAACACACACACACACAATTTAATACTCACACACACACACACACACACATACTCACACATACTCACATATACTCAAATCCACACACTCAATTTAATACTCACACACACACACACATACTCACATACACATGCCATGTAACACACACACGCACACACACACACTCAATTTAATACTCACACACACACACACATACTCACATATACTCACAGACACACACGCTCACACACTCTCACACACACACACGCTCACACACACACACACACATACTCACATACACACGCCATGTAATACACACACTCTCACATACACACACTCAATTTAATACTCACTCACACATACTCACACACACACCATCTCTCACTCTTACATTAGCTCTGATTGGTATGATTGATAGGCCGCTGCACGCACATCTCTTTACACTCTGGTTCCCTCACGCTGCCCACACACATCCTCTCTCAGTGTCCAGGTGGTGGCAGTCAGATCACACGTGGAGCTCTGTTGTTGGTAAACAGTGAAAGATGCAGAACCAGTGTCCCAGTGACTCCGCTAGAACCTCAGTGTCCCAGAGCTGTTCAACACCAGAGGCTGTCTTATAGTATCTACACTGTGACGGTGTAGTGAGGAGAGTTCAGTACATAGAACCCACATACTGTTGTTCCTTCTTCAAATCCAAATCCTGAATTTCCATAAAAGGACGGGAAAACGGGCCGATTCCCAAATCCTAAACGGTTACAGAACAGACTCATTAATATTCACACCCCCAACATTTACATACAACCACAACGAAGCTACAGAACCAACATGGTGGACCATGTGGAGAACTCCAGCGTTCCAGGCTGGGAAGGGGATGTCGGTACTTTTCATTCCATTCCCAAGGATCCCGACTGTCAGCAGGACATGGCTGATGTTCATCTTTAATCCAGACTGAAGTTCTTCCTGTTCACCAGCTTTCTTTTTCCAGTGTTCCACTGTTCCACCTTAAATGCTGCTTGTACAAGTGCCAGGATGTAACTGTAGCACCATTTAAGGTGGAATGGAACATTTGCATAACAGCCTGGAGAACAGGAATTTCAGCTCCCACATCTTTAACAGGATCCCGGAACAACTGCAGTCCGCACATTTCACTCCGGACAACTCCGGTATCCTGATTAGCTGGGAGATGTTCCACCAGGTGTGTTCACAGTTACACCGTCACCTCACCGACTCTCTCCTGTATGCATGGTGTTTCACCAAATTCAAACTGGACACACCTCCTTCAACTCAGAACCGCCTGCCGCACTGCTGCGCTAATCAGTCATACAGTTTAAACGATCCGTACATCTTTATTTACAGTTTGCTCAGAGACCCAACACTTCTTACTGAGCAACAGTTTTGACTGGTGTACAGACATGACCAGGAATCAGCACTGAGGTCACCTTACAGGCACAGTAGGACGAGGAGCCTGAGAGATGAAGCAGCTTAAACTGGTGAGTAGTGAGGAGAACAGGGAATAGTGCGGTCTGAAATTCCCAGCACAGATTTATTTGTGATTTGCTGAAACCAGTTACACCAGTGACCGCTGCTTCCAGCTCTGTGGGGAATGACGCTGGTTAAAGCTCGGCTTGTTTACCTCTAATAATTCCGGAGCAGCTTCTCATCTGTCCACCTACGGCTAATCAGAAGAGGGGACGGCCGATACGGCGAGGATAGAAGCCTTTGTCAGTCCGGGTTGTGGATGAAGAGCCTTATTACAGATCAATTTTATTTGGACCAATTGAAGTGACCTTTCCTTTGGTGACGGAAGGTCCTGATTGGTCTAAATTAGACCGTTAATGGTGATGGCTATCATCTGAGCCCAATTAAGGGGGTCTCTGAGAGCACAAGGCTGCAAATGACTTCATATAGCCAGTGACTGTGAAGAAAATGACTGTGATTGGTCGGTGATCTTCTGCTCATGTGTCTCTCTGCCCTGCCGCATCCTTGTGTGTGCGCTCCTCCATCTGCACCGGCTCCACTCCTAGTCATGCTAAGCGCTCTCGTGTCCCTCTTTAGCGCGATCTGCTTGCTATGAAAAATTCATCCTGGTCTCTTTGGTCGCAGATCACCAAGGTGTTCCGCCCGGGTCGGTCAGCGCTCCTCTCACGCGGCTAAATGAACAGCTGGTGGAAATTAAGACACCAGATTGTGTTACTTACACCAGCCAGCACGACTGATGCTGATGGCTCCGTAACCCAGAATGCAATCTGTCAGCCGTTGGGACTCATGGGGAAGCGTGACCAAACAGGGGCGTGGCTGAGGCCACAGGCAAAACTGTTGCTGCAGTAGAGCCAAAATAATCAGCAGCGGTCATTGTGTAGGCCGGGTGAAGGGACAGTTTGGAGAATAATCAGATTTACGTTCGTATCCCACCCAGTCGGTCAGCCAGGCCTCATTCAGGGTGCACAGTTTAGTGCTGGAGCTACGAGGCTAACATCGCTAAGGATCACAGTCAGGTGATGCGGTGATCAGGTTTATGCACTTGAGTGCATAACGAGTCTTTCTCCGGCATCATGGAAAAACAGGATCGAAGCAGTGAGGTTACTCAATGAACCAATCACACAGCCCCACACGCATCACCAGGAGGAGATCCCACCAGAGTCCACTAAAAGAGAACCCTGGACCACTGAGTTTAGAAGGACCTGAGATTGAAAACTGCGTTCACACTGGATCAAATGTGCCAAACTCACCGAGCGGGCGGACCTGTAATGTGAATGCATGTGAGGCCAGTCTTTCTCTGACCAGAGAGATTCTGAACCATCCTTGTCATTTGTGTTTCTGCACTGAAGAATTCCTCATTTAACCCATCCGTGAAGTGAAACACCCACGCACACACTAGGGCACAGTGTGCACACTTGCTCAGAGCCACGGGCAGCCCTATCCATGGTGCCCGGGGAGCAGTTGGTGACTAGGCGTCTTGCTCAAGGGCAGTCATTACTGTCAGTTCAGGAAATCGAACCAGTGACCCTCTGATCACGACTGCCCTCTAAACACTGAGGTTCTGAAGCTTTAATGATGTTTTTGGAATGTTTACTGGAAACTCCAGAGATTTTCCATGATTTGGGTTCTGTTTTATAACCAGTCATCCCGAGTAGCTCTCCGGTGGCCCACTGACTCCTTACCTGCTTGCCTCAAACTTCCCTGAGCAGCAGCTTCTTCACTGAGCACGATCTGATCTGAAGTCTTCTCTGAGGACACTTTGAGGAGTCATAACTCCCCGACGAGGACAGGTGAGAGAGTGCTGTGGAAGTGAAGGATGGTCGTGTCGCTAGGAAATGGAGAGAGAGTGAGAGTGCTTGTGGGAAATGGCGAGGCCATCCATTCCTGGAGAGAGATCTGTGCAGTTGGAGAAATCGAGCTGCTTGTCCTTTACCAGGCCAGGCTAATGAATGAGCGGTTCTCTGAGCTCGCCGGTTTCTCTCCATTGTCGCGTGGTGGTGTGACAGCAGCGTGTTAATACTGCTGGAGAATATGATCTTTAATAACCGCTCCACACAATCAATCAGCCTCTAATTTTTTTCTAAGTTTAAAGGAAAAAGAACTTCTCCGGAGAATAGTGTCGTATCCGGAGTGTGGGGACACATAGGGGAGTTTGATAGATGACGGTTTTCCCAGAAGGAGACAGCGAGAAGATTGTGATTAATTTTCTGACAGTGTGATCCGCTAGAAATGGCGGAATACTGTCTCTCTCTCTCTCTCTCCCTTTTCTTTTTCGCAGCTCTTTAATGGCTCTTCATCGCCAGCGTGGGGGCCAGGCTGAAGGAGCTACTGTCAGAAGGATGGAAATGAGCTCCACCTCACTGAAGATGGAGATCATCCACTGGGTTCATGGTCAGCACTGAAACATCTACAGCACTCTCAGCATTAGAACACAGCAGCTTTATAAACTCCCACAAGCTCCAGAACAAAGGTTCTTTACTAGGACATCTAGTACCCTAACCCTAGTATAGAACCTTTACTTCATGTGGGTTATTAGGAGGTTGTTTATGTTTACAGCAGTGGCTCTTTAACTCCTATCCCAGAAGCTCTAGAGTGTGTTTCTCTTTTGGAGGTTCCACAGGAGAACTCTTCCAGTTCGTGTCTGCTGCTCTTCACGTTTCGTGATGAATGGACTACATGTGATGACTCAGAGCGACTCGGGGAAACAGCCCGGTTCCACTGACTCGTGTTAACAGTGCCGTCTGCAACCTTACTGGGAATGTTGTACCTGATCTTAGAGTGACGCGTGGAGAGGGTGAATGTTATTTAGCCGCAGGGGGTTTAACTCCTCCCCTTTTCACCCCACATTGCTCCCTAGCAGCTTAACACACAGAGTGTCCCCGTTGATCTAGTACCTGAGTTGTGGAGTTTAAGGTGCCTGGCTGGTTGTGTTAAAGGGGATCTGTTCTCCTCATTTCCACTGTGTAGCTGTGTGTTTGGGTTCTACAAGGGTGGATCTACAGGCCTCATTACGTCCCTCGTACTGTAAGTCTGTATTCACCCTCTGTCTGAAACGCTCTGTTAGAGCTTCTGTGTCTTTAAGCCCCGCCTCCCCCAGAGCCCAGTGTGCTCTGATTGGTCAGCTCACTCATTCTATTCTGACTGAACAACAGCCAGAACAGCATCCTACAACAAGCTCCGCCCCCACACCGCTGTGTTTGTTCTTACAGTGGTGTTGGTTCTGCTGGATCAGTTTGATCCATAGCCCGATCCTGAAGGTCCGGTAGAACAAGCTGGCAGACCCACCTTCACCAGCTGGACTGGAGCGGACTGGTTTCAGAGGGGCCAGT
>JAMWET010004463.1:95000-110000 GCA_024036415.1 Prochilodus magdalenae
TGGTGTTGCCGGTAGCATTCCGTCCAGGATTGGGGCCACCGGTAGCGCTCTGTCCAGGATTGGTGCCGCCGGTAGCGCTCTGTCCAGGATTGGGGCCGCCGGTAGCGCTCTGTCCAGGATTGGGGCCGCCAGTAGTGCTCTGTCCAGGATTGGGGCCGCCGGCGGTGTTCTGTCTAGGTTGAGCAGTAAAGGTGTATCTACTGAAAGACTCAGTAACCTCTGGATGTTAGCCTAACATGCCTCTACTGATTGGTAAAGATCAGGTTAAGGTCGACACATTTTTTGAGACACAGTGACTCAGAAGGACTTTAAAGTGTAAAGGTGACGGTACCTGGATGCTTTGATGGTCTGGATCACATGATGAAGTGCCTCAGTTTGTCAGATGTTTGTAGGTGCTATGCTGGTGGTTGACGTTTAGGAGATGTTTGTTCCTTTAACGTTGTGAGTCCATTCCGGTTTCCTGTGGCTCTTCTATCCTTGCGCTGTTTCCACAGAAACTGTATCAGCTGTATTTAAGGAGGCTTAGGTCCTAATGAGTCGGTTTGTGCAGGGGTGAAGTGGTGGTGATGAGGCCTGTAATGGAATTGCCTCGGCTGGTTGGAGACCCTGATTGATTTGCGGTGATCAGCTGTGAATGTTGTTCGGGGCTCCATGCAGAGTTTCTGTTCTTGTAGCTTCAACAGTAAATGTTGGAGAACCTGATACAGAGCCGGAATGCTGTGCTTCCAGGAGAAAGCATTCAGCTCCTGACTCGCCTGGGGTAGCAATGTGAGGATGTGCCGGAAGCTGGGTTCCCCAGGTTCCTCGGTTCTCCATCCGCAGTGTAACAGTGGTTTATGCTACATCTGTGGCTGTTTTCTGTCTGGCTGCTCAAGTGACCAGTCATGATGTCTAAGTGACAGTCGGTTAGAGAAGTCGATGGAAGTCATTGATTGTGACTCCAGACTTGTCATCACTCCTCTGGGGTGGAAGTGCGTGAGCTTCATCCCGAGAGGGAAAACATTCAGGTCTCAATCCGCATCACAATTACCAGCTGGAACCGCGGCCTAATAACAGAATGAATTAGCAATCAGCGTTTGGAGGTGTGTTTGCTCTGGCTTGCCGGCTCCGCGCTCTGTGCAGCAGGAGAACTGGGAGATTTCATGTCGGAAAGGCTCAGTAAATCAGCGCTGTCTGCTTCTCTACATCTCCTGCCATTTTGACAAGTGGGTAATCGGAGTTTCCAAGCAGCTCTTGAAGGTAGCACGCTCTCTGCTAATGACATTGTTTGGGCTGTTTTCCATAGAGACCGTGTGTTTCTGCTGAGATCCGGGGGGCTGCTGTGTCTCTCCTGCCATCTGGCACTCCGCACACTGCGTCTGTGGAGTAGCTGAGCTGGGTTTGTGTAAAATGTGCTCTAGACGTTTCGCTCTCATTTCAGCTGGTAGCCACAACTGACCGTCTCTCTGCTGGACACCCGCCTCCTGGACACCCGACATGAAGATCTCCTGTGTTGCTTTTCTCGCTGTGTGAATGAGGAGTTCTCCCAGGCCACTGTATGGGCTTAATAGTGAGAAGGGTTCTTTGGAGAGGTACCACAGGAGAACCACATCACCTGAGATGGCGGGCATGTTAACGTCTAACCTGTTGGTCCTCTGTGTGGACTGAAAGATGCTAGCTGCAGCCTGACCTTCGCTGTGCCTGCTGAGACAGTTAGCTCTGTCTTTACCTCGGATGAACTCCCGCTGCAAACGTTCCCGCTATGTTCACCTAACATTCCCTCAAGGTTTCCACCAAAGCCTGTAGGTGTCAAGGAATCACACAGTGCTAGACATGTACCAGATGTTCAGCTGTGTGATCTGGCAAAGAGAACCCCTCAGGGAGTGTGTGCACGCGCGAGTGTATGTGCGCGTCTTTGTGTGCGTGCGACTGTCTGCGCGTGTGTATGCGAGTGGGCGTGTGTAATTTTGTGTGTGACTAAGTGAGTGTGCGTGATTGGGTGTTCCCCTTTTGAGTCTTGGTTCCTCTCGAGGTTTCTTCCTCTTTAACTGAGGGAGGTTCTCCTGGCCTCTGTCGCCCTTGGCTTGCTCACCGGGAGCTCGAGCTCCAGATTATCTGTAAAGCTGCTTTATAAAACATCTGTTGTAAAAAGCGCATATGAATAAACGATGACTTCAACTGTATGCACGTAAGTGAGGGAGGGTGTGTGTGTGCGTGAGTGAGTGAGGGAGGGTGTGTGTGCGTGTGAGTGAGTGAGGGAGGGTGGGATCGGTCAGTCGAACATTCTTTCATGTTCCTTTCTTTACAGTGACTTTAGGGGGAGTAGTGTTAGTACAGCAGCAGTGATGTGTACACTCACACGCACACTCAGTCACTCTGTACACACCTGTTGCAGTCTGTCTGTTGGGTTCTGGGGGACGTCTGGATTGTGATGTGTCCCTTTAGGACAGGTATGTCGATAACGTAGCTCTAATAAGCAGATCCTGTTATCGTCACTTTCTCAAACAGAGATTCAGAAATAAATAATTGGTCTCTCGTCCCCAGGTGGAGCTGAAGCTAATGAGAGCAGTACCAGCAGGTCCAGGTCCAGGTTCAGGTCTGAGGCTTTAAAGCCACTGTCTGGTCTCATGCCTGGTAATAACCAGCAGTTCAGTCATCATCGATCTGAATCCCTGCATGTGTAGACAAACACTACAAGCTCACTAGCATTATCCCCCCATCAGTAATAACGTCTCTCACAGGCGCGCCGATCCGGAGGGGCCACGGCGACACACCCAGTTTAATACCATTAGTGATGAGGTCAGGCAGGCGGGCGAGCCGGGTTAATTGAGAGGCGCTGGAAGAATCTCAGGTTGAATTACGATTACGAAGACTTCAAGTGTTCAAAGAGGAGCCGGCGTGATAAACACAGGCACCGCGTACAGGCAGAGAGACAGGCCGGCCTCACTGCCCGAGACTGTATCTCATAAAATGAGGTTATGATAGCAGATAGGGAACCAGACCATTATCTAGACCCCAGATTCCACTCGGACTCCGGCGATAGCGAATTAAGTGGCTGACAGCTTCTCCACCCGGCCTGCAGAGATAAGCTGTTTGTTCCATTGTGAAAGACAATCTTCCTGGAGCTGACACACCTCCATTAGAGGGACCAGCAGTGAGTGAGTGAGTGTGTGCGCGTGAGTGTGTGTGAGAGAGTGTGTGTGTGTGTGAGAGAGAGTGTGTGTGTGTGTGTGTGTGTGTGTGTGTGTGTGTGTGAGAGAGTGTGTCTGATTGAGTGAGTGTGTGTGTGTGTGAGAGAGAGTGTGTGTGTGTGTGTGAGAGAGTGTGTGTGTGAGAGAGTGAGTGAGTGTGTGTGTGTGTGAGTGAGTGAGTGAGTGTGAGTGTGTGTGTTCTACTCGTGTTTTCTTCTCAGTCTATTGAGATTGTGAGTTTAACACCATGATGATCTTTTCTCACTGCACTGCCAAAACCTACGTACCACAGAGAGGAGAGCGGGGGGCCGGGGGGCGATGCGGCTCTGTGTCTCTGTCCTGACCTTTTGCTTGTACAGCTCCGTGTGTGTTTGTGTTTTGGTCGGAGCTCTGCAGGACTGAGCTTATCTCCTGAACATCAGAAGCCAGTGTGCGTCTGTCCTTTAGAGAGTGTTCAGGTGTCGTATGTTGAGGTGGTGCAGCTCCTGTATGTACTGTGAGCAGGCGTCTCGTAGCTTTTCTGGTCAGTGTGATTAATTTGTTGCCACACTAGTCATAACTCATCTCAACGCCCTTGTGGAGCTGTGTCTTCACCCTCTGCTGTTTGTGCTGTATGGAAATCATTCTCCTCTGTGTGTGTGAGTGTGTGTGTGTGTGTGTGTGTGTGTGTGTGTGTGCGCGTGTGTGTGTGTGTGTGCGAGTGTGTGCGTGTGATGAGATCAGCATCATCATCCTCAGTAGCAGGCGGGATCCAACACCCATGTACGCATGTGTTAGGTATATGGCGCGCGCGTGTTGGGTATGTGGTACGTATGTTATGTCTGACCGTGTGTGGTGTTTATATGGACTCTGTGTTTGGCCACTCTCTGGCCCGTGTGCGTTCCCGCTTGGTTGGAGAGAGCGGCACTGTTGGATCAGACGGAGATAATGAGAGATTAATAACAGTGCTGGGATAATCACGGTGGGGCCTCAGTCCTCAGAACCCAGCAGGTGGACTCGCTCGCTGTGCTCATCAGACTGTCCTATTTTCCCCAGCCATCACCCTGTCCTTCTACACCTCCTTCTCATCCCCCTCTCCACCCCTCAGCCCTACCTACACCAGCGAGGGGGGCGAGAGAGAGAGAGAGCAGGGTGGGGGGGTGGGTGGAGAGAGGGAGATCCAGAGAGAGATAAGGAAAGAGAGAGGGAGAGAGAGAGAGAGAGAGGGGCCGGGGGGTGTGGAGAGAGGGAGATCCGGAGAGAGATAAAGAAAGAGAGAGAGAGGAGAGAGGATGTGTACAGTGTGTACATTAAGCGGCTATGATTCAGTTGTGGTGGTCGTCAGTGGACCGGCGTCAGTCCGGTCCTGATAAGATTCTGGTGCTGGAGGACGGACCTGTTTAAAATGAATCTTTCCCAGCTTGTCGTCTCAGCCTCCGCTCTATCGTTCTCCACCTCCGCCCATCTTACCCTCCTCCTCCACGCATCTGCTGACCACCCCGGACCACCTTGTTGTTCCAGATAAACACGGCGGCTCTCCGGGGCGGCGGGGCACGTGTCTGGCCTCGCTGCTGGCCTTAGCTAGCGGTCAGTTTGTGCAGGGCTGTGATAAGGCCAGTGGCTCTGGCTGTTCAGTGGTCGGAGAGGTGGAGGGGGAGGGGGAGAAGGAGATGGAGAGGGAGTACAAAGGGAAACAGATGGAGGCAGCGGGAGGAGAAATGGAGATCTGGTGGACTTGTTGCGTGCTCTCTCATCAAGCCACATATTCAGGAGATCGCGTGAATTTCGTTTAGAAGCTACAGGGAGGAAGGGAATAGCTTACCTGTACTTCAGACCATGTGCAGGTGAGACTACTGACTCTATACCTCAGCTCATAGTCACAGTAATGACTGTGATTTAAATCTGCCACACTGTAAAACTGAATAACCTCGGAGACTGTTTCTCCTTCTGTTCCTCCTTCAGTTCCTTCTTCTGTTCCTCCTTCAGATACAAATCCTGAGTATCCATAAGTGGACGGGAAAAATTGCAGACCAGACTCATTAATATTACACCCTCAACATTTACATACAACCACAAGGGAGCTACAGAACCAACATGATGGACTTTGTGAAGGAGTCCAGCGTTCCAGGCTGGGAAGGGGATGCTGGCACTTTCCATTTTACATCTTTAACAGGATCCTGGAACGACTGTAATCCTGCAGTCTGCACAAACCACTCCGGACAGATTCCCAATTCACGTAGACAAGACCAAAGAGATGGTTGTTGATTTCAGGAGGACAAGGCGTGACCATTCTCCACTACACATCCACGGCTCCACTGTGGAGATCGTCAAGAGCACCAAGTTCCTTGGAGTTCACCTGGCAGAGGATCTCACCTGGTCCCTCAACACCAGCACCATAACCAAGAAAGCCCAGCAGCGTCTCTACTTCCTGCGAAGGCTGAGGAAGGCACATCTCCCACCTCCCATCCTCACCACCTTCTACAGAGGAACCATCGAGAGCATCCTGAGCAGCTGCAGCACTGCCTGGTTTGGGAACTGCACCGCATCGGATCGCAAGTCCCTGCAGCGGGTAGTGAGGACGGCTGAGAAGATCATCGGTGTCTCTCTCCCCACCATCACGGACATTTACACCACACGCTGCATCCGCAAAGCAACCAGCATCGTGGATGACCACACACACCCCTCACACACACTCTTCACCACACACACCCCTCACACACACTCTTCACACTCCTACCATCTGGAAAAAGGTACCGAACGGCATACAACCGGGCCGTGGATCACCATCAGACTGTGCAACAGCTTCTTTCCCCAAGCCATCAGACTCCTTAATAACCAGAGTCTGGTCTGAACAAACTAACACATTAGTGTCTGAACTGAAATCACACTCTCTCTCTCTCACCCACACACACACACACACACATGTGGTGGGGATCGTGGTGTGGATCATGGCCCGGATGTGGCGGGGATCGTGGCCCGGATGTGGCGGGGATCGTGGCCCGGATGTGGCGGGGATCGTGGCCCGGATGTGGCGGGGATCGTGGTCCGGATGTGGCGGGGATCGTGGTCCGGCTGTGGCGGGGATCGTGGTCCGGATGTGGTGGGGATTGTGGTCCGGATGTGGTGGGGATCGTGGTCCGGATGTGGTGGGGATTGTGGTGGGTATCGTGGCCCGGATGTGGCGGGGATCGTGGCCCGGATGTGGTGGAGATCGTGGCCCGGATGTGGTGGAGATCGTGGCCCGGATGTGGCGGGGATCGTGGCCCGGATGTGGCGGGGATCGTGGCCCGGATGTGGCGGGGATCGTGGCCCGGATGTGGCGGGGATCGTGGTGCGGATGTGGCGGGTATTGTGGTGGGTATCGTGGCCCGGATGTGGTGGGTATCGTGGTCCGGATGTGGTGGGGATTGTGGTGGGTATCGTGGCCCGGATGTGGCGGGGATCGTGGCCCGGATGTGGCGGGGATCGTGGCCCGGATGTGGCGGGGATCGTGGCCCGGATGTGGCGGGGATCGTGGCCCGGATGTGGCGGGGATCGTGGCCCGGATGTGGCGGGGATCGTGGTGCGGATGTGGCGGGGATTGTGGTGGGTATCGTGGCCCGGATGTGGTGGGTATCGTGGCCCGGATGTGGTGGGTATCGTGGCCCGGATGTGGTGGGTATCGTGGCCCGGATGTGGCGGGTATCGTGGCCCGGATGTGGCGGGGATCGTGGTGGGGATTGTGGTGGGGATCGTGGTGGGGATTGTGGTGGGGATCGTGGTGGGTATCGTGGCCCGGATGTGGCGGGGATCGTGGCCCGGATGTGGCGGGGATTGTGGTGGGTATCGTGGCCCGGATGTGGCGGGGATCGTGGCCCGGATGTGGCGGGGATCGTGGCCCGGATGTGGCGGGGATCGTGGCCCGGATGTGGCGGGGATCGTGGCCCGGATGTGGGCGGGGATCGTGGCCCGGATGTGGGCGGGGATCGTGGCCCGGATGTGGGCGGGGATCGTGGCCCGGATGTGGGCGGGGATCGTGGCCCGGATGTGGGCGGGGATCGTGGCCCGGATGTGGGCGGGGATTGTGGCCCGGATGTGGGCGGGGATTGTGGTGAGTATTGTGGCCCGGATGTGGCGGGGATCGTGGTCCGGATGTGGTGGGGATTGTGGTGGGTATTGTGGCCCGGATGTGGCGGGGATCGTGGTCCGGATGTGGCGGGGATCGTGGCCCGGATGTGGCGGGGATCGTGGCGGGGATCGTGGCCCGGATGTGGCGGGGATCGTGGTCCGCATGTGGCGGGGATCGTGGTCCGGATGTGGTGGGGATTGTGGTGAGTATCGTGGCCCGGATGTGGCGGGGATCGTGGCCCGGATGTGGTGGGGATCGCGGCGTGCTGTTGACCGGACAGCGATGCTGTCGCTCAGGTCGTCATATTTAATGATGGGATTAGGAGCTCCCGTGTCAGTGCTGTGTCAGCCATCTTTAAAGAGCCCGACTGAGCCTCTTCCCAAATCACCCCTCGGGATGGCGGTGAACTGTGGGCTGTAATTGTAATCCTCTGCGCCAATGAAAGAGCTCGTTATGTTTGTTAATTAAAGCTGCAATCAAATTTCTCCCTTCAGCCGGCTGCAGAGAAAAGGCGGCCCTCTGTTCAATTCGGTTCAATCAGGCGTCCCTTTCTCCCACTCCGATACACAAACGAGGGGGCGAGTGTGCGGGAGAGAGGTGGAATTGGCTAATGCTATGTGCTGGCTGATTGCAGCGATGTTAGCTTCTCCCCCTTTAATTTGGGGTGTGTGTGTGTGTGTGCGTGTGCGTGTGTGTGTGCGTGTGCGTGCGCGTGTGCGTGCGTGTGTGCGTGCGCGTGCGGTGGAGGGGGACTGAACACTGTTTGGAACACTGGTTTCGTTTTGGAGCTTGTCCTGCTCTCAATTTGGGGCGGGAGTCTAATTAACTTTGGGAATCTCGTGGCACTCCAGTGGTGCCTGGCAGGGGACAGGAGTGTTTGACACTGGTATTATTGGGGGCGGGGCGTAGTGGGAAAGGATGTAAACAAAACATGCTCGATTTTTATTTGCTGTGCATCCTTGTCGGAATATTAAAGGAATGGGCGGTAGTGGAGTGGCGTGATTGGTGTTGGAGGGTGAGGTGGGGAGCCTGTGTGTGGTGGAGTGGCGTGATTGGTGTTGGAGGGTGAGGTGGGGAGCCTGTGTGTGGTGGAGTGGCGTGATTGGTGTTGGAGGGTGAGGTGGGGAGCCTGTGTGTGTGTGTGTGTGTGTGTGTGTGTGTGTGTGTGTGTGTGTGTACACACACAGGGTCATGGTGAATGGGCCCTGTACCATCTTCATTTGGCCCCTCGTGTATGGGTACTGACACCGTAGCTAATCTAGTCTAACCCTTCAGGTGTTCTTATTCATATGTTATATTAGTGTGGCTAATGACTAGTGACTCACTATTGCCTCTTCAGGTACACTGTGGTATTGCAGACAGGATGTGCCAGGTGCGCATGTCCAGCACCGATATGTTGGGGAAGAGTTGGAAACCCGGCTGTCCTGTAGGGAGATCAGGAGTGCAGTGTGTGCTCTATGGAGTTCTAGATAAGTCCTAGCTCGGTCCTGCATTTCTCTAGGGTACATTTCCAGTAGTAGAGTTCTGCTGCCGGATGTTCTCCAGTTTTCTCCTCGGACTCACCTTGACTGTCAGGTGATCACTGGATCAGCACTGTGTTGAGGTTCTGCGAGGGTTTGGCTCTGGTTCTGCGTGAAATTGAGATGTTAGATATCTAATCGCTCTTCATTCCCCCAGACAGTCGGTCGAGAGCTGGATGGGGATCGGGCTGTGAGAGCGCCTGATGAAAGTTTCTAGAGCCATGTGAGATGTAGAGCAGATCAGACAGATAGCAGACCGGATTAGATCTTACTGACTGCAGGAAGTGCCTGTACTGGAATACGAAGGGTCCTGAAGTGAAACGCTCTTCTCTAATACGAGGTTCCTAAGGTTCTGTTGGAAACGAGATGAATTATCAGCATCACAGCAGGAGCAGTAGAGTGTGTAAAAGGCCTACATGAATTCCAGAACTCCCGATCGTGTAGGATCAGGCTGGCTCTGGTGCTGTTTGTGTTTGCACTCAGAACTTCATGATTAATAATGAATAAAGCCGGAGAACCGCGATGAGATTATTTTTCTTTTCAACCGAAAGAACCCTGGTTCCTGAACTCGTTCAGGCCTGTTAGAACCGTGGTGCCTGTGCTTGTACCATCAAAGGAACATCTAAGGACATGACATCAGTACCAAAAGAGGGTGGTGCATAGTTTGGGTTCTGAACCTTTAAAACTTAAAATTAGGCGTGAGAACCGGAACGGAACCTGCTGGAAAAGGGCCATGTGAGTGATGAAGTGAGGAACTGAGCTGAAGTTCTACGCAGGTTGTGGGGCTGATTAGGTTGCTACCTTGAACTTCTCCTCTGGGCGTTTGAGGTGGGTGGCATCCGTGTTGGATGATCACTGCTGCTGGGCCCTTGAGTGACATGCTAAAGAGACCCCTGAGGTGCAGCCTGTCCCCACTATCCCCTCGTCTGGCCCAGCCAGAGGGTCTTGTAGGTCAGTCTCCAGGTTCCCAACAAGATGGCAGAGCCTGTGGTGTCGACTTCTGTATCATCAGTCTCTGAGTCCGAGTGTCCCTTGGGCATACGGAGGTACGGAGCTACCTGATGTTTTTTCCATTGGCAGGTAAACCCGCATGGTGCCGGTGCACATCCTTGTATAACCACCGTGACCGTATGGACCCAGCCTCTTTGCGCATGTTCTGTGTATCCGTGTGTGGCGGTTGGAGCAGATCATCTTAAACTGAGAGCTCCATACTGAGGATCAACTTTAATCTACTGTGTGTTGGTGTCCAGATGAAGCCAGTAGCTAGTACAGGGAACGCTAGCGACTAGCATTAGCTCCATGTTACTAGCATAGCTAACTCAGCGTGAGTAAGAGAGTGGAGCTTATTGAGCACAGTGTAGAGCATGTACCTGCTGTCTAGAACCATCAGAGAACCATTTAGAAGACTAAGTGAATGAAATGGGTGTGAGGTGTTGGGAGTAGATCAATAACTGATCAATAACATTTACTATTACTGTTATTATAATATCACGTGGAATGTCATTTGGACAGCCAATCAACAGCCTAGATTTTGCATTGCTTACAGTGTCACTAATGCTGATGTGCCCGACTGCTTCGGGAATGATCTTTGGTTTTAGATGATACATGATATTTTTTCAGTGTTGAACCTGGAAGTGTTGATGGAATTATTCGGCACCAGGTCAAATGGATTTCACTGGACAGCCTTAATCACCTCTGTATTCCAGATCTAGTTCCATCCAGACTAGTTTAAACTGGAAAGTTAACTTCTACTCGGAGTAGTTCTGGATTTAACACAGATGCCTAAAAGTGATGGAAATTCCGCTGACCCTTTCCTTTTATCTTCTGACCGAGCTGTGAGGAGAAAAATCCACATCGGCATACCGAGGAGCAGACACGCTGAAAGACCTGGAATAATTCCAGGCATTTATTCCGATGGGTGTTGTGAAGTTGCTGGTGGAATCTGAGGAATTCCGACTGAAGCTCTGAATAGCTTAACACTTTATTTTTCCAGAGTCCTCATTTCCACATTCTTCTGACGAGCAGGTTAACAGGGAATTCATTATCCTAATCACAGTAAAGAATCGCTCCCAGAATCCGCCCCACGCTGCGGCTGTCCGTGATAATGGCCGTCATTTTGCTGGTGATGGTGTACATCCACCCACTGTACCACGGAGAGAAGTCACGTAATTGGCAGTTCAGCCATCATCTCCACAGAGCACTGCGCACATCCCGCTTCATTACTGCGCTCTGAATTTCACATACACGTCCCGAGTCAGCGTTCCAGATGCTAGACAGTTCTGTGGAGTTCTGTAGGGACTGAACAAACATGCATCATGCTGGTACCGGCGACGTTCCCATATACAGAGAGCCATTTCTAGGTTTCAGAGACCCGCGACTTTAATTTCCACCTTGTCATGAACTGAAACGCGTTTTTGTCCCGTGTGCTTTTTTCCACAGATATGACTGGAGTCATAAACCTGCACACAGCCCTCCGTCACTTCCTCATACGCACCGACAGACCTCCGTCGTTTCCTCATACGCACCTACAGCCCTCCGTCACTTCCTCATACGCACCGACAATCCTCCGTCGCTTCCTCATACGCACCTACAGCCCTCTGTCACTTCCTCGTACGGACCGACAGCCCTCCGTCACTTCCTCATACGCACCTACAGCCCTCCGTCACTTCCTCATACGCACCGACAATCCTCCGTCGCTTCCTCATACGCACCTACAGCCCTCTGTCACTTCCTCGTACTGACCGACAGCCCTCCATCACTTCCTCGTACGCACCTACAGCCCTCCGTCACTTCCTCATACGCACCGACAATCCTCCGTCGCTTCCTCATACGCACCTACAGCCCTCTGTCACTTCCTCGTACGGACCGACAGCCCTCCATCACTTCCTCGTACGCACCTACAGCCCTCTGTCACTTCCTCGTACGGACCTACAGCCCTCCGTCACTTCCTCGTACGGACCGACAGCCCTCCGTCACTTCCTCGTACGGACCGACAGCCCTCCGTCACTTCCTCGTACGGACCAACAGTCCTCCGTCACTTCCTCGTACGCACTGACAGTCCTCCGTCACTTCCTCGTACGCACCGACAGCCCTCCGGCAATTCTTCGTACGCACCGACAGCCCTCCGTCACTTCCTCGTACGCACCGACAGTCCTCTGTCACTTCCTTGTACGCACCGACAGTCCTCCGTCACTTCCTCATATTCACCGACAGCCCTCCGGCAATTCTTCGTACGCACCGACAGCCCTCCGTCACTTCCTCGTACGCACCGACAGTCCTCCGTCACTTCCTCATACGGACCGACAGTCCTCCGTCACTTACTCGTATGGGCCGACAGCCCTCCGTCACTTACTCGTATGGGCCGACAGTCCTCCGTCACCGACTCACATAGACCAACAGCCCTCCGTCACTGGAGTTAAACTGTCCAACAGTTCTCCAGATCTTCTTTAAATCTGAATATCTCTCTGTCTGTCTGCACCCACTCGGTACCTCTGAGTCGATACCTCAGATGAGAGAGTGAGCGGGTTGCTGGAGGAGCTCTCGGAGTTTCGGTGGGTGACTCTGGAGCGGTCGGAGCAGGATTTGTTTTATTGAGGCCTGTTGATGGGATGGAGAGGAGAGTGGAGGGCGCAAAGCAGGCATGAAATTGCTGAAGGGATCAGATGAGACGGAGCAGAAGGGGAAAGGACCCCGTGACTGGCCTCCGGACCGCCTGGATTAGGGGACCTCCGGCCTGTGGGGGTACAGTTAAGAGCCAATTTTATTCTCTAGTAACCCAATCAAAGGGCAGACCACCGGAGCCTATTAGAGCTCTCTTTAGAGCAGGGGCGGGGGGAGAGAGTGGTGGGGGGAGAGGGAAGGAGGGAGTGGGGGGAGAGGGGGAGAGAGGAGGAAGGCAATGAAGACATAAAGACATTTATATGGTCATTAGAGCGAAGAGTAGCGGAGGAGAGAGAGAGTGAAAAGAGGGAGCGGCAGTCTGAAGGAGGAGGCAGTGAAACAGAGAGTGAGAAAAGTAGATGTCCTGGAGAGGAGGTCTCTCTAACTCAGAGCTCCCTCTAATACACACCTGAACACGCCTCCCTCTAATACACACCTGAACACGCCTCCCTCTAATACACACCTGAACACGCCTCCCTCTAATACACACCTGAACACGCCTCCCTCTAACTCAGAGCTCTCTCTAATACACACCTGAACACGCCTCTCTCTAACTCAGAGCTCTCTCTAATACACACCTGAACACGCCTCCCTCTAACTCAGAGCTCTCTAATACACACCTGAACACGCCTCTCTCTAACTCAGAGCTCTCTCTAATACACACCTGAACACGCCTCCCTCTAACTCAGAGCTCACTCTAATACACACCTGAACACGCCTCCCTCTAATACACACCTGAACACGCCTCCCTCTAACTCAGAGCTCACTCTAATACACACCTGAACACGCCTCCCTCTAATACACACCTGAACACGCCTCCCTCTAACTCAGAGCTCTCTAATACACACCTGAACACGCCTCCCTCTAACTCAGAGCTCACTCTAATACACACCTGAACACGCCTCCCTCTAACTCAGAGCTCACTCTAATTCACACCTGAACACACCTCTCTCTAATATACAGCTCACTCTAATACACACCTGAACACGCATCCCTCTAATACACATCTGAACACGCCTCCCTCTAACTCAGAGCTCACTCTAATTCACACCTGAACACACCTCTCTCTAATATACAGCTCACTCTAATACACACCTGAACACGCCTCCCTCTAATTCACACCTGAACACGCCTCCCTCTGACTCAGAGCTCACTCTAATACACCCCTGAACACACCTCTCTCTAATACACCCCTGAACACACCTCTCTCTAATACACACCTGCATGTTACTAATCTCCTCTGAAGACCGCACGGTACAGTGGAGACTGAGAGCTTCCTGCTGCAGGTGTACAGTATTTGTGTACCACTACACTGCTCTGTCACTGTACAACACTGCACTGTAAACTTTGTCAGCAGAAAACACAGTGTTCTCGAATGCTCTTTGAAGCTGGCCCGGTCTCTGATGAGCTGACGGTGAACTAGCAGCTGGGTATTAGTGTTGCCATGGCAGCTAAATGCCAACCGCAGCCTGAGCCAAACCCTTAGATCACCAGCCTCCCGTCTCTGTCCTCTCACAGCCCAGAACACTGTGGTTGGGGACGGAGTATTGGACCGCCATATTGGTATCTTAATTAGCACACTAATGACTGTACTGGCAACCCTTGTGGCTGTCTAGGGCTTCAGCAGGGCCTAATCATTCTGGAACTAACACCGGGCAAGTTAGCATAGGATCATTTTAATCCCAGCACGCAAGATGCCACAAGTCAGTGCCGCGAGTCAGTGCTGCGAGTCAGTGCTACTACAAGGAAATTGTAGTATGTGTCACTAGGTTAACTGATGATGAAGAGGTGTTTCCTCAGGGAACCGCCACACCTGTGAGTAGTTATCTTGTGGGTGAGGTTGAGCACTGGACAGCGTTCTCATGGCAAGAAGACGGAATTATTGATTTGGCGAGTATGATTGTGGACTGTCTCACTAAGGGCTCGTATCTGGCTAATGTGCACGTCACTGTGTTCAGAGGAGCAGTGGACCCAGCCCATGCCATGAAAACCCCACACCAATGTGGATCCACCACCAGCCTGCACAGTGCCTTATTAACAGCTAGAGTCCATGGGGTCCACTTCATGGGGTCTGCACCACACAAACCCTACCATCAACCCAAACAACTGGTACCGTGAATCATCAGACCACACCTTGTTTTCAGTCCTCTAGGGTCCAGTTAACAAGCTCATGAGCCCAGGTGAGGTGCTGTGTCCAGTGTGGTGGTGTTAACAGAGACACTCTGGTGGGTCTTCTGCTCTCACATCCTGCCTTGACCTGCGGGGTATGCGTGCGGCACCATCACTGAATGTGGATGTGGTTTCTGCCAGACTCGCTCGTCTGATTACAGGGACAGTTCTAGCCTGACGCTGGTGGTGGATCACTTCGCTGTCCGCTGCGGGAGGTATGGCTTTTGTGACAGAATGAGTAACCTCTCTTACAGTTCCTCCTCTCTTTCAGTCCCGCTCTCTCCCTGCTTTAGTTTTGTTCAGTAGTTCACATACAATCCCTGGTAAAATGTTTGGTTTACTTGTTTACTTGCATGTGCTATTGTGGTTTTGGACTACAGGACGTCGGGGCCCC
>JAMWET010004463.1:115000-117500 GCA_024036415.1 Prochilodus magdalenae
TATATTAGGGTTAGTTATTAGTTATGAGCGGTAGTTATTTTAGGGTTAGTCATTAGTTATGAGCGGTAGTTATTTTAGGGTTAGTTATTAGTTATGAGCGGTAGTTGTAATATGGTTAGTTATTAGTTATGAGCGGTAGTTATTTTAGGGTTAGTCATTAGTTATGAGCGGTAGTTATTTTAGGGTTAGTTATTAGTTATGAGCGGTAGTTATTTTAGGGTTAGTTATTAGTTATGAGCGGTAGTTATTTTAGGGTTAGTTATTAGTTATGAGCGGTAGTTATTTTAGGGTTAGTTATTAGTTATGAGTGGTAGTTATATTAGGGTTAGTTATTAGTTATGAGCGGTAATTGTATTAGGGTTAGTTATTAGTTATGAGCGGTAGTTATTTTAGGGTTAGTTATTAGTTATGAGTGGTAGTTATATTAGGGTTAGCGGTATGAGCGGTATTTGTATTACGGTTAGTTATTAGTTAAGAGCGGTAGTTGTATTAGGGTTAGTTATTAGTTATGAGCGGTAGTTATATTAGGTAGTTAGTTATTAGTTATGAGTGGTAGTTATGAGCGGTAGTTGTATTACGGTTAGTTATTAGTTATGAGCGGTAGATGTATTACGGTTAGTTATTAGCTATGAGTTGTAGTTATATTAGGGTTAGTCATTAGTTATGAGCGGTAGTTGTATTATGGTTAGTTATTAGTTATAAGCGGTAGTTGTATTACGGTTAGTTATTAGTTATGAGCGGTAGTTATATTAGGGTTAGTTATTAGTTGTAGTTATTAGTTGTATTACGGTTAGTTATTAGTTATGAGCGGTAGTTATATTAGGGTTAGTTATTAGTTGTAGTTATTAGTTGTATTACGGTTAGTTATTAGTTATGAGTGGTAGTTGTATTATGGTTAGTTATTAGTTATGAGCGGTAGTTGTATTACGGTTAGTTATTAGTTATGAGTGGTAGTTATATTAGGGTTAGTTATTAGTTATGAGCGGTAATTGTATTAGGGTTAGTTATTAGTTGAGTGGTAGTTAGTGGTATTAGTGGTAGTTATGAGCGGTAGTCATATTGGGGTTAGTTATGAGCGGTAGTTGTATTAGGGTTAGTTATGAGCGGTAGTTGTATTACGGTTAGTTATTAGTTGAGTGGTAGTTATTTTAGGGTTAGTTATTTTGATTAGTTATTTTGAGTTATTAGTTATGAGCGGTAGTTAAGGGTTGTATTATTATTAGGGTTAGTTATTAGTTGAGTGGTAGTTATTTTAGGGTTAGTTGTTAGTTATGAGCGGTAGTCATATTGGGGTTAGTTATGAGCGGTAGTTGTATTACGGTTAGTTATTAGTTGAGTGGTAGTTATTTTAGGGTTAGTTATTAGTTGAGTGGCAGTTATTTTAGGGTTAGTTATTAGTTATGAGCGGTAGTTGTATTACGGTTAGTTATTAGTTATGAGCGGTAGTTATTTTAGGGTTAGTTATTAGTTATGAGTGGTAGTTATATTAGGGTTAGTTATTAGTTATGAGCGGTAGTTGTATTACGGTTAGTTTAGTTTAGTTATGAGTTGTATTAGGGTAGTTATTAGTTATTAGCGGTTAGTTATTAGTTATGAGCGGTTAGTTGTAGTTATTAGTATGGTTAGTATTAGTTATGAGCGGTAGTAGTATTACGGTTAGTTTAGTTATTAGTTTATGAGCGGTAGTTATTTTAGGGTTAGTTATTAGTTATGAGTTATGAGTAGTAGTATATTAGGGTTAGTTATTAGTTATGAGCGGTAGTAGTTGTTTTAGTTATTAGTTTGAGTTAGTTTTTAGAGTTACGGTTAGTATTAGTTGTTGAGTTGTACGGTTAGTTATTAGTTTATGGGTTAGTTTATATTAGTTATGAGCGGTAGTTGTATTACGGTTAGTTATTAGTTATGAGTGGTAGTTATATTAGGGTTAGTTATTAGTTATGAGCGGTAATTGTATTAGGGTTAGTTGTTAGTTATGAGCGGTAGTCATATTGGGGTTAGTTATGAGCGGTGGTTGTATTACGGTTAGTTATTAGTTGAGTGGCAGTTATTTTAGTGTTAGTTATTAGTTATGAGCGGTAGTTATTTTAGGGTTAGTTATTAGTTATGAGCGGTAGTTATTTTAGGGTTAGTTGTTAGTTATGAGCGGTAGTTATATTAGGGTTAGTTGAGTGGTAGTTATATTAGGGTTAGTTTATTATGAGCGGTAGTTATTGGGGTTAGTTATGAGCGGTAGTTATATTAGGGTTAGTTATTAGTTATGAGTGGTAGTTGTATTACGGTAGTTAGGTTGAGTGGTAGTTATTAGTTAGTGGTTAGGTAGTTGTATTACGGTTAGTTATTAGTTATGAGTACGGTTAGTTATTAGTTATGAGCAGTAGTTTTAGGGGTTAGTTATTATGGTTTAGTTAGGGTTAGTTAGTTGTTTAGCGGTAGTATTTAGTTAGTTTATTATTATGAGCGGTTAGGGTTATTAGTTATGAGCGGTAGTTGTATTACGGTT
>JAMWET010004463.1:122500-127500 GCA_024036415.1 Prochilodus magdalenae
AGTGTTGTGTGTGGTTAAGGATAGTTGTGGGTTTGTTTGGGTCTGATTTTCTGAGTGAGTGTGTGGTAAGGATGGTTTGTGTTGTGCAGTTTGGTGGGTTATAATTTGTTGTGGTCTGATTTTCTAAGTGTGTGTGTGGTAAGGATGGTTTGTGTTGTGCAGTTTGGTGGGTTATATTGTGTTTGTGTCTGATTTTCTGAGTGAGTGTGTGGTAAGGATGTTTGGTGTTTTGTAGTTTGGTGGGTTATAATGTGTTTGGTCTGATTTTCTGAGTGAGTGTGTGGTAAGGATGTTTTGTGTTGTGTAGGTTGTTGGGTTATATTGTGTTTGGGTCTGATTTTCTGAGTGCGTGTGTCGTAAGGATGTTTTGTGTTGTGTAGTTGGTGGGTTATAATGTGTTTGGGACTGATTTTTTGAGTGAATGTGTGGTAAAGATGTTTGGTGTTGTGCAGTTTGGTGGGTAATAATGTGTTTGGGTCTGATTTTCTGAGTGAGTGTGTGGTAAGGATGGTTTGTGTTGTGCAGTTTGGTGGGTTATAATGTGTTGTGTCTGATTTTCTGAGTGAGTGTGTGGTAAGGATGTTTGGTGTTGTGTAGTTTGGTGGGTTATATTGTGTTTGGGTCTGATTTTCTGAGTGAGTGTGTGGTAAGGATGTTTTGTGTTGTGTAGTTTGGTGGGTTATATTGTGTTTGGGTCTGATTTTCTAAGTGTTTTGTTTGTGGTTTGGTGATTGTGTTTGGGTCTGATTTTCTGAGTGAGTGTGTGGTAAGGATGTTTGGTGTTGTGCAGTTTGGTGGGTTATATTGTGTTTGGGTCTGATTTTCTGAGTGAGTGTGTGGTAAGGATGTTTGGTGTTGTGCAGTTTGGTGGGTAATAATGTGTTTGGGTCTGATTTTCTGAGTGTGTGTGTGGTAAGGATGTTTGGTGTTGTGCAGTTTGGTGGGTAATAATGTGTTTGGGTCTGATTTTCTGAGTGTGTGTGTGGTAAGGATGTTTGGTGTTGTGCAGTTTGGTGGGTAATAATGTGTTTGGGTCTGATTTTCTGAGTGTGTGTGGTAAGGATGTTTGGTGTTGTGCAGTTTGGTGGGTTATATTGTGTTTGGGTCTGATTTTCTGAGTGAGTGTGTGGTAAGGATGTTTGGTGTTGTGCAGTTTGGTGGGTAATAATGTGTTTGGGTCTGATTTTCTGAGTGTGTGTGTGGTAAGGATGTTTGGTGTTGTGCAGTTTGGTGGGTTATATTGTGTTTGGGTCTGATTTTCTGAGTGAGTGTGTGGTAAGGATGTTTGGTGTTGTGCAGTTTGGTGGGTTATATTGTGTTTGGGTCTGATTTTCTGAGTGAGTGTGTGGTAAGAATGTTTGGTGTTGTGTAGTTTGGTGGGTTTTATTGTGTTTGGGTCTGATTTTCTGAGTATGTGTGTGGTAGGGATGTTTGGTGTTGTGTAGTTTGGTGGGTTATAATGTTGTTGTGTCTGATATTCTGAGTGAGTGTGTGGTAAGGATGTTTGGTGTTGTGTAGGATGCCTGTCCCAGCTTGTGAAGTCGTTTCGTGTGAGGGGTCTCCACACCTCGCTGCCGTACCGTGCTGTAGGTTCGATGACTGGTCTGACTTTCAGTGAGCTTATAGAATAGTCCATTGTGCTGAATGGAGTCAATTCCTCATAAAGTAACTGAGGCTGAACTGGGTGATTATTCCAGAGAAGATGCTTCTCATTCCTGTGATCCGGCTTCTCTCCCTACAGCCCAGTCTGCGGTCCGGGCACAGAAGAACTTAATGGTGGACAGTTGGCAGGGCCACTTACCTTCCAGCTGCCGGCCGGTCTCCACGGAGAGGGAGAAGAGAGGGAAGAACGGAAGGCTGAGTGCAGACAGTGTGTTCAGTGGGGGTGCACGTGCTGGCTTATGAAGCTGAAGGAAATGTGTTAATGATCTACAGTACAGGACATGCGTCTCTGAGAGCGGCTCAGAACTCTGCATGCGACCAGGTCGTGCGCAAACCCCAAACACACCCAGTGCTTACTCTCCCGAGCCTCCGTCTCAGATCTCCCTCCTCCCTAGGCAGTGCACTCTGTGGGTCCTGAAATAGGATCACCTCCACCCAGACACTGCGTTCTGCGTACAGCACCTGTGCGGCTGCGTCCGGGAGGCTGCTGCTCACTCCGGGTAATGGTGTATTTACCATGAGGCCTCCCACTGATCCACCGCGGGTTTAATGATCATTCGAGTTTGGCAGCGTAACACTGACAGCCGTGTGGCTCACCTCTCGATAACGGTTAGTCGGAGAAAGATCTCCTCTTACTGTAAAGGCCCGTTTCTGGGCGTAGCTCACATAGCTTCAGCGGATAGCCTAGTTAGTGTATGAGCAGGTTTGGAGCCGGGGTGGCCAGGGTCAGGGTCTTCCAGTGATCTGACTGCTGTGAGAGTACCTGGCTCCACCCCCGTGAAAGCGAACCCTCTGAGACCACATCACGACCCCCATGTCAGAAACACATGCTACCCACGTCGCGTTCCAACATTCCCAGGATTCCTTTATCAGAATTTACCAGTAGGGGGAGTTTATCAGGAATAGGATCAGCTGGTACACAACTACTTGTCCTCCTGTCGTAGAACCTCGTGGTCACCTGAGACCGTAACCGAGTGACTGTTAGTGGACTGCTAGTACTGGAAAAGATCAGCCTGGCTAATCCAGTCCAGCGCTGCCTGATCTGAGGCCAGGATTATTAATCTGACCACATGGCCGGTGTAATCAGATTGAACCCGTGTGTGTAGGCAGCTGGAGGAGGTTCTGATTTCCAGCCTCCCAGCGGAACTCTAAGCCAGCGTAAACAAGGCTTGACCGCTGATGTAACACTCTGTGACTGGCCGTGTCAGCTCCTGTCACGTCTATGTTACTGCAGTTGTGCAGATTTTACTACCTGCCCACCTACTCGCCCGCCCCGTGCTGCGGCTTGGGGGACACCGGACCAGTTTGGACTTTATTAGGTCACCGGTTCTGACGAGACACTCACAAGTACTTATGACACTTTTACAGGACACAGCCCCCCGTTATATCATGGCACGCGTCCCCACCCGAGAGACACGGGCTGGGCTGGGAAACGGCCTCTGTTAGGAATCTGTTCCTCTTTATAAGGACTGTAATTGGACATTATTAGACTGGCATTATTAGACTGTTATTAGACTGGTGTTATTAAACCAGCATTAGTAAGCCGCTGTTATTAGACCGTTAATAAGACTGTTATTAGACTGTTATTAGACTGGTGTTATTGGACCAGTGTTATTAGACCGTTATCAGACGGTTATTAAACCAGTGTTATTAAACCAGCATTAGTAAGCCGCTGTTATTAGACCGTTAATAAGACTGTTATTAGACTGTTATTAGACTGTTATTAGACTGGTGTTATTGGACCAGTGTTATTAGACCGTTATCAGACGGTTATTAAACCAGTGTTATTAAATCAGCATTAGTAAGCCACTGTTATTAGACCGTTAATAAGACTGTTATCAGACTGTTATCAGACTGTTATTAGGCCATTGTTAGACTGGTGTTATTAGACCAGGGATAATGTTGTCAGGATGTTCTAACAGGAACTTCAGTAAACTTCAGCTTGTTCAGAATGCTGCAGCTAGGTCCTTACTGAAACCAGAACCCCGGATCATATCAGCCCAGTTCTGTCAGCTCTCCACCGGCTCCAGTTAAACTCCGTATGGATTATTAAATTAATCTATTATCATATAAAGCCCCACACGGGCTCGCTCCTGACTGCACACGGGCTCGCTCCTGACTGCACACGGGCTCGCTCCTGACTGCACACGGGCTCGCTCCTGACTGCACACGGGCTCTCTCCTGACTGCCTGGAGAACTTACTTCCTATCATGGACCGTCTCGTTTACTAAGGTCACAGGGTGCTGTTTTAAAATGAATAAGGTATCAGCAGGGGGAGGAGCCTTCTCTTATAAAGCCCCCCAACTATGGAATACCCTTCCAGAGAGTGTCCGGGACTCAGACACAGTCTCCATCTTTAAGTCCAGGTTAAAGACGTACTCGTTTAGCTTCGGGTCATTAATACCCCCCTTATTAAAGGCCGCAGATCCAGGGGTTCATGGGCAGAGGGCTTTATGGTAAACTGAGATGCTGGTGCTGTCGTCCCGCCGCTGCAGGATCAGTCAGTTTGATGGTGGAGCGGATGGATGCCAGTGTTTCAGGGTGCTCCCAGGTCTGTTACCTTCTGGTTCTGTCCTTTTAGCCAGGCTGTAACAGTCAGATGCCGGAGTTGCTGCCACACTCTGGAAATGTTCATACTTCCTGTGCTCTGTAATTATTCCCAAACAGAACTAACTGTGCCTCTGTACTCTCACCGAGCTAATGGCTGCCCTCCGGTCCGGCTTGCTACTGAAGCCTTCCTGCTGCACGCCTCTGACAAGCTGCCTACTCGCCCAGCCAGACACTGAAGGAAGACTGAGCGGGTCTCCATGCTACCTGCCCCTAACCAGCTTCTTGCCTGCCCCGCCTAACGCCGGTAAGGACTAACGAGGCTTTCCCGCTGCAGACTCATTTTTCCGCTATTCCTACCGAACCGGAATATTACTTCACAGTTATTACTTCACTGACTTCATCGTCACCACGGCGACTAGATCAGCATAATTAGATACTCAGTTGATGTTACTGGAACAATTTCAAATTGTAGTTTGGACCAGTGGAGGATGGGTCCCCCCCGTGTGAGTCTGGTTCCTCCCGAGGTTCCTCCCAAGGTTCCTCCCAAGGTTCCTCCCGAGGTTCCTCCCGAGGTTCCTCTGCTGGAGGGAGTTTTCCTTGCCGCTGTCGCCTACAGCATGCTCACTGGGGGCTTCTTCCTTTTCTCTCCTTACTGAATTATTACTGATTACCGTAGAGCTGCTTTGAGACATCAGTTGTTAAAAGCTCTATATAAATACATTTGATTTGATTTGATTTATCAGACCGGTGTTATTTAGAAGTTATTAGACTGGCATTACTCGACCTGT
>JAMWET010004463.1:132500-137114 GCA_024036415.1 Prochilodus magdalenae
TACACTACAGAACGAGTAATAAACTACAGAACGAGTAATAAACCACAGAACGAGTAATAAACTACAGAACGAGTAATACACTACAGAACGAGTAATAAACTACGAGTAGAAACTACAGAACGAATAAACTACAGAACGAGTAATAAACTACAGAACGAGTAATACACTACAGAACGAGCAATAACCCAACGAGTAATACACTACAGAACGAGCAATAAACTACAGAACGAGAATACACTGCAGAACGAGTAAACCACAGAACGAGTAATAACTACAGAAACGAGTAATAACACTAATACACTACTACAGCAATACACTACAGAACGAGCAATACACTACAGAACGAGTAATACACTACAGAACGAGTAATACACTACAGAACGAGTAATACACTACAGAACGAGTAATACACTACAGAACGAGTAATACACTACAGAACGAGTAATAAACCACAGAACGAGTAATAAACTACAGAACGAGTAATAAACTACAGAACGAGTAATAAACTACAGAACGAGTAATAAACTACAGAACGAGTAATAAACACAACGAGTATAAATACAGAACGAGTAATACGAGTAATATAACTACAGAACGAGTAATAAACTACAGAACAGTAATAATAACTACAGAAACGAGTAATAATAAACTACAGAACGACAGAGACGAGCAATAAACTACAGAACGAGTAAACTACAGAACGAGCAATACACTGCAGAACGAGTAATAAACTACAGAACGAGTAATAAACTACAGAACGAGTAATAAACTACAGAACGAGTAATAAACTACAGAACGAGTAATACACTACAGAACGAGTAATAAACTACAGAACGAGTAATAAACTACAGAACGAGTAATAAACTACAGAACGAGTAATACACTACAGAACGAGCAATAAACTACAGAACGAGTAATAAACTACAGAACGAGTAATAAACTACAGAACGAGCAATACACTACAGAACGAGTAATACACTACAGAAACAATAATAACTACAGAACGAGCAATAACTACAGAACGAGTAATACACTACAGAACGAGTAATAATAAACAATACACAGAACGAGTAATAATACAGAACGAGTAATACACTACAGAACGAGCAGTAAACTACAGAAACAATACACTACAGAACGAGTAATAAACTACAGAACGAGTAATAAACTACAGAACGAGTAATACACTACAGAACGAGTAATAAACTACAGAACGAGTAATACACTACAGAACGAGCAATAAACTACAGAACGAGTAATAAACTACAGAACGAGTAATACACTACAGAACGAGTAATAAACTACAGAACGAGCAATACACTACAGAACGAGCAATACACTACAGAACGAGTAATACACTACAGAACGAGTAATAAACTACAGAACGAGCAATAAACCACAGAACGAGTAATAAACCACAGAACGAGTAATAAACTACAGAACGAGTAATAAACTACAGAACGAGTAATACACTACAGAACGAGTAATAAACTACAGAACGAGTAATAAACTACAGAACGAGTAATAAACTACAGAACGAGTAATAAACTACAGAACGAGTAATAAACTACAGAACGAGTAATAAACTACAGAACGAGCAATAAACTACAGAACGAGTAATACACTACAGAACGAGTAATACACTACAGAACGAGTAATACACTACAGAACGAGCAATACACTACAGAACGAGCAATAAACTACAGAACGAGCAATACACTACAGAACGAGCAATAAACTACAGAACGAGTAATAAACTACAGAACGAGTAATAAACTACAGAACGAGCAATAAACTACAGAACGAGTAATAAACTACAGAACGAGTAATACACTACAGAACGAGCAATAAACTACAGAACGAGCAATAAACTACAGAACGAGTAATACACTACAGAACGAGTAATACACTACTACGAGCAATAACAGAACTAGCAATACACTACAGAACGAGCAATACACTACAGAACGAGTAATACACTACAGAACGAGTAATACACTACAGAACGAGTAATACACTACAGAACGAGCAATACACTACAGAACGAGCAATACACTACAGAACGAGCAATACACTACAGAACGAGCAATACACTACAGAACGAGCAATACACTACAGAACGAGCAATAAACTACAGAACGAGCAATACACTACAGAACGAGCAATAAACTACAGAACGAGCAATACACTACAGAACGAGCAATACACTACAGAACGAGCAATAAACTACAGAACGAGCAATAAACCACAGAACGAGTAATAAACCACAGAACGAGTAATAAACTACAGAACGAGTAATAAACTACAGAACGAGTAATAAACTACAGAACGAGCAATAAACTACAGAACGAGTAATAAACTACAGAACGAGTAATAAACTACAGAACGAGCAATAAACTACAGAACAAGTAATAAACTACAGAACGAGTAATAAACTACAGAACGAGCAATAAACTACAGAACGAGCAATACACAACAGAACGAGCAATAAACTACAGAACTACAGACAGAACGAGCACGTCGAAACCAGTCCCGCTACGAGCAATAAACTACAGAACGAGTAATAAACTACAGAACGAGCAATAAACTACAGAACGAGCAATACATTAAACGTCCCGCTGCCCGAGCACGTCTACCAGTCCCGCTGCCCGAGCACGTCTACCAGTCCCGCTGCCCGAGCACGTCTACCAGTCCCGCTGCCCGAGGACGTCTACCAGTCCCGCTGCCTGAGGACGTCTACCAGTCCCGCTGCCTGAACTCCAGGAAAACTGGAGTGTCCCGCTGGTAAACAGCACATGGTGGAGGTTGGATGGAGACACACCTCAGTAATGAGTCCACTCCCACAGTAAAGGCTGGGTCATACCCACTGAAGCTGTGGCTGAGACATCCAGGACCACTCCATAACTGAAACGGCCATGTGGTGACGTAAACATATCCTGATGGCTCATTGGCCAGGTAAAACAAGTCACAGGAAGTGGGAAGCAAAGGGGGTCGGACTGCTGTTTCTCGTTTCCACTGTGTTGGAATAAGCAGCTCAGCACGCCCCCCTGTCCAGGTCTGGTGTAGGATTTGCACAGTCACCAGGGGACGACTGCACTTTTTCCGCATCAAGCGCCGCGTTGAGAACGATGGGTGGAAAGCAGCGTGCGCTCCTTGGAAGAGGGCGTGGTTGTAATAACTGCGGCACATACCAGAAGGCGCGCCAGTATTCTCCTATCTGCCGGACTGGACCACCTCTTCATAAGCTCCTCCATGGTTCCTGGTCAGATCCGCATGGACGTCAGGATTATATTCCTACACTGTTCCATGTTCCAGGGGGTAGTTTATAACCTGCGCAGCACTCCCGCTATACCTCCACCATCTCCAATAAACGTGGTACTATCTAAGAACCTGAGAAGCAGCTTGGAAAAAACGACGTTCCAGCGATATTCACAAGTGGTGAAACATCAGGGTTTCCCCCAGTTTTTTTAGACAGTTCACTGGATGCTTCACAGCTCAAATTAGGACCCCGATCCATCTACAAATAAGAGTCCCTCAGCACCACTATTACCAAGAGCACTATCAAGGTCAATCTAATTAGAAACATACAAGTACATATAATAATAATAATAATAATAATAATACGTAAATACTATTAACTAATAATGAGATTATAATAATACACAATAACAATAATGCTACTACCCCACTGACTACTACTACTACTACTAATAATAATAATAATAATAATAAACGATTCTTAATAATAACGTATTATTAATCTATTTATTTATTTATTATTAGGCGTTAGTATAGTAAGAGTAGGTGGTGGTACATCAATATTGGTATTGTTTAATTATTATAACTCTTATTTATTAATATTTATTATTATTATTATTTATATTATTATGTATTATTGTAGTATGTTAAAAAACAAGATTGACCCTGATAGTCCTCTGGTAATGTTGTATGCTGAGGGACTGCTTATTGTAGAGGGCGGGGCTAATTGCTGAGCTACAGTGCTGTCTAAAACTGGGACAACACTGATTTTCCCACTTGGGAATATATCCTGGAACAGTGCGTTTGTTTCCAGCTGTTAGGTTCTAGATTAGTACACGTTTTATGAGATGTGAGGTATTTAGCGGAGTCTGCGCAGGTTATTTGAAACTACGACACCTGGAGTCGACAGTGTAGGAACTATGAATCCTGAACGTCCATCGGATCTGAACCAGGACATGGAGCTCTTTTGGGAAGAGAGGTCAGCCGTGCAGATTAGGAGAAAATACGGCGCGCCTCTGGTAATGTGCCGCAGGTATACAACCTCGCCCCTCTTTCCCCAAGGAAGCGCCCCCTAGCTCCTACCATCGTCCAACGGCGCTTGATGCGGAAAGTGCAAGCTATCGTCCCTGGTGACTGTGCATCCTAACACCCAGACCTGTGAGGGGCGCTGAGCTCCTTATTCCACACAGTGGAAACGAGAAACAGCAGTCCCCGACCCCCCTTTGGACTTCCCAACTTCCTGTGCCTTGTTTTTTTTTTTACCTGGCCAATGAGCCATCAGGATATGTTACGTCCACCACATGGGCCGTTGCAGTTATGGAGGGATGGGGTCCTGGCTGTCTCAGCCGACCGCTC
>JAMWET010004464.1:5000-60000 GCA_024036415.1 Prochilodus magdalenae
TACTATACTATAATATACACATACTATACTATACTTCAGGTATATACATCTATATATACATACTACACTATACTTTACTATATACATACTATACTATATACTATATACATACTATACTCTACTTCAGGTATATACATCTATATATACATACTATACTATATACATACTATACTATACTTCAGGTATATACATCTATATATACATACTACACTATACTTTACTATATACATACAATACTATACTATATACTACATACATATATACTATAATATACACATACTATACTATACTTCAGGTATATAGGTCTATATATGAATACTACACTATACTTTACTATATACATACTATACTATACTTCAGGTATATACGTCTATATATACATACTATACTATATACATACTATACTTGTTACATCTGTCTGTCTGTCTATCTGTCTGCCTCTTCCTGTTTGTGTCTCACAACGCCACCTCTGGTTACTTTTGTTTTAGCACAGCTCTTCCTGCTTCCCCTAGCTCCGCCCACTACCACACCTGAGATCTGTTTCCCATTAGGCCTTGTATTTAGACCCCTTTGTTTGCCCTGTCTGTTTGTGAAGTCTCTGTGTTTTTCCACCCTGTTATGGTTCTGTGTTTTTCTTGTTAGTTCTGAGCGTTTATCCCTTTGTTAGACTGTGTTGTTTTTCCTAGTGTAAGTCTTTACCTTGTTCTTGTTTTCTTTGTTTGTAGTGTTCGTGTTAGTCTTTAGTGCTTTACCCTTGTTTTGTTCCTGTTTTTTTTTTGGATATGTCTTTACTTGTACCGTCCTGTGTGTTGACCCCTGTTACCCGGACTGAAAGAAATAAATCCACTTCGCACTTGCATCCCGCCTCAACCCAATCGTTACAATACTATACTTCAGGTATATACATCTATATATACATACTACACTATACTTTACTATATACATACTATACTATATACTATATACATACTATACTATAATATACACATACTATACTATACTTCAGGTATATACATCTATATATACATACTACACTATACATTACTATATACATACTATACTATACTTCAGGTATATACATCTATATATACATACTACACTATACTTTACTATATACATACTATACTATATACTATATACATACTATACTATAATATACACATACTATACTATACTTTAGGTATATAGGTCTATATATGAATACTACACTATACTTTACTATATACATACTATACTATACTTCAGGTATATACGTCTATATATATATATACTATACCATATACATACTATACTATACTTTAGGTATATTCGTCTATATATACATACTATACTATATATTATATATACTATACTTCAGGTAATAACATCTATATATACATACTATACTATATATATACTATGCTTCAGGTAATAACATCTATATATATATATATATATACACATACTATACTACATACATACTATACTTTACTATACTATACACATACTATACTATACTTCAAGAATATACGTCTATATACATACAATACTATATACATACTATACTATACTTTACTATATACATACTATACTTCAGGAATATACGTCTATATATACACATACTATACTAAATACATACTATACTATATAATACTGTACTATACTTTAATATATACATACTATGTTATTCTTCAGGAATATATGTCTATATATACATACTATACTATATACATACTATACGATTGCTCTAGATTCTATTCCATACTCTACATCAATACTCTACTATACTGTACGACCGTTCTAGACATCTGCTCCATACTCTACATCTATTCTGTATGATACTACATCTCTATTCTGTACGTCTGTTACTGCCTTTGTGGAGTAACAGACGTAACAGACGTGTGGAGTGGAAACTGAAGGACTTATGAACCAAACACACGGAGAACGGAGAATTCGCCCTTCCCGTGGGCTTTAGTTACATTCAGCAGGAATGACAGTGCTTTCATGGTAATACTGTGGTCACATTGTTGCGGTAAATGGACAGAGCCACAATGGGACATCCTGCTGTAAGCGGAAACCTTTCAAGTTCAATTTTCCAAACTTTTGTTGTTCGCTTTTTGGGAGCCATGAAAGCCAAAGATCCTGTCGTTAAATTTCTGGCAAATACCGAATTACATGGTGATAACAAACAAGCCATTTTCACCGGCAGTGCTATCATTACGGCATCGTTCGCATGGCTTCAAACCACCAAAAGTCGAGCCACCGGTAGTGGAATTTGCACGTCCCATTTAGTTCTGCTATGAAATACAGGCTATACTAACCATCAGATATCAGTCTCGAGTACGTTATGGTGTAGTGCACTGTACATACTGTACAATAGTACCTATTAGGCAAGCGGGCACTTCAAATGGAACAAAAACCTTGAAGGTCAGATTGATCATTTGTGGAGCTGCTGCTATGACGGCAAACGTGTACGACCATCGATTCCTCAACGTTCCAGCAAAGTCCAGCGGCCTAGGAACAACAAACACAAAAAACATATACCTATAAACAGTACCTACACTCAGAGCTTAGAGTTATACACTCCACCTAATGAGGAACTGTAGAACAGACTCAGTCTATACCACAGTACCTACATTTAGAGCTTAGAGTTATACACTCGCCCTAATGAGAAACTGTAGAACAGACTCAGTCTATACCACAGTACCTACATTTAGAGCTTAGAGTTATACACTCGCCCTAATGAGAAACTGTAGAACAGACTCAGTCTATACCACAGTATCTACATTTAGAGCTTAGAGTTATACACTCCACCTAATGAGAAACTGTAGAACAGACTCAGTCTATACCACAGTACCTACATTTAGAGCTTAGAGTTATACACTCCACCTAATGAGAAACTGTAGAACAGACTCAGTCTATACCACAGTACCTACATTTAGAGCTTAGAGTTATACACTCCACCTAATGAGTAACTGTAGAACAGACTCAGTCTATACCACAGTACCTACATTTACAGCTTAGAGTTATACACTCGCCCTAATGAGAAACTGTAGAACAGACTCAGTCTATACCACAGTACCTACATTTAGAGCTTAGAGTTATACACTCCACCTAATGAGTAACTGTAGAACAGACTCAGTCTATACCACAGTACCTACATTTAGAGCTTAGAGTTATACACTCCACCTAATGAGGAACTGTAGAACAGACTCAGTCTATACCACAGTACCTACATTTAGAGCTTAGAGTTATACATTCGCCCTAATGAGAAACTGTAGAACAGACTCAGTCTATACCACAGTACCTACATTTAGAGCTTAGAGTTATACACTCCACCTAATGAGAAACTGTAGAACAGACTCAGTCTATACCACAGTACCTACATTTAGAGTTTAAAGTTATACACTCCACCTAATGAGAAACTGTAGAACAGACTCAGTCTATACCACAGTACCTACATTTACAGCTTAGAGTTATACACTCCACCTAATGAGTAACTGTAGAACAGACTCAGTCTATACCACAGTACCTACATTGAGAGCTTAGAGTTATACACTCCACCTAATGAGGAACTGTAGAACAGACTCAGTCTATACCACAGTACCTACATTTAGAGCTTAGAGTTATACACTCCACCTAATGAGAAACTGTAGAACAGACTCAGTCTATACCACAGTACCTACATTTAGAGTTTAAAGTTATACACTCCACCTAATGAGAAACTGTAGAACAGACTCAGTCTATACCACAGTACCTACATTTAGAGCTTAGAGTTATACACTCCACCTAATGAGAAACTGTAGACCAGACTCAGTCTATACCACAGTACCTACATTTAGAGCTTAGAGTTATACACTCGCCCTAATGAGAAACTGTAGAACAGACTCAGTCTATACCACAGTACCTACATTTAGAGCTTAGAGTTATACACTCCACCTAATGAGAAACTGTAGCTGACAGCTTGGAGAGTTGTTAACCAGTGTGGGGGTCACCTAGCATGGAGACATGCTAAACCAGAACCACATGTTTGAAGGTGTCGAAAGATTAGCAGAGTAACACCACAACAAGAGATAACACTGGACATACACGACAATGCCGAATCGGCCACGGAGGTACGGAAAACGTTCCTCAAAGGAGTAGATCTTCTTCCTGCGCTCCAGGAATGAGAACAGCAATACGATGCACAACTGCAACCAACACAACACAGCAAATCACACGACATTCAATACCACAACAGCAGAGTAGTCTGACAGACTAGCGGGACGGACACTTTGGGACGGGCTGTTTGAGATGATGGTCTCTAGCTGCTTCAATCTGTTACTGTAATGCACAGCACATGTTTATTTATGAGCTAAATGTTTATGTATGGTGTTTCTAATAAAGTGGCCAGTTAGTGGAAGTACAAGGTAGGTGTTTCCAATAAAGTGGCCAGTTAGTGGAAGTACAAGGTAGGTGTTTCCAATAAAGTGGCCAGTTAGTGGAAGTACAAGGTAGGTGTTTCTAATAAAGTGGCCAGTTAGTGGAAGTACAAGGTAGGTGTTTCCAATAAAGTGGCCAGTTAGAGAACGTACAAGGTAGGTGTTTCCAATAAAGTGGCCAGTTAGAGGAAGTACAAGGTTGGTGTTTCTAATAAAGTGGCCAGTTAGTGGAAGTAGAAGGTGGGTGTTTCTAATAAAGTGGCCAGTTAGAGAACGTACAAGGTAGGTGTTTCCAATAAAGTGGCCAGTTAGAGAACGTACAAGGTAGGTGTTTCCAATAAAGTGGCCAGTTAGAGGAAGTACAAGGTGGGTGTTTCTAATAAAGTGGCTTAATTACAAAAGCCAGGGACGTTTGTCTCAGCAGGTGAAGAGTAACTTACCGAGGGCAGAAGGCACGCGTGCAGAAAGAACTCGGGAGTAACCTGGCAGTCCTGCTCTTCGTTTGTCGTGTTTCTGAGTGGAAAACAGAGAGAATCATCTCTTTAACTTTCAAATTCAGATTTTAATATTTGTGACATCACAACCACGATGAAAAGAGAACTGTGGAGCTCAGATCTCTGATATAAGGCAGGGAACAGCCGTTTATCTCAGGCTTTGAAATAAATCTGTCACTACCACCACCATCACCACCATCATCACCACCACTACCACCACCACTACCACCACCATCACCATCATCACCACCACTACCACCACCATCACCATCATCACCACCACTACCACCACCATCACCATCATTACCACCATCATCACCACCACTACCCCCACCACCATCATCATCACCACCACCACTACCACCACCATCACCATCATCACCACCACTACCACCACCATCACCATCATTACCACCATCATCACCACCACTACCCCCACCACCATCATCAGCATGGCTGGTCAGTGTTTCAGTGAACTCAGTGCGGGAGGCTGTGCTGCTCTGCCATCAGCTCTACCATCACTACAGCTCTACTACTAACCTCTGTGGTTCCGTCAGGGAAATATTTCGGATTCCTGCTGGATATCGGATTTCAGCCACTCCAGAGTTCAGATTCTCCTCCCTGTTTTCCACGGTCACCCACGCGCACCATGTGCACTACAGCCCAGCACCCTGCTGTTTTTGGAGCACCAGTAAACGCACCATACCCCCACTGTTATAGCTAGAGCTGTTCTTTACATGGAGTACGGATGTTCAGGATGACTGGACCGATAGTCCAAAACTGCTTTCAGTAAAATCTCTCCACATGAACAAGCACATATTAAGAGGAGATGCTCTGGGCATGCAGGTAGCACCATGCTATACGTTAGCCTGTTAGCTCCTGTGCTAAAACCAAAGTAGCAAACCTCAGACACTAAACATGCCATCAAGTACACTCGGGATAAGTGGAGGAAACGAGGCAGATTTGATTTCGCTCCAGACTAAAGCTGTGCGGTGTTACTCACATTAAGCTTTCCGCAGGGACGGCGGCGTCATGGTCCCAGTTGCCGTCTGCGTAGTCTTCCTGAGAAGAGACAAACCTGTTAGAGAGGTGCATGCCACATTCCAGGTCAGCCTGAAGGTTGAAGTACTACACTGTCCATCCACAGCTTCTCAAAATGGCAAATAAACTGGTTAGCATCAGCGCTAATCGACAGGGACGCACCATCACACTGTGTTCAGAACCAGGAGACAGGTGCCTTGGGCTGGTGATTCGATCTGACTGATCTTTTGACCGGATGTTGACTGAACTCCGGAGGAGCCCAACATTAGAACCTCATGGTCACTGCCAGCCAACCAACGTGAACAAGGAATCTGGCCGCAGCGTCTTTAGCGACGGACCCAGGTTCTGTTTGGGTCAGGTTTGTGCATGGAGGCCTCCTGGTGAGCACTTTAACCCTCCCTGTGATGTGGAGCGACACACTGCCCCAGCGACTGGTGTGATGATCTGGGGAGCCATGGTGTACCACAGTCGGTCACCCCTAGAAGTGATACGAGGGACGCTAACAGCTCTCACTGCAGGCCTTCCAACTGGCATTCCTCAGCTGGATAATACTTGCCCCACACAGGAAGTGTTTCCCAGGAATGTCTCCGCCCACAGTGCAACATGTCCTTAGATTTATCCCCTGTCGAGCATTTATAGGACCAGCTGGGACACCAGCTTTGGCAACCTACAACAGATCCACAGGAAGTGCTCTGTGTTGCCGTCCATTCCCATCTACAACACCTGGACTGTCTACAGCTATTGAGTACAGCTCAGCATATAACAACATTGTCCCATCCAGGCTGACCGATTAGCTCTGAACACCTTGCTTCCTCCAACAACCATTCTACCTCATGCTCCTTCGCCACAAGCATCCGACCATTCCTGAGTAGTCCATGCTCAGTCCTCTTCCCTATAAGATGACCACCAGAATAGACCGGTTAATTGCACAGACTGACCACCAGAACGTTACAGACTGCTTAACCACACAGACTGACCACCAGAACATTACAGTCTGCTTAACTGCATAAACTGACCACCAGAATGTTACAGACTGCTTAACAGCACAGACTGACCACCAAAACAGACCGGTTAACTGCATAAACTGACCACCAGAATGTTACAGACTGCTTAACCACACAGACCGACCACCAGAACATTGCAGACCCCTAAACTGCAAGACTGACCACCAGAACATTACAGACTGCTTAACCGCACAGACTGACCACCAGAACATTACAGACTGCTTAACCACACAGATTGACCACCAGAACATTACAGACCACTTAGCCACACAGACTGACCACCAGTACATTACAAACTGCTTAACCGCAGACTGTCCACCAAAACATTACAGACCGCATAACTGCACAGACTGATCACTAGAACATTACAGACTGCATAACCGCAGACTGTCCACCAGAACATTACGAAAGGGCATAACTGCACAGACTGACCACCAGAACAGACCGGTTAATTGCATAGACTGACCACCAAAACATTACAGACTGCTTAACAGCACAGACTGACCACCAGAACAGACCGGTTAATTGCACAGACTGACCACCAGAACATTATAGACTGCTTAACCACACAGACTGACCACCAGAACATTACAGTCTGCTTAACTGCATAAACTGACCACCAGAACGTTACAGACTGCTTAACTGTACAGACTGACTACCAGAACAATACAGACTGCTTAACTGCACAGACTGACCACCAGAACATTGCAGACCACTTAGCCACACAGACTGACCACCAGTACATTACAAACTGCTTAACTGCAGACTTTCCACCAGAACATTACAGACCGCATAACTGCACAGACTGACCACCAGAACATTACAGACCGCTTAGCCACACAGACCGACCCCCAGAACATTACAGACCGCATAACTGCACAGACTGGCCACAAGAACATTACATACAGCTTAACTGCAGACTGACCACCAGAACGTTACAGACCGCTTAGCCACAGACTGACCCCCAGAACATTACAGACTGCATAGCTGCACAGACTGCTGTAGATTTGCACATACGCTGGTGATTCATACACCTTCTCTATAAGGACCAGTATTACTCTGTGTATACTGCATTGTGTGTATGATACATGTAGATTTAGGAGCACTTGAATCTATATCTGGCTGATGATATAATTTACAGTGTCAGTTGACACTAATACTGCATACCGTGAATATGTTCCAGCAGCTACGTCTAAACAACCACTATAAAGCTGGGTGACCTTGTGACCTTTGTGCTCTGCAACTTTTAGCAGCTATTATTAGCCACAAAGTCATCTGACGCCCCTGCAGCTAATTCTACACCCACATAGAGTGGTGGGGCAGTGCCCATGTCAGGGGGATTCCTGGCATGAATCTCTTACTCTGCACCTCCTATGTAGTATTTATTACAGTATAAATACTAAGTAGTAAACAAAGAAGCACTAACAGAAGAGCATATATATATATATATATATGCAATAATGGTTTTTATACAGAAAAGACACAGAATCACCAGGGTATGAGCAAATAGTGCAGTTGAGCAGTCTGTAATGTTCTGGTGGTCAGTCTGTGCAGTTAAGCAGTCTGTAATGTTCTGGTGGTCAGTCTGTGCAGTTAAGCAGTCTGTAATGTTCTGGTGGTCAGTCTGTGCAGTTAAGCAGTCTGTAATGTTCTGGTGGTCAGTCTGTGTAGTTAAGCAGTCTGTAATGTTCTGGTGGTCAGTCTGTGCAGTTAAGCAGTCTGTAATGTTCTGGTGGTCAGTCTGTGTAGTTAAGCAGTCTGTAACGTTCTGGTGGTCAGTCTGTGCAGTTAAGCAGTTTGTAATGTTCTGGTGGTCAGTCTGTGTAGTTAAGCAGTGTGTAACGTTCTGGTGGTCAGTCTGTTTAGTTAAGCAGTCTGTAATGTTCTGGTGGTCAGTCTGTGTAGTTAAGCAGTCTGTAATGTTCTGGTGGTCAGTCTGTGCAGTTAAGCAGTCTGTAATGTTCTGGTGGTCAGTCTGTGCAGTTAAGCAGTCTGTAATGTTCTGGTGGTCAGTCTGTGTAGTTAAGCAGTCTGTAATGTTCTGGTGGTCAGTCTGTGCAGTTAAGCAGTCTGGAATGTTCTGGTGGTCAGTCTATGCAGTTAAGCAGTCTGTAATGTTCTGGTGGTCAGTCTGTGCATTTAAGCAGTTTGTAATGTTCTGGTGGTCAGTCTGTGTAGTTAAGCAGTCTGTAATGTTCTGGTGGTCAGTCTGTGCAGTTAAGCTGTATAATGGTGTGGTGGTCAGTCTATGCAGTTAAGCGGTCTGTAATGTTCTGGTGGTCAGTCTGTGTAGTTAAGCGGTCTGTAATGTTCTGGTGGTCAGTCTGTGTAGTTAAGCAGTCTGTAATGTTCTGGTGGTCAGTCTGTGCAGTTAAGCAGTCTGTAATGTTCTGGTGGTCAGTCTGTGCAGTTAAGCAGTCTGTAATGTTCTGGTGGTCAGTCTATGCAGTTAAGCAGTCTGTAATGTTCTGGTGGTCAGTCTGTGCAGTTAAGCAGTCTGTAATGTTCTGGTGGTCAGTCTGTGTAGTTAAGCAGTCTGTAATGTTCTGGTGGTCAGTCTGTGCAGTTAAGCTGTATAATGGTGTGGTGGTCAGTCTGTACAGTTAAGCAGTCTGTAATGTTCTGATGGTCAGTCTTTGCAGTTATGCAGTTTGTAATGTTCTGGTGGTCAGTCTGTACAGTTAAGCAGTCTGTAATGTTCTGATGGTCAGTCTTTGCAGTTATGCAGTTTGTAATGTTCTGGTGGTCAGTCTGTACAGTTAAGCAGTCTGTAATGTTCTGGTGGTCAGTCTGTAAAGTTAAGCGGTCTGTAATGTTCTGGTGGTCAGTCTGTGCAGTTAACCAGTCTGTAATGTTCTGGTGGTCAGTCTGTGCAGTTATCCGGTCTGTGATGTTTCAGTGGTCAGTCTGTAAAGTTATTCGGTCTGTAATGTTTTTGTGGTCAGTCTGTAAAGTTAACCAGTCTGTAATGTTCTGGTGGTCAGTCTGTAAAGTTTACTCATAGGAGAGAGGACTCAGCATTGACTACGTTACTGGTCGGATGCTAGGGTCAGAGGAGCAGGAGGTGGAACAGTGGGTGGAGGAAGTGAGGTGTTGGCCTGGGGGTAGAAACTGTTCTGTAATCTGTTTTTTTATGAACTCATATCTGAAATTTGGTGCTCTGTTTGAAGATGACACATCCTGTGATAATCCCCAAACATTATGTAAGTCTACTAAATACTCCGTAAGGGGAAACTTGATCAGCTCGTCATCCATGCAGGGAATTCCCAAACAGGGAATAAACATTCCATGGAAAACAACATATGTAAGCTTTAGAGGTGGAACCGTTACACAATTTATCAGAAGGCAAACTGAATAGACTCAGTGAGAGGCAACAAATCCTAATCCGTCTGTAGAAAGTCTTTACCAGTCACTTACCAGTTACCAGTCTTTACCATCGTCTCAAAGCAGCTTCACAGAAACCAGTTCATATAAAGGACAAGAAAAACAAGGAGTCGCAGGGAAGGGAAATCCAGGTCCAAGCCCCCGTGAGCAAGTCTGAGGCAACAGTCTCGAGGTGGAGGAGCTTGGAACATCCATCATATACGTTCAGATTGTTCCATTAATGAGAGTTTAATGGCATTCCTATGAAATGCTTTCCTCCAGACCAGAACGAGATCAAAAGTCCAGCTGCACAAACAGCTGCACCCAAAAACCAACCAACAGCAATGAAACATGGTGTGTAGGTTTGACATGTTGAGACATGCTAATGGTTCAGCTTTCGTGACCATTACAGACTCCCAGCGAGCAGTGGTGTCCTCCAGGAGTCATCCTGTTAGTGCAGCACCATCGGCAGACGGCTGCACCACGCAGGACTACATGCACACAGACCGTTACCACGACTGTCCTTAACACCACGTCACCGTCACCAAAGACTGCAGTGGTGTCGTACCAGACTGTCATGGAGTGACTCAGAATGGCAGCGGGTCATCTTCAGTGACGAGTCCCGCTTTAGTCTTGGTGGAGACGCCCAACGAATCCGTGTGTGGAGGCACCGTGGTCAGCACCGAGATGGACGGTTTGTCGTCACACGTCCAGAAGACCTGGTGTCCCTCCAACTCCACCCCTACCGCACCATCTGCAGGAACTGTGTGTGGATGCTCAAGCTCCATGGGATGGATTATCACAGGACTCCATTAGGAACCTCTACAGCTCCATACCGAGACGTCTGGCGTGTTGGGTTAGCAAACATGGCGGCCCGCCTTCTGTATGTGTAGCTCCATAAACATTGTTTATAATATTATTATAAGTCTATTAATGTATTATTTAATTCTAATGCTGTAGAATTTGAATTTAATTCGTGTACTAAAATGAATTCTGTAAGGAAGTTTGTTAATAATAATAAAAAAAAAGGTGGAAAAAAGATAACAGAGGTCAGTGCGCATGCGCACACCTGCTCTTTCGCTAGGGACACGCACAGTGGGCTCGGTACCGCGGGTAAATACAAACATACCGGCTAAAACGGGGCACGTACGTGGCACAGACGTTCACCGGGAACGGTTCTAGACGTGGTTGGACCCCCCGAACAACTGCTACCAGTCAGCGAGCCGGCTCTTTATCCGAACTCCCCGTTCCACCTTAAATGGTGCTGCACCATTTAAGGTGGAACGGAGAATTAGGACGAGCAGCACAAACAAAGCTCAAACTTCCTCAAACATTAAAAAAAACACCTTAAACTTACAGTCTGGTTCCCGTTCATCCTGCTTCTGTGTCTCCGAGCTCTCCTCGCGCTCTGCAGGCATGTAGTGGGCGTGGCCTCCCTCTGGGTTATAAACAGCGGCCTCTTTGTTTTAGTAGTACTACTATATGGCCATATCCGGCTCGTTGCAGTGAGTCTGGTCTGGGGACTCGGTTCCCAAAAAGAATCGACTCCCAAACGGCTCTTCAAGTGGTCAAAATACAATTCTATCAGGTAACTGGAAGCAGGCATAAACAATCAAACCCGGATACAATCAGATCAAAGACCCCCCCCCAAGCAGCATCCAATCACCATTATGTTAATGTATTAAAAGTACTTTTATTTTTTATAAACAATATAAACATAAACAACAATACAGGACCAACTTTATACAGTAAATATACCCTTGGTGGGGAATGGGGGGCCTCCACCGGCCTGGGGACCCCCACACGCACTTGCCTGGTGGCCCTAGAGGTTGCTACACTCGTCTCTTTTAAGACTGATATAGGCAAATGAGCTCTGTTCTGATTGGCTGGCTCTTTCAAAAGGTCCACTCCTACTTTACAGGAGAGGCCAAAAACCTGGTTTCAATTGCATGTAAGTCAATGGAACCAGAAGTTTTCCCAAGCAGTTCTGGTCCATTTCCGATGGTCCGTTCATCCTGGAATTGGCACACAGTGTAGGCAGCAGCTGTGGTTTTCCAAAGATGCATAAAAATAAAAATCAACAAAATTGGAGATACATAGTATATGCTTACATATGTATATATAATATACTATATAAAGTGTACGAAGAAATTCACAGACGCCATTCCCAATTTCTATCGGTTTCCAGTGGAGCTCGGTAATCAGTAATGCTGCGAACTCACACTACACCTCACACGGGCCCTAGCACGCATACAACAACGCTCCGAGGGTCAGTATATACCCTGATCTGGGTTAATACCTGAAGCCCTCTACGCCGTATAGGAGTGCTATGGTACTCATCTCGTTTACCTGTAGCTTGTGGTGAGCTTTATAATCATGCTTCTATAAAATACATGCATAAATGTATCCATATAAGGCCTCAGATATGGAGCCGGCAGTGGTGAGCTTAAAAACACAGGTCAACAGTCAAACAATCATCCACGTCCCCATGAATACACAAATACGAAAACCTGTTATTATTAACACACAGTGACTTTACAGGGCGACCCCTTCAAAAGGGTTTGACCTCAAACCCTCAGGGGGTCACACAGAGAGCGGAGCTTCAGTAGACTAGACAACGGCCACTGCGCCCCACTGCTGCGCCTGCATGGTGGCCCAGACGACGGCCAGCTGCGCCTGGTTATCGTTGTTGGTATTCCAGTGCTTCCTCAGACGGATGAGTTTGGGGTTCTTCAGCAGGGTGTAGAGGAGAAGCCAGCGGGCGCGGACTCTGACCTCTTGTGGTCTTCCTGAGGAAGCACAGCAGCAGGAGGAGCATGGTATAAATATCCTGACGGCTGTAATGACCCATGTGCTTCCCGACAGCCAGGAACAGCACTAGGCTTCATAGCGTTCCCGAACATTCCGAACATCCTGATCACTAGCTCACGGACTGTTTCATCTGTAGACCAGGTACTGCTCTGGGCTGAATGGGTGGAGTAACTTCTGTGGGCTGAAAGGGTGTAGCTAAACTACTGTGGGCTGAATGGGTGTAGCTAAACTACTGTGGGCTGAATGGGTGTAGCTAAACTACTGTGGGCTGAATGGGTGTAGCTAAACTACTGTGGGCTGAATGGGTGTAGCTAAACTATAGGGCTAAACTGCTGTGAGCTTAATGGGTCGAGCTAAGATGCTGTAGGCTGAATGGGTGTAGCTAAACTACTGTGGGTTGAATGGGTGTAGCTAAACTACTGTAGGCTAAATGAATGGGGGTAACTTCAATGGGCTGAAAGGGTGTAGCTAAACTGCTGTACGCTGAATGGGTGTAGCTAAACTACTGTGGGCTGAATGGGTGTAGCTAAACTACTGTGGGCTGAATGGGTGTAGCTAAACTACTGTGGGCTGAATGGGTGTAGCTAAACTATAGGGCTAAACTGCTGTGAGCTTAATGGGTCGAGCTAAAATGCTGTAGGCTGAATGGGTGTAGCTAAACTGCTGTAGGCTGAAATAGCTCCACCCATTTATAACCTGTTTATAGCAGGTTACTGTAGGCTGGACAGGTGAAGCTAAACTGCTGTAGACTAAATGGGTGGGGCTAAACTGCTATAGACTAAAGGGGTGGAACTAAACTGCTGTAAACTGAATGGGTAGGGCTTAACTGGTACAGGGTGAATGGGTGGGGCTTAACTGGTGTAGGCTGAATGGGTGTAGCTAAACTACTGTGGGCTGAATGGGTGTAGCTAAACTGCTGTATGCTGAATGGGTGTAGCTAAACTACTGTGGGCTGAATGGGTGTAGCTAAACTACTGTAGGCTGAATGGTTGTAGCTAAACTACTGTGGGCTGAATAGGTGTAGCTAAACTACTGTAGGCTGAATGGGTGGGGGTAACTTCTATGGGCTGAAAGGGTGTAGCTAAACTACTGTAGGCTGAATGGGTGTAGCTAAACTACTGTGGGCTGAATAGGTGTAGCTAAACTACTGTGGACTGAATGGGTGTAGCTAAACTACTACAGGTTAAATGGGTGTAGCTAAACTATAGGGCTAAACTGCTGTGAGCTTAATGGGTCGAGCTAAGATGCTGTAGGCTGAATGGGTGTAGCTAAACTGCTGTAGGCTGAATGGGTGGAGTTAAACTGCTGTATCCTGAATGGGTGGAGCTGAACTGCTGTAAAATGAATGGGTAGGGCTGAACTGCTGTAGGCTGAACGGGTGGAGCTGAATTGCTGTAGGCTGAATGGGTGGAGCTAAACTGCTGTAGGCTGAATGAGTGGAGCTAAACTGCTGTAGGCTGAATGGGTGGAGCTAAACTGCTGTAGGCTGAATGGGTGGAACTGAACTGCTGTAGGCTAAATGGGTGGAGTTAAACTGCTGTAACCTGAAAGGGTGAAGCTAAACTGCTGTAAAATGAATGGGTAGGGCTGAACTGCTGTAGGCTGAACGGGTGGAGCTGAACTGCTGTAGGCTGAATGGGTGGAGTTAAACTGCTGTATACTGAACGGGTGGGGCTAAACTGCTGTAGGCTGAATGGGTGGAGCTAAATTGCTGCAGGCTGATCAGGTGGAGCTGAACTGCTGTAAAATGAATGGGTAGGGCTAAACTGCTGTAGGCTGAATGGGTGGAGCTGAACTGCTGTAGGCTAAATGCGTGGAGTTAAACAGCTGTATACTAAACGGGTGGGGCTAAACTGCTGTAGGCTGAATGGGTGGAGCTAAATTGCTGCAGGCTGATCAGGTGGAGCTGAACTGCTGTAAAATGAAAGGGTGGAGCTGAACTGTTGTATGGTGAATAGGTGGAGCTATACTGCTATAGGCTGAATGGGTGGAGTTGAACTGCTGTAGGCTGAATGGGTGGAGTTAAACTGCTGTAGGCTGAATGGGTGGAGCTAAACTGCTGTAGGCTGAAAGGGTGGAGTTAAACTGCTGTAGGCTAAAAGGGTGGAGTTAAACTGCTGTAGGCTGAAAGGGTGGAGTTAAACTGCTGTAGGCTAAATGGGTGGAGCTAAACTGCTGTAGGCTGGATGGGTGGAGCTAAACCGCTGTAGGCTGGATGGGTGGAGCTGAACTGCTGTAGGCTGGATGGGTGGAGCTGAACTGCTGTAGGCTGAATGGGTGGAGCTAAACTGCTGTAGGCTGAATGAGTGGAGCTAAACTGCTGTAGGCTGAATGGGTGGAACTGAACTGCTGTAGGCTAAATGGGTGGAGTTAAACTGCTGTAACCTGAAAGGGTGAAGCTAAACTGCTGTAAAATGAATGGGTAGGGCTGAACTGCTGTAGGCTGAACGGGTGGAGCTGAACTGCTGTAGGCTGAATGGGTGGAGTTAAACTGCTGTATACTGAACGGGTGGGGCTAAACTGCTGTAGGCTGAATGGGTGGAGCTAAATTGCTGCAGGCTGATCAGGTGGAGCTGAACTGCTGTAAAATGAATGGGTAGGGCTAAACTGCTGTAGGCTGAATGGGTGGAGCTGAACTGCTGTAGGCTAAATGCGTGGAGTTAAACAGCTGTATACTAAACGGGTGGGGCTAAACTGCTGTAGGCTGAATGGGTGGAGCTAAATTGCTGCAGGCTGATCAGGTGGAGCTGAACTGCTGTAAAATGAAAGGGTGGAGCTGAACTGTTGTATGGTGAATAGGTGGAGCTATACTGCTATAGGCTGAATGGGTGGAGTTGAACTGCTGTAGGCTGAATGGGTGGAGTTAAACTGCTGTAGGCTGAATGGGTGGAGCTAAACTGCTGTAGGCTGAAAGGGTGGAGTTAAACTGCTGTAGGCTAAAAGGGTGGAGTTAAACTGCTGTAGGCTGAAAGGGTGGAGTTAAACTGCTGTAGGCTAAATGGGTGGAGCTAAACTGCTGTAGGCTGGATGGGTGGAGCTGAACTGCTGTAGGCTGAATGGGTGGAGCTAAACCGCTGTAGGCTGAATGGGTGGAGCTAAACCGCTGTAGGCTGGATGGGTGGATTACCTGAGGTGCTGTTTAAGCGTGAGTAAGCTCTGTTGGTCGTGTGTCTCTCCAGGGTGCGTTTGAGCAGCAGGTGGCAGAAACAGACCATAACCGGGTTGCTATGGTAATGATCCGACATTATCATCCCTATCCACACACGGTAGCCTGCGGACACGGGATTAACAAATCAGCCTTCACTCATCAGCCTCATACGGATCACTGGAAAACTGGCCATACAGCCAAATCCTGAGGTTCTGCTTGCGGTACCGTTATCCAGCGCCTCAAAGCCCCTCGGCATGGTGGTCTGGTGGATCTGGAACACCAGCAACAAGCAGACGAAGGCGGTGCTCAGCAGGCGTAAGACGCAGGTCCAGATTCCCAGGATCACGTTGTGGAGGAATAAGAAGTAGTTGAGGTTGTGGTAGACTTTCCTGGAGAGAGAAGGATCAGCCAGACCACCAGTTAGACCACTCCACTGGCACACGCCCGCTCAGCATTCACGAGGCTGGTTTATTCTAGTACCAGCTTCTTGATCAGATTTCCCCATTCCACCTTAAACATACATTAATAAAACTGTAATGTTCTAGATAGTTCTTGACATTACGCACTGGCTAATGCTAACAGCTGAGGTAACACATTAATAGAATTGTAATGTTCTAGATAGTTCTTAATATTACGCATTGGTTAATGCTAACAGCTGAAGTTATAAATTAATAAAATTGTAATGTTCTAGATAGTTCTTGGCATTAAGCACTGGCTAATGCTAACAGCTGCGGTAAAACATTATTGGAAATGTTACATTCTAGATAGTTCTTGATGGTAAGCATTGGCTAATGCTATCAGCTAAAGTAATATATTAATGGAATTGTTCTGTTCTAGATAGGTCTTGACCTTAACCACTGGCTAACGCTAACAACTGAGCTAATACATTAATGGAAATGTAATGATCTAGATACTTCCTAATGTTAAGCAATGGCTAATGCTAACAGCTAAAATAATACATTAATGGAGATCGAATGTTCTAGATAGTTCTTGGCATTTAACATTAGCTAATCCCAATGGGCAATACATTAATGGGGAGGTAATGTTCTTAAGATGTCTTGACTTTTAGCGACAGCTAATGCTAACAGAGGTAATATAATGACAGAGATACAATGTTCTATGTAGTTCTTGGTGTTTAGCACTAGCTAACGCTAACAGCTGAGGTAAAATAGTAACAGAGTTGTAGTGTTCTAGACAGCGCTTGCCATTTAGCACTAGTTAATGCTGATAACTGAGGTAATATATTAACAAAGATGTCATGTTCTAGATAGTTCTTGTTGTTTAGTACTAATATATTAACACAGATGTAATTGTTCTCGATAGTTCTATCCTTTTAGCACTTGCTAATCCCAACAGGCAATATATTAATTGGGAGGTAATGTTCTCGATAGATCTTGGCTTTTAGCAACAGCTAATGCTAACAGAGGTAATACATTGACAGAGATATAACGTTCTATGTAGTTCTTGACATTTAGCACTAGCTAACAGTACCAGCTAAGGTAATACATTAACAGAAATGCAATATTCTAGATAGGTCTTGACATTACGCACTGGCTAATGCTAACAGCTGAGGTAATACATTAATAGAATTGTAATGTTCTAGATAGTTCTTGACATTACGCATTGGTTAATGCTAACAGCTGAGGTTTTAAATGAATAAAATTGTAATGTTCTAGATAGTTCTTGGCCTTAAGCACTGGCTAACGCTAACAGCTGAGGTAAAACATTATTGGAAATGTTACATTCTAGATAGTTCTTGTTGGTAAGCATTGGCTAATGCTATCAGCTAAAGTAATATATTAATGGAATTGTTCTGTTCTAGATAGGTCTTGAGCTTAATCACTGGCTAATGCTAACAGCTGAGGTAAATATTAACAGAGATTGAATGTTCTAGATAGGTCTTGCCATTTAGCATTCGCTAACAGCTAAAGTAGTGTATTAGTAGGGACGTCTGTTAGTGTGCGAGGCTGCGATTAGCGACATTGGGCTAACCCTGGGAAAGTTCTCCTCAGTATGTTGGGCAGCTACCTAGCACGGTTACCTGTTGTTGATTGCGAGGGGCTTCTCCTTGTCCTGGGGTGTCAGTTTGTCCTGGAGGAAGAAGATCCGGACCAGGATGAATTGTATCTTCAGCAGGACGAGCACTACTAACAGATCCCCCCTGTGTTTACACGAAACCCAGAATCAGGTGACAAGTGACATGACAGAGGCGGCTCCGGTGTAAGGGCTGGGGACTCACATGAAGGTTAGCAGGTTGATCAGCCAGGTCACAAATCCTGTTAGAAGGATCGGGATGATCACCACAGCGACAAAGATGCTCCCAAACCCAACCAGGGCAAACTGAACGATCAAGTAACCTGGAAAGTAGAACAGTAACAGAGATACTCAAACACTACTGATCCACCGGTACCGGCCGAGGTTCTCATGGTCTGAATAGATCCGGATCCAAAAACCTACATAGTTATCATTCCAGCTAACACAGTTTGGTGGCAGTGGGCTCTAGGGTTAGCTAGCTAGCGAGCCTAACATTAGCGCTTACTGACAAAGCCAAGCTGGCTTTTTGTGGAGACCACTGAAATAGTCTGGGGGGTTTAAGGATGGTTCCTGCCATGAACCCACATCTTGGTGTTTCAGTTGTCAGGCTTGTCAGTCAGACAAGTTGATGAAGACAACTTAGGTGCAGGTAAAGTTAGCTAGCTAGCTAGCTAAGGCAGATCTAGCTATATTTGCTTTAATTGAGTAGCACGTTAAACAAAGACAGCTAAGGCAATGCTAGGGATAGCTAGCTAGCTAATTCAGATCTAGCTATATTTGCTTTAGCTGCGTAGTACAGATAACAGCTAACAGCAAAGACAGCTAAGGCAATGCTAGAGATAGATAGCTAGCTAAGATATATCTAGCTATATTGGCCTTAGCTGAGTAGCACATTAAACAAAGACTGCTAAGGCAATGCTATGGATAGCTAGCTAGCTAAGTCAGATCAAGCTATATTTGCTTTACCTGAATAGATAAAACAAAGACAGCTAAGGCAATGCTAGGGATAGCTAGCTAGCTAAGTCAGATCTAGCTATATTTGCTTTACCTGAGTAGCACATTACACAATGACAGCTAAGGCAATGCTAGGGATAGCTAGCTAGCTAAGTCAGATCTAGCTATATTTGCTTTACCTGAGTAGCACGTTAAACAAAGACAGCTAAGGCAATGCTAGGGATAGCTAGCTAGCTAAGTCAGATCTAGCCATATTTGCTTTACCTGAGTAGCACAATAACCAAAGACATCTAAGGTAATGCTAGGGATAGCTAGCTAGCCAAGTCAAATCTAGCCATATTTGCTTTAGCTGAGTAGTACATTAAACAAACACAGCTAAGGCAATGCTAGGGATAGCTAGCTGGCTAAGTCATATCTAGCCATATTTGCTTTACCTGAGTAGCACGTTAAACAAAGACAGCTTAGGCAATGCTAAGGATAGCTAGCTAGCAATGTCATAACTAGCCATATTTGCTTTAGCTGAGTAGCACGTTAACCAAAGGCAGCTAAGTCAATGCCAGGGATAGCTAGCTAGCTAAGTCAAATCTAGCTATAATTGCTTTACCTGAATAGGTTAGACAAAGACAGCTAAGGCAATGCTAGGGATAGCTAGCTAGCTAAGTCAGATCAAGCTATATTTGCTTTACCTGAATAGATAAAACAAAGACAGCTAAGGCAATGCTAGGGATAGCTAGCTAGCTAAGTCAGATCAAGCTATATTTGCTTTACCTGAGTAGCACATTACACAATGACAGCTAAGGCAATGCTAGGGATAGCTAGTTAGCTAAGTCAGATCTAGCTATATTTGCTTTACCTGAGTAGCATGTTAAACAAAGACAGCTAAGGCAATGCTAGGGATAGCTAGCTAGCTAATTCAGATCTAGCTATATTTGCTTTACCTGGGTAGCACATTAACCAAAGACTGCTAAGGCAATGCTAGGGATAGCTAGTTAGCTAAGTCAGATCTAGCCATATTTGCTTTACCTGAATAGCACATTAAACAAAGACTGCTAAGGCAATGCTAGGGATAGCTAGCTAGCTAATTCAGATCTATCTATATTTGCTTTAGCTGAGTAGCACATTAAACAAAGACAGCTAAGGAAATGCTAGGGATACCTAGCTAGCTAAGTCAGATCTAACCATATTTGCTTTAGCTGAGTAGCACATTAACCAAAGCCTGCTAAGGCAATGCTAGGGATAACTAGCTAGCTAAGTCAGATTTAGCTTTAATTGCTTTACCTGAGTAGCACATTAACCAAAGATGGCTAAGGCAATGCTAGGACTAGCTAGTTAGCTAAGTCAGATCTAGCTATATTTGCTTTACCTGAATAGATTAAACAAAGACAGCTAAGGTAATGCTAGGGATAGCTAGTTAGCTAAGTCATATCTAGCCATATTTGCTTTAGCTGATCTTATCTACGATCGGACCAGGGAAAGAACTAGCGATGCAACACTCTGACTGGGGTTGCTCTAGCAACCATGTATGCATTAAATCTCTTCCTGCTCCAGGGATTTCATGATCAAGGCTACGTTTGGATGGGTCCATGTGCGGTAGGACTTGGTGGGGCATGTATGGATGTGGTAAATGATGGTACAGGTCTGATCACACTTACCCCATATTGTGAAGACGATTTGGCAGCCAGGGTACCTTAAGAGGGCGGCCTGAGGGTGATGTACATAGATCCTTATTGATCGTTATTGATAATTCCATTAGTTCCAATCAAGACTACGCACAAGCATAGGCGATCAGTCACAGGGGGCTTACCAGGCTAGCAGCTGAGTTCGCCACTTGGTACTTCTCTGGCAAGAAGCTTCTGTCCCCTGCCCACAACCTCCTCATCTGCTTCCTGTGAAACCGAGGGACAAATGAAGGAGTGAGTGGTGAGTTCCTGCTGGGTTCCTCTAGATTCCTCTCGGAGTGGAGACATCTCCAGCTGCTTCGTGGCCATTCCATTCACACATACCTGTAACACACCAGCATGTGCCCGATGTGACACACGGATGCCAGCGCGGATAAGGCAGTCACGATGTACCAGGGATCTAGAACCAGACAGTGGAACAGATTTATCGGAAACCACAGACTCTTTAAAAAGGTCTAGATGAACAAGGCAAAGCTGCCGGCCGTGTCCGGCACAGTTCGGTCATTCCCGCTGGTAACCCCAAGGCCTGTCCGACTAACCACATGACCTTAGACGGCGTTCCTGACCAAGCTTGGCATGACCCTGACAAATGCCAGCTGCTACCTCGCTTTACCAGCTGACTCGGTTCCGGACCTAAAGGTGCCATAGACTGTATGTACAATGTCACATAGTGGACTAAGGAGCGTTCCGTACATGGTTCCGATATACCGGGAACCTCAAACACTGTCGTTCCTTCTTCAACGGATGGGAAATATGGCATTCCCTGCTGGGATAGTGATGTTGGCACATTCCATTCCCTTCCCAAGGAACCCAACTGTCAGCGGTACATGGTGGCTGAAGTTCTTCCTGTTTACCAGCTTCTTAATCCAACCTTCCGTTCCACCTTAACTGCTACAGCTTTTAGTGGTGCGAGAAAGTCCTGCAGCGCCATTTAAGGTGGAACGGGAAGTTCCCAATGTGAGCTGACAAATCTTTAACACGATCCCGGAACAACATTCCACTCCGGACAGATTCCCAAACCTCTCTGGACGATATGGAGCAGCTCCACTCAGCGTTCGACCCTGAAGAGACTGAAGAGAGGAGCAGCTCCACCTTAACTAGCATCCCAACCCCAACAGCAGCCTGTAAGTAGCAGCCATGCTGTGTGATTGTATCCGTGTGTGCCGGTTGGAGCAGATCATCTTAAACTGAGAGCTCCATAGTGAGGATCAGCTTCAATCTACTGTGTGTTGGTGTCCAGATGGAGCCAGTAGCTAGCACAGGGAAAGTTAGCGACTAGCATTAGCTCCGAGTAACTAGCACAGCTAACTAAACAGTATGAGGGCGGAGCTTATTTACACAGAGGTTCATTTTATTCAGTCTATCTCAACACAGTGCTTCTGTGCGATCATCGGGGGTGTGGTCTCGCTTTAAACCAGCCAATCAGAGCTAAGCTAGCTAGCAGAATATTCATAAGCTCAAAGAGAAGTGGTCTCACATATGGCGTAATTCAGGTACTCCTCCCGAGGATTGGACCTGAACTTCTTGAGCATGCTGACGGACCGGGCAAAAAAAATCTGTTCCACTGCAATTAACTACGGGGAACACAAACACAAACATCAACACACGTACTCACTCAAATCCCAACCTCCACCCGCAGAACCCAAACACACACGTACCATGTAGAGTCCGAAGAGGGAGATGACGGCGGTGGTGATCATTCTGTTGGGGAATTTGAAGCAAGGGTCCCAGTCGTACACCCTCCTCTGGAAACAGGTCTTCTCAGGTGCCCTACAACGGCAAACGTGGTGCACAACTGTCGGAGACCACCCTTATGTAACTAGGAGTTAAACCAGCCACTGGAGTCTGCAGGGATCCTAAGAGCTTCAGAGGAAATCGAGCTCCTAGCAACCACCTGGGAAAGCACCCAGCTACCTTCAGACGAGCAGCACTCTGGAGCCAGCCTTTAACGTGCGGTGGTAGTACGAGGGAAATCTGAGACCTTGGGCTGGAGCTCTGGGCAGCTTCGGCCCGTACCTGGATGGATTCCGAGTGAGGTGTATGGAGAGTGCACATGTTGTGGTATTGGCAGAGGAAGGCACTTCAGGAACTTCCCGAATTCCAGTTATTCCATAACTCCATTTAAGCTTCATCCACACCCTCCATCTGTGAGAAGACACCTCAACGCTATGGAGGTCTAAAGGTGGTGTAGCTGCTCAAGAAGCTCCTTACTGAGAAAAGGAGAGACGGGACACATCCAACAAAGGTGCTGCTGGTGTTCTCAGAACACTGGCCTGGCCACCCCAGAGTCCAGAACCTCAACACCACCCAATGGGTTTGGGAATACTTGAGGTGTGGGAGGAGACATAGGTCTACAGATGTCTTTGGATTGGTCAGAATGCTGGAATTGTGAATTTCAGTCCCTGAAGATCAGGGAAGGCCCGTTTGGAAGTCAGATCCCTCCCTAGTACCTAGCTCCTTCATCAGAGAGGGCTTGTTTGAGATGGTCTACACCTCCCTCTGGTGGTCAGCAAGAGTGGCTGGTTGCAGTCAGGCAAGGAGCTCGGAAAAGAGCCGTCAGGTCGCCACCGGCAACCGTCTGAGCTAGGCCAGATCTTGCGGCGTTTGCGTTCTTCGAAGCTAAAGAGGTGGAGGTAACAGAAATCCACCTACAGTACCTACAGCACCATGTCTTGAGGCCCCAGTGGCGCCGATGCAAGTTGGACAGAACCGGTGGGCATGCACGATACCGGGCCAGATGGCGACCCAGGCTGCCCCGTGCCAGGGTTAGTCAAACAAGAACATCGGACAAAGATCAGACACGGCATGTGGTGATCGTAGACGACGATGCCGGTGTGTGTGTTTACCTTTCATGAGGACGTCTGAGTAGGGATTGGACATATCGGTACTGATGGGCCTGAAGAACCTCATTGTCGTCCACCTGAAGAGACAGAGCACATAGACATTACACCACCATCAACACTGTCCATTATCCAACACCGTCAACAAACAGCAAGGCACCACCTTGAAGGGTCCGTGTAAGACCCTAAGGGCTTCGTAGATCAGGTTCTCTTCCTGACACATTCATTTAAGGGAAGACTGGTCAAACTCGTGGTGTTCTGCCTCAATTCTGCTGACTCGACTCGATCCTTCACTCCCTCATCCCATTCCGTCCCTGGGAGCCATGTCCTTTGGCCATTTCTGGGGGTTGGAGCTGCAAGCAGGCGCTTGTTATCCACCATCATAAATGAACAACCCAAAAGGATGCCCCATGCCAAAGTACCGGAGCATCATCCAGAGCGTGGGTGCAGACTCCGGTTGCACCAGGGCACCTGTTGAGCAGCGTCTGTATGTTGCGTAAGCAACCATGGTCGCAAAGCACAGGGACCTTGTGTGGAAACACCGTTCCTCGGGAAGAGAAGCCCCCTATGGGGTTTAGGTGAAGCTTTACGGTGATGGTGGAGGTCCGGTCAAATGTTGGCTGGCTATCCAGGAGAGCTGGAGGCAGGATGAGACCCACACCGTACAGGAGGTGAACAGAAGATGCACGATGTTCCACACACGGTCTCACGTTTGGTCCTTTGGCAGATACCCTTGAGATCCCCTGCGGGTGGTGCCCACCAGGATACTGATTCAGACCCTGCTTTGGGGCATGCTGTTGGATTAGGTTTGGGATTCATGAGGCGCCACGGTTATGTGGTGAGTGTGATGTTGAGTGTGTGTCTGACCTGCTTGTGGTTGTTGTGCAGGCGGTTCTTCACGCTCTTCACCAGCATGAGGCCAAAGCGAAGCAAGAGGAACCCCAGACACAGGAAATACGGCCACCGTGTTACCTGCACACGCCAGCATTCACCACGTCACTCGTCCGAGTCAACAACAACAGATTTACACGGTCAGTGTTTCAGGTAACCTCTTCAGCTGGTGGTGCTAGCAAGTACTGGAGGCTTACACAACACCAGTTAGCATGGTGCTAACGGCATCCCTAAAGAAGTTGGACAGTGACCTGTGGCCTGAAGTGATTCCTGACCTACTGGCTTTGATGACAGATTGTAAGGCAAGTCCATCTGTTTCTCTGTGTACTGTATTACCTTGTTCTTCAATGGTCAGGACCCCCACAGGACCCCCACAGAGCAGGTACTATGTGGATAGTGGATCATTCTCAGCACTGCAGTGACACTGACGTGGTGGTGGTGGTGTTAGTGTGTGTGGTGCTGGTGTGAGTGGATCAGACACAGCAGTGCTGCTGGAGTGTTTAGACGCTGTGTCCACTCACTGTCCACTCTATTAGACACTCCTACCTTGCTGGTCCACCTTGTAGATGGACAGTCAGAGACGATAGCTCATCTGCTGCTGCACAGTGCAGTGTTGGTCGTCCTCTAGTCCTTCATCAGTGGTCACAGGACGCTGCCCCACAGGACGCTGCCCACAGGACGCTGCCCACAGGACGCTGCCCACAGGACGCTACCCTCAGAACGCTGCCCTCAGGACGCTGCACACAGGGTGCTGCCCTCAGGACGCTGCCCTCAGGAAGCTGCCCTCAGGACATTGCCCACAGGACGCTGCCCTCAGGACGCTGCCCACAGGATGCTGCCCTCAGGATGCTGCACACAGGGTGCTGCCCTCAGGGTGCTGCCCATAGGACGCTGCACACAGGGTGCTGCCCTCAGGACGCTGCACAAAGGGTGCTGCCCTCAGGACGATGCCCTCAAAACACTGCCCACAGGACGCTGCCCCATCACCCTACGGGACCATTTCTCAATGGAGCACTCAAACCAGCCCAACACACACTAACACACCACCACCACGTCAGGGTCACTGCAGTGCTGAGAATGATCCTCCACCCACATCATACCTGCTCTGTGGTGGTCCTGTGGGGGTCCTGTGGGGGTCCTAGATTGAGGAACACTGTAGCCAAGTAACAAAACTACTTCACTTGTTCCACCTAGTGTTGTATACGCCCCTCCAGAGCAGCTGGCACAGCCTGTAGTGTAAGAAGCAGTAGGTGGTAGACGACCGCACACTCACCCAATCGTAACACATCACATTACCAAACAAAGTACTTCGGTCACACGAGACATTAACACAGCGGACGTTCCACACGGCAACAGCCAACCTGGAGATAAACAGACAGCGACTCACTGAGCTCAACACGGACCGTTAGCACACCGTCAAAAAGATAACCTACACCCAAAGGGGATCAGCCCACGGGAATGGTGAGACATCCTAACGATTCACACTCGGCCGTGCATGTGACGTAGGCAAGGACGGGCCTTATCCCTGTACCTGACTGACCCAACAGCCACAACCGCCATTCTGAGTCAGTCTGGTACGACACCACTGCAGTCTTTGGTGACGGTGACGTGGTGTTAAGGACAGTCGTGGTAACGGTCTGTAGTCCTGGGTGGTGCAGCCGTCTGCCAATGGTGCTGCACTAACAGGAGGACTCATGGAGGACACCACTGCTGGAGGTCTGTAATGGTGGCTGTTGGGTCGGTCAGGTCCAGGGATAAGACCCGTCCTTGCCTACGTCCCATGCGATGCCTCATGATGTCAAACCTCCGTCGGCTGGTTCCGTCTGGGTGTGGATATCTGTGATCTGCTATTCTGTATCGATAGATACTCGTGGCTGTGGGTGTGTATGAGTACCAGGCGAGTGTGTATAACAGGCCTAAAGCTCCTCCCAGTCCTCGCTGTGTTGTTGACAGACAGACGAAGAAGGGCAGATTAGCCACGCCCACCTCAAACACAGCCAACAGATACACCAGACCTGAAAGGCAAACAAACACCCCAAGTGTGGGTCAAAGTAGGACTGCAGACCATGTGACACGGCAATGCCACGTTCTTCAGTCTCCATGGGAACGAGTTCACTAGGGCTTTATGTCCAGATCTGGTACTTCCAACTCCGCTGTCTATATGAAATGCGAAGGGTGCCGTATGGATGTGTGGAATAAGGCATAGAGCAGTGGGGGTTTACCACAGTGCGCTGTCTGTGGCGCTGGATGTAAGACGGTACGCACCGGCGACATGACGGATCAGGGAGACCTGCTTGAACCACAGAGAGGGGGAGCCAACAGACTGTCTGATGCAGGGAGTGACCCAGCAACCGAGGCTACAGGACAGTGCTGTCTCTCTACAGGACAATCTACAGGACAGTATGTTCTTTCTATAGGACAGTACTGTCTCTCTACATGACAGGACAGTCTACAGGACAGTATGTTCTTTCTATAGGACAGGACTGTCTCTCTACAGGACAGGACAGTCTACAGGACAGTATGTTCTTTCTATAGGACAGTACAGTCTCTCTACAGGACAGGGCAGTCTACAGGACAGTATGTTCTTTCTATAGGACAGGACTGTCTCTCTACAAGACAGGACAGTCTACAGGACAGTATGTTCTTTCTATAGGACAGTACAGTCTCTCTACAGGACAGGGCAGTCTACAGGACAGTATGTTCTTTCTATAGGACAGTACAGTCTCTCTACAGGGCAGGGCAGTCTACAGGACAGTATGGTCTCTCTATAGGACGGTGAAGGACAGGCTCTCCACAGAATAGTATGTTTTTTTCTACAGGACAGTGCCGTCTACAGGAGAGTACAGTCTCTCTACAGGAGAGTACAGTTTCTCTACAGGACAGTACAGTCTACAGGACAGTACAGTCTCTCTACAGGACAGAACAGTTTCTCTAAAGGACAGGACAGTCTACAGGACAGTACAATCTCTCTACAGGAGAGTACAGTTTCTCTAAAGGATAGTACAGTCTACAGGACAGTACAGTCTCTCTACAGGAGAGTACAGTTTCTCTACAGGAACGTACAGTCTACAGGACAGTACAATCTCTCTGCAGGAGAGTACAGTTTCTCTAAAGGACAGTGCAGTCTACAGGAGAGTACAGTCTCACTACAGGAGAGTACAGTTTCTCTACAGGACAGTACAGTCTACAGGACAGTACAATCTCTCTACAGGAGAGTACAGTTTCTCTAAAGGATAGTACAGTCTACAGGACAGTACAGTCTCTCTACAGGAGAGTACAGTTTCTCTACAGGAACGTACAGTCTACAGGACAGTACAGTCTCTCTACAGGACAGTACAGTTTCTCTAAAGGACAGTACAGTTTCTCTAAAGGACAGTACAGTCTCTCTAAAGGACAGTACAGTCTACAGGACAGTACAGTCTCTCTACAGGACAGTGCAGTCTACAGGACAGTACAGTCTCTCTAAAGGACAGTACAGTTTCTCTACAGGACAGTACGTTCAGCTGTGTTCACCCATATTGGGGAAGCGGTTGTGAAGGAGGTGATGGTGTAAAGGAGCTTGGTATCAGGCTGGTACCGGTACTGGTAGTGATGCATCCCTAGTTTTAAAACGAGACGGTGTGCCGTGGTGTGGTACTGCGTACTGAACTGCGGTGTAGGAACAACGTCGTTTACCCATGAGAAATTTTGGCACTTCAAACGGAATGACGCCGCCAGTAAACAGGGTAATCATCTGTGGAGTTGCTGCTCCGATTGCAAAGGCGTACGACCATCGGTTCCTCAGTGATCCAATGAAGTCCAGCGGCCTGGCAACAGGAAACACAACAGCCACAAAGATCACATGTCCTTCTACTTACATAGGAGTTCCATAGGATCTGGACTAAGGATCAGTTGGTTCTGTTAGATATGGGAACCAATGGTTACAATGCCTACAGCTCAACTGCCTCATGTAGCATGTGGATGTAGCCAACTCCCAAATTACACTCATCGTCAAAGTAACAGCTGCACCCAGGTGGAGGTGTGGGAGTGTGGGTGTGTTGGGAAGGAAGGTGACCAGGATCAATAACCCAACACGCCAGACGTCTCGGTATGGAGCTGTAGAGGTTCCTAATGGAGTCCTGTGATAATCCATCCCATGCAGCTTGAACATCCTCACACAGTTCCTGCAGATGGTGCGGTAGGGGTGGAGGTGGAGGGACACCAGGCCTTCCACAAACCGTTCATCTTGGTGCTGACCACGGTGCCTCCACACACGGATTCGTTGGGCGTCTCCACCAAGACTAAAGCGGGACTCGTCACTGAAGATGACCCGCTGCCATTCTGAGTCACTCCATGACAGTCTGGTACGACACCACTGCAGTCTTTGGTGACGGTGACGTGGTGTTAAGGACAGTCGTCATGGTAACGGTCTGTGTGCGGGTAGTCCTGCGTGGTGCAGCCGTCTGATGATGGTGGATGACTGATGGAGGACACCACTGCTCGCTGGATGTCTGTAAAGGTGGTGTTGGGTCAGCAAGGTACAGGGATAAGACCCGTCCTTGCTGACGGCACATGTCCAGCCGTGTGTGGAACAGGACCCGCACCTTGTCAAACCCACCCATCGAGTTTGTACTCTTGTTGGTTGATTCCTTCTGGGTGCCGCGGTCCTTTTGATGGTGAGTGTATTTGGACTACATAGATGCCACCCTGAAACACACGGTACTGATTTATGGCAGATGGCGGTTCAGTGGTCCGTGGACTGCCAACCTCCAAGGCCCGCACCTAGCACAGCTTCTACGACGTGTAGGGGCAGATCCACATTCTAGAGAGATGCACCGATTAGCAGACCAGTTCCACAGCATCAGGGACTATCACACTTACACCACGATGCCGAATCGGCCGCGGAGGTACGGGAACCGCTCCTCAAAGGAGAACACCTTCTGCCGGCGCTCGAAGAACGACAGCAGGGCGACGATAAACAACTGGAACCAACACAACACAGAAAAGTCACCTCTCTGTTTCTGATAAAGTGGCCAGTGTGTGGAAGCACAAGGTGGGTGTTTCTATTAAAGTGGCCAGTGTGTGGAAACACAAGGTGGGTGTTTCTATTAAAGTGGCCAGTGTGTGGAAACACAAGGTGGGTGTTTCTAATAAAGTGGCCAGTTAGAGGAAGTAGAAGGTAGGTGTTTCTAATAAAGTGGCCAGTTAGAGGAAGCACAAGGTGGGTGTTTCTAATAAAGTGGCCAGTTAGTGGAAGCACAAGGAGGGTGTTTCTAATAAAGTGGCCAGTTAGTGGAAGTACAAGGTGGGTGTTTCTATTAAAGTGGCCAGTGTGTGGAAACACAAGGTGGGTGTTTCTATTAAAGTGGCCAGTGTGTGGAAACACAAGGTGGGTGTTTCTAATAAAGTGGCCAGTTAGAGGAAGTAGAAGGTAGGTGTTTCTAATAAAGTGGCCAGTTAGAGGAAGTAGAAGGTAGGTGTTTCTAATAAAGTGGCCAGTTAGAGGAAGTAGAAGGTAGGTGTTTCTAATAAAGTGGCCAGTTAGTGGAAGTAGAAGGTGGGTGTTTCTAATAAAGTGGCCAGTTAGTGGAAGTACAAGGAGGGTGTTTCTAATAAAGTGGCCAGTTAGAGGAAGTAGAAGGTAGGTGTTTCTATTAAAGTGGCCAGTGTGTGGAAGTACAAGGAGGGTGTTTCTAATAAAGTGGCCAGTTAGTGGAAGTAGAAGGTGGGTGTTTCTAATAAAGTGGCCAGTTAGAGGAAGTAGAAGGTGGGTGTTTCTAATAAAGTGGCCAGTTAGTGGAAGCACAAGGTGGGTGTTTCTAATAAAGTGGTCAGTTAGAGGAAGTAGAAGGTGGGTGTTTCTAATAAAGTGGCCAGTTAGAGGAAGTCGGAGGAGGGTGTTTCTAATAAAGTGGCCAGTTAGTGGAAGTCGGAGGAGGGTGTTTCTAATAAAGTGGCCAGTTAGTGGAAGTAGAAGGTGGGTGTTTCTAATAAAGTGGCCAGTTAGAGGAAGTAGAAGGTAGGTGTTTCTAATAAAGTGGCCAGTTAGTGGAAGTAGAAGGTGGGTGTTTCTAATAAAGTGGCCAGTTAGTGGAAGTAGAAGGTGGGTGTTTCTAATAAAGTGGCCAGTTAGTGGAAGTAGATCTTCCCTGATACCGCGTGTCTGAGTGCGTCCACTAACTGGCCACTTTATTGGAAACGTGTTGGTGTTACTCACCGAGGGCAGCAGAGACAGATGCAGGGAGAGAACATTGTTGATTGCACACGTCTGCTTCTCATGCGGTGGAGCTCTGGGTGGAGGAACAGACAGTGATTTCAGTGTTCAGTATTACAAACCTTCATGTGTGTAGACCCAAACACACTCATCAGAGTAGCAGCTGCACCCAGAAGGAGGTGTGGGAGTGCGGGTGTGTTGGGAAGGGAGATAAAGGAGACCAGGATCAATAACTGGTGATAAATTTAGACTGATATGATCAATATTTATTGAGCTACACATACAGAAGTCTGTCTCTCAGTATGGCGTCGGGCCGCCGTGTTCGCTAACCCAACACGCCAGACGTCTCGGTATGGAGCTGTAGAGGTTCCTAATGGAGTCCTGTGATAATCCATCCCATGCAGCTTGAACATCCTCACACAGTTCCTGCAGATGGTGCGGTAGGGGTGGAGGTGGAGGGACACCAGGTCTTCTGGACGTGTGACGACACACCGTTCATCTTGGTGCTGACCACGGTGCCTCCGCACACGGGTTCGTTGGGCGTCTCCACCAAGACTAAAGCGGGACTCGTCACTGAAGATGACCCGCTGCCATTCTGAGTCACTCCATGACAGTCTGGTACGACACCACTGCAGTGTTTGGTGACGGTGACGTGGTGTTAAGGACAGTCGTGGTAACGGTCTGTGTGCATGTAGTCCTGCGTGGTGCAGCCGTCTGCCGATGGTGCTGCACTAACAGGAGGACTCATGGAGGACACCACTGCTCGCTGGAGGTCTGTAGTGGTGGTCTGTTTCGCCGTCTCGATGTGAAAGTGGTGAAGTTGCTGGTGGAGGTTCTGTGTTCCCTATAGAATGAGCTGTCCAGACTGTCCTGTATTGGAGGAATGGGTGGGGAGTCTGTTCATGCCACAGATAGGAAGAGGAAAAGGGAAGTGAAACCGAGCAAGCCTTCCAGAACTATTCAGGGAAGTGGGAAAACAGTGAAAGCGGGAATGACTCTAATTACTCCTCACCTACATAACTGCTTCCAGTTATTGCCTTGGGATCAATTCAGCCACCAATTCCCGGATTCAAGACTTAATGAGTTTTGCAGTTTTACATTCACTCTTATTCCGAACGGGAATTTCTGGGGTGTTCCTGATGGAATTTGTTTAGAATTCCTAGTTTCTTGGCGATAATGTGAAGAGGACATGTTCAGTAATCTCAAGCAGGTTTGAATATGTGGTTCTACACGGTATCACCTGCTTAATACAGCACTGCTGAGTCTGATCCACTCAGACTCCTCTGTGTGCAAACAGCTCTGATTAGTTGGTGACTAATTTAATAGTTGATTAGTTGGTGACTAATTTAATAGTTGATTAGTTGGTGACTTATTTAATAGCTGATTAGCTGGTGCCTAATTTACTAGTTGATATGTTGAAAACTAATTTAATAGCTGATTAGCTGGTGCCTAATTTACTAGTTGATATGTTGAAAACTAATTTAATAGTTGATTAGTTGGAAACTAATTTAATAGTTGATTAGTTGGTGACTTATTTAATAGCTGATTAGCTGGTGCCTAATTTACTAGTTGATATGTTGAAAACTAATTTAATAGCTGATTAGCTGGTGCCTAATTTACTAGTTGATATGTTGAAAACTAATTTAATAGTTGATTAGTTGGTGACTAATTTAATAGTTGATTAGTTGGTGACTTATTTAATAGCTGATTAGCTGGTGCCTAATTTACTAGTTGATATGTTGAAAACTAATTTAATAGCTGATTAGCTGGTGCCTAATTTACTAGTTGATATGTTGAAAACTAATTTAATAGTTGATTAGTTGGAAACTAATTTAATAGTTGATTAGTTGGTGACTAATTTAATAGTTGATTAGTTGGAAACTAATTTAATAGTTGATTAGTTGGTGACTAATTTAATAGTTGATTAGTTGGAAACTAATTTAATAGTTGATTAGTTGGAAACTAATTTAATAGTTGATTAGTTGGAAACTAATTTAATAGTTGATTAGTTGGTGACTTATTTAATAGCTGATTAGCTGGTGCCTAATTTACTAGTTGATATGTTGAAAACTAATTTAATAGTTGATTAGTTGGTGACTAATTTAATAGTTAATTCGTTGGTGACTAATTTAATAGTTGATTAGTTGGAAACTAATTTAATAGTTGATTCGTTGGTGACTAATTTAATAGTTGATTAGTTGGAAACTAATTTAATAGTTGATTAGTTGGTGACTAATTTAATAGTTGATATGTTGAAAACTAATTTAATAGTTGATTAGTTGGTGACTAATTTAATAGTTGATTAGTTGGTGACTAATTTACTAGTTGATATGTTGAAAACTAATTTAATAGTTGATTAGTTGGAAACTAATTTAATAGTTGATTAGTTGGAAACTAATTTAATAGTTGATTAGTTGGTGACTAATTTAATAGTTGATTAGTTGGTGACTTATTTAATAGTTGATTAGTTGGTGACTTATTTAATAGCTGATTAGCTGGTGCCTAATTTACTAGTTGATATGTTGAAAACTAATTTAATAGTTGATTAGTTGGTGACTAATTTAATAGTTGATTAGTTGGAAACTAATTTAATAGTTGATTAGTTGGTGACTTATTTAATAGCTGATTAGCTGGTGCCTAATTTACTAGTTGATATGTTGAAAACTAATTTAATAGTTGATTAGTTGGAAACTAATTTAATAGTTGATTAGTTGGAAACTAATTTAATAGTTGATTAGTTGGTGACTAATTTAATAGTTGATTAGTTGGAAACTAATTTAATAGTTGATTAGTTGGTGACTTATTTAATAGCTGATTAGCTGGTGCCTAATTTACTAGTTGATATGTTGAAAACTAATTTAATAGTTGATTAGTTGGAAACTAATTTAATAGTTGATTAGTTGGTGACTAATTTAATAGTTGATTAGTTGGTGACTTATTTAATAGCTGATTAGCTGGTGCCTAATTTACTAGTTGATATGTTGAAAACTAATTTAATAGTTGATTAGTTGGTGACTAATTTAATAGTTGATTCGTTGGTGACTAATTTAATAGTTGATTAGTTGGAAACTAATTTAATAGTTGATTCGTTGGTGACTAATTTAATAGTTGATTAGTTGGAAACTAATTTAATAGTTGATTAGTTGGTGACTAATTTAATAGTTGATATGTTGAAAACTAATTTAATAGTTGATTAGTTGGTGACTAATTTAATAGTTGATTAGTTGGTGACTAATTTACTAGTTGATATGTTGAAAACTAATTTAATAGTTGATTAGTTGGAAACTAATTTAATAGTTGATTAGTTGGAAACTAATTTAATAGTTGATTAGTTGGTGACTAATTTAATAGTTGATTAGTTGGAAACTAATTTAATAGTTGATTAGTTGGTGACTTATTTAATAGCTGATTAGCTGGTGCCTAATTTACTAGTTGATATGTTGAAAACTAATTTAATAGTTGATTAGTTGGTGACTTATTTAATAGCTGATTAGTTGGAAACTAATTTAATAGTTGATTAGTTGGTGACTTATTTAATAGCTGATTAGCTGGTGCCTAATTTACTAGTTGATATGTTGAAAACTAATTTAATAGTTGATTAGTTGGAAACTAATTTAATAGTTGATTAGTTGGAAACTAATTTAATAGTTGATTAGTTGGTGACTAATTTAATAGTTGATTAGTTGGAAACTAATTTAATAGTTGATTAGTTGGTGACTTATTTAATAGCTGATTAGCTGGTGCCTAATTTACTAGTTGATATGTTGAAAACTAATTTAATAGTTGATTAGTTGGTGACTTATTTAATAGTTGATGAGTTGGAAAGTAATTTAATAGTTGATTATTTGGAGACGTTATTTAATAGCTGATTAGCTGGTGCCTAATTTACTAGTTGATATGTTGAAAACTAATTTAATAGTTGATTAGTTGGTGACTTATTTAATAGTTGATGAGTTGGAAAGTAATTTAATAGTTGATTATTTGGAAACTAATATAATAGTTGATTAGTTGGTGACTAATTTAATAATTAAATAGTTGGTGCCTAATATAATAGTCAATTAGTTGGAAACTAATTTAATAGTCTGTTAATTGGTAACTAATATTATGGTTGATTAGTTGGAGACTAATTTAATAGTTGATTAGTTGATGACCTATGTAATTATCAAAAAATATCTAATTTTATAGTTTGTTAATTAGTAACTAATATTGTAGTTGATTAGTTGGAAACTAATTTAATCATTAATTAATTGGTAATTCTGAATAAGGTCTTTACTGTCAGTTAGATGATTTAAGAGACGATATCTAGTTAATTGGTAATTTAGCAATCCATAATCCGAATAATCGATTATTCGACACAGACTGACTGTCCGCACAGTGAATTATTATTATTCCAGGTTTTTAAATGTGGTTTTCCAAAGTGGACAAGGGACATCCTGGAATACTAACCCACCCAGCGAACCAACAAAAACAGGTCATGCCCAAACATGATTTTTCCATTCATGCTCCACTCTCAGTTTTTAGACACTTGATGGAAGTGTGTGATAATGCAGTTAGCATCCAGTTAGCAACATGCTAACACCTGGTGTACATTATCTCACATTGCTTCTAAGCTATATGAGCTGCAAGGCCAGGCAGTGCTAGAGTAAAGCTTCAGACACCAAACACTGAGGGGTACACTGGGGTAATGGGTTTTCCAACAGGGCGTCACTTCAGACTGAGACTCACGTTGGTTGTGCTGGAAAGAAGCCTGGAAAGAGTTCGTAGAAGCCCTGGAAGCACAAAAAAGAGGAACTGTTAGGAGGAGGCAGCCAAATGGATCAGCGCCCTTACCCGTCCCGACACTGCCAAGGGGTTTCTCAATACGTCTTCCTGCCTGGTGTTGTCTTCCAGTACTCACTACTTATCCCTGTGAACAGAAATACCCAGCGTTCCCAGCGACGGAGTACACAGCCCCACTAAAACCAGTTTCAGAACTGATACGGACATTACGGGTCTCCCGGGCATTTGATTGTTTGGGACCTGGTACGACGGCCTGCTCGGGTGACTCAGAAGCACAAGGCTTGGACCTCAGCCTGGATCAGCTCCTCCTCAACTTGGCTCTGATGGCTACAGCTTTTTTCCCAATGGATGAGCAAAGATAGAGGAGCTCCCAGAACACGGTTCTGCGGAGACCAAAACAGATCTGTCTGGTTTGAATGAGAAACCTGGAGAACCCTGCATTCCAGCATTAGAACCTTGTCCCGTCTGTGAGACATGGTTGTGGTGGTATCATGGTCTGGGCCTGGTTTGCTGCATCTGGGCCCGGACGGCTCACCAGCACTGGTGGAACCATGAACTCTGACATCTGTTCGTGAGCTGGATCTCAGGGGAACGTGGGTCATGCAGCAAGATGACGACTCCGGCACACAAGTCCTTCTACCAGAGAACTGTTAATGTTCTGGAAGGGCCTGACTTTATTCCCATAGGAATTTTGCGGAAAACCAACAAGCAAGAAAACCCACTAAAATCCCAGAGCTGGAGCTGCTCCAAAGGAGGAACGGGCTGGAATTCCTCCAACCATGTGATGGACAGATTAGATAGGGCCATGCATTCTCAGAGTACAGTTCTTGGTTACGCTGTGCTGCACACGGAGGAATTTGTTTTCCAAGTTTAACCCATCCGTGACGTGAAACACCCACACACTATCACTAGGGACCATCACACACACTAGGGAGCACTGAGCAACTCGCCCAAAGCGGTGTTCAGCCCAATCCATGGCATCCAGGTAGCAGTTGGGGGTTAGGTGCCTTGCTCAAGGGCACTTCACTCGTTACCGTCAGTTCAGGGAAGTGAACCAGTGGCCCTCTGTTTACACGGCTAACCACCAGCCCACAACTGGATATACGTTCTCCAACCTCCAGCCCACGACTGGATAGACGTTCCCCAACCTCCAGCCCACGACTGGATAGACGTTCCCCAACCTCCAGCCCACGACTGGATAGATGTTCCCCAACCTCCAGCCCACGACTGGATATACGTTCTCCAACCTCCAGCCCACAACTGGATAGACGTTCCCCAACCTCCAGCCCACGACTGGATAGACGTTCCCCAACCTCCAGCCCACGACTGGATAGACGTTCCCTAACCTCCAGCCTACGACTGGATGGACCTCCACGACCTCCAGCTCACGACTGGATAGACATTCCCTAACCTCCAGCCTACGACTGGATGGACCTTCCCCGACCTCCAGCCCACGACTGGGTAGACGTTCCCCAACCTCCAGCCCACGACTGGATAGACGCTCCCTTCCCCGACCTCCAGCTCACGACTGGATGGACCTTCCCTGACCTCCAGCCCACGACTGGATAGGCGCTCCCTTCCCCGACCTCCAGCTCACGACTGGATGGACCTTCCCCGACCTCCAGCCTACGACTGGATAGACGTTCCCCAACCTCCAGCCCACGACTGGATAGACCTTCCCCAACCTCCAGCTCACGACTGGATGGACCTTCCCTAACCTCCAGCCTACGACTGGATAGACGTTCCCCAACCTCCAGCCCACGCCTGGATAGACGTTCCCCAACCTCCAGCTCAAGCCTGGATAGACGTTTCCCAACCTCCAGCCCACGACGAGATAGACGTTCCCCAACCTCCAGCTCAAGCCTGGATAGACGTTCCCCGACCTCCAGCCCACGACTGGATATACGTTCCCCAACCTCCAGCCCACGACTGGATATACGTTCCCCAACCTCCAGCCCACGACTGGATATACGTTCCCCAACCTCCAGCCCACGACTGGATATACGTTCCCCAACCTCCAGCCCACGACTGGATAGACGTTCCCCAACCTCCAGCCCACGACTGGATATACGTTCCCCAACCTCCAGCCCACGACTGGATAGACGTTCCCCAACCTCCAGCCCACGACTGGATATACGTTCCCCAACCTCCAGCCCACGACTGGATAGACGTTCCCCAACCTCCAGCCCATGACTGGATATACGTTCCCCAACCTCCAGCCCACGACTGGATATACGTTCCCCAACCTCCAGCCCACGACTGGATAGACGTTCTCCAACCTCCAGCCCACAACTTGATATAGACGTTCCCCAACTTTCAGCCCACAACTGAATAGACGCTCCCTAACCTCCAGCCCACGACTGGATAGACCTTCCCCGCCCTCCAGCCCACGACTGGATAGACCTTCCCCGCCCTCCAGCCCACGACTGGATAGACGTTCCCCAACCTCCAGCCCACGACTGGATAGACGTTCCCCAACCTCCAGCCCACAACTTGATATAGACGTTCCCCAACTTCCAGCCCACAACTGGATAGACGTTCCCCAACCTCCAGCCCATGACTGGATGGACATTCCCTAACCTCCAACTTACGACTGGATAGACGTTCCCCGCCCTCCCGCCCACGACTGGATGGACATTCCCTAACCTCCAGCCCACGACTGGATAGACCTTCCCCGCCCTCCAGCCCACGACTAGATAGACGTTCTCCAACCTCCCGCCCACGATTGAATAGGCGCTCCCTTCCCCAACCTCCAGCCCACGACTGGATAGACCTCCCCCAACCTCCAGCCCACGACTGGATAGACCTCCCCCAACCTCCAGCCCACGACTGGATAGACGTTCCCCAACCTCCAGCTCACGACTGGATAGACGTTCCCCAACCTCCAGCCCATGACTGGATGGACATTCCCCAACCTCCAGCCCACGACTGGATAGACCTTCCCCGACCTCCAGCCCACGACTGGATAGATGTTCTCCAATGTCCAGCCCACGCCTGGATAGACATTACCTAACCTCCAGCCCACGCCTGGATAGACATTACCTAACCTCCAGCTCACGCCTGGATAGACCTCCCCGACCTCCAGCCCACGACTGGGTAGACGTTCCCCAACCTCCAGCCCACGACTGGGTAGACGTTCCCCAACCTCCAGCCCACGACTGGGTAGACGTTCTCCAACCTCCCGCCCACGATTGAATAGGCGCTCCCTTCCCCGTCCTCCAGCCCACGACTGGATAGACGTTCCCCAACCTCCAGCCCACGACTGGATAGACGTTCCCCAACCTCCAGCCCACGACTGGATAGACGTTCCCCAACCTCCAGCCCACGACTGGATAGACGTTCCCCAACCTCCAGCCCACGACTGGATAGACCTTCCCCGACCTCCAGCCCATGACTGGATGGACATTCCCTAACCTCCAGCCCACGACTGAATAGACGTTCCCTAACCTCCAGCCCACGACTGGATGGACCTTCCCCGACCTCCAGCCCACGCCTGGATAGATGTTCCCCAACCTCCAGCCCACGCCTGGATAGACATTACCTAACCTCCAGCCCACGCCTGGATAGATGTTCCCCAACGTCCAGCCCACGCCTGGATAGACATTACCTAACCTCCAGCTCACGCCTGGATAGATCTTTCCCAACCTCCAGCTCACGACGGGATAGACGTTCCCCAACCTCCAGCCCACGACGGGGTAGACGTTCCCCAACCTCCAGCCCACGACTGGATAGATGTTCCCCAACGTCCAGCCCACGCCTGGATAGACATTACCTAACCTCCATCCCATGACTGGATAGACCTTCCCTAACCTCCAGCTCACGCCTGGATAGACATTCCCTAACCTCCAGCCCACGACTAGATAGACGTTCCCCAACCTCCAGCCCACTGGATCATTCACCTCCATAAACAAACGCCCAGGTCTCATATCTGGGTCTCACTGGTCTAACTGGGTTCTCTTTGATCTGATGGCGTTCATGCAGAAATATAGAACATCCTAAAGGGTGCCAAAACTTTCAGGCACCACTGTATATAGAAATCCTCTCATTATCTCTATTATAACCTTTAACCAGCGGAGTCCAGGCTGCTTTACGACATGCGTGATGGGACCCAGTGCGTACTGATGCAGTCACAGATACAGTTTCATAAGCTGCCTCAGTGTTCCCAATAATCTCCCAGCAACAGGGAGAGGGCTTCTCTTCCCTCAGCCTCTCCAACTACATGCAGGCGGGCTGATGATGCCCCACTGCGGACGTCTCAGCTTGAGGAACTCAAACACCTACTGCTTGGCATTAAGGGGTTAAGCTGGACCCCCCGTCCCGCCACGGCAGGAGCAGCTAAAGTTCACACACAGGTCAGAAAAGTGGGCTAAGACTTACAGGTCTGGGTGGGTCCATGATCGTCCTCCGCCACGGAGCTGCAGAAGAGCCGAAATGGAGTAAGATCCCACGACCTCTGCATTCCTACGCTGGAAGTGGGTGTGCTCAGAGTTGGAAGTGGGCATGGCCACACGGTTGCACTCAGAGGAACTGCTGAGGGGCTCTGGTGTTCACAGTGTGCCCTCTGCGCCAGCAGATGGCGCTGTTTAGCTGTGCGTTTGCACTGGGGAACTGTTGTAGGGCTGGCTGATCACATTTAAAGCTGGACAGCTAGAGTTCATTAACCCACCAAACACTGATATTAGAACAGATATGATATTAACACGGTGCACACGAAGAACATGGAGGTTCTAATGGACTCTAGTACCTGTAAAACCCTTAGTCTGACTTTTGTCCCATTGCTGACATTGTTTTGTGTGGCTGTCTTGGGCAACCATAGTCGACCTAAATCCACAGTTTTAGCACTGGAGCTACAGCTAATGCTAGCCCGCCAATTAGCATGATGCTAACTGCATGCCTATATCTCATCTCTAGTAGACTGGATCATGTGGTGTCTGATTCTGTATATAACACACTGAGATCTATAAACACGGAACAAACTAACTTTGTTCTCCATCAGGGTTGTAGCTATGGGAAGGGTGGAGGTCGGGATTAGACCTTCTCAGATTCCTAACAAACCAAGACACGGACAACCTAGGCCTTAGGAATGGATGGAACGATGCCTAAATATCGATACTTCCGATGCTAGCTCAAAGGTATAGGCATTATCAGTTATTAGTAATATTATTAGTTACTATTATTATTATTATTATTATTATTATTATTATTAATAGGGTGAACGCATGTCCAGTGTCTCTTAGTGAGTTACATGTGGCCTACGCTGCCACTAAAACAGCCAGCGGATAATTAGATCTAATTGTTAATTTTATTATCTGACATACCTTTAATAAGTGGAACATTATTAGATATATAATATTATTTTTAAATTCAGATATGAATCTACTGGATATCTGATTGAGTTACAGAGTTTACAGGTCATATGCACTAGTGTGAGTCTACCTGAACATATAAATTGGACAGTGTTGGAGTTGATATTTAAATATGTTATTAAAAACAGAACCACAGTTGGATTTTAATTTCTGAAAGTTTATTTAATATTAATTACATTGTAATAATATTGTTAAAATTTAACACTTGTTATTGTTGAAAATGACATGCTTCAAAAAAGTCTCGATATTACTTGGTATCGGGTCAAATGGAAAACCAGTGGTATCGCCCGGCCCTACTTACAGGAATGGACCCAACAGTGCGGAATTCTTGCTTCCCGGTACTTCCATAGATTATTCCAAACTACTGAATAATTGAATCCTAAGTCAGCACGTTCACGAGGTCAACAGTGGCTTCTCCTCCATGATCATGGTGATTCTGCCACATGACATCTCGCTACATTTGTCAGTTTGCTGCTCATCCCTAGTGACCCTGTAAGCACTATCCATCCAAGTATAAATGTACTGTTAGGGTATATACGCGGTGAGAGATCAGAGTAAGGGTATACATGCAGTGAGAGATCTGAGAGAGATCAGAGTAAGGGTATACATGAGGTGAGAGATCTGAGAGAGATCAGAGTAAGGGTATATATATGCAGTGAGAGATCTGAGAGAGATCAGAGTAAGGGTATATATATGCAGTGAGAGATCTGAGAGAGATCAGAGTAAGGGTATATATATGCAGTGAGAGATCTGAGAGAGATCAGAGTAAGGGTATATATATGCAGTGAGAGATCTGAAAGAGATCAGTGTAAGGGTATACATGCGGTGAGAGATCTGAAAGAGATCAGTGTAAGGGTATACACACGGTGAGAGATCTGAAAGAGATCAGTGTAAGGGTATACATGTGGTGAGAGATCTGAGAGAGATCAGAGTAAGGGTATACATGCGGTGAGAGATCTGAAAGAGATCAGAGTGAGGGTATACATGCGGTGAGGGATCTGAGAGAGATCAGAGTAAGGGTATACATACGGTGAGAGATCTGAAAGAAATCAGAGTAAGGGTATACATGCAGTGAGAGATCTGAAAGAGATCAGAATAAGGGTATACATGTGGTGAGAGATCTGAAAGGAATCAGAGTAAGGGTATACATGCGGTGAGAGATCTGAAAGGAATCAGAGTAAGGGTATACACACATTCAGAGTATACAGGAAGAGCATACATGATAAGTCAGCATTTGTGCATTTTGTGTATAGACTCCAGCAAGTGATTAATTTGTGCAGGTTCTCCTGAAATCTTTCAATCTTAACAAATAAAGCTGAAACATTAAAAATAAAACAGTAACTGCTTTAAAAAATTATATATTCTGCATATAGAAATGTAACAACGTTCAACTGTTCATAAAAATATATATAAAAATAGCAACACAAATTTCTTACTCATAAAACATAACGGTCAAATGAACACAGGGACGAGCTGTGGGAACGCCCATTGCACCCACAGGAAAACAGAAACACAGTCAGGAAATCTTTTCATTAATAAAGAGAAACAAAAATACTCTAATCTACCACACTGTAGAAGACCTTTACCACACCCCTGTCAGCAGATGTTTGTCTGGAAAGCCACAGGAAAACTAGAGAAGACACCAGGAATGACCCCCAGCCCTCTGAACGTGTTTGGGAATATTGGGAGTGCGGTATGAAGCCATCAGATGCCGTTACTGTGGGATACGGGACATACAGAGCCTTAACGAAACCACCGCTACCGCACCTTTACTGACACTACACGTGCGGATCGGCATGTGTATCCGAATTAAACGCCAGCTGCCACCCTGCTCTCCACCATGCGGTACTTCGTAATGTAATCCCCGCCTTACTTTCCCAACGATGACGTGCGATGAAGATGACGACGATGAAGTGAAAAGCAAAGCCCCCATCACAGTGTTTCAACATCAGGAACTCAAACGTGTACCCTTCCAAACGCAACCCAAACAGTGAAGCGCACCACACACACCATGCGGTCACTACCACAATAAAAACATCGACTACACTGACTGAAGTACCGCACGGCGGAGAGCAACATGGCCGTGCGTTCAGACCACCTGAAGGCAGACTGTGGTCAATCCCGGATCTCCCCTCTCAAACGCAAATCACCAAGCACTGACCTTCAGTAGAGAGGCAAAGCGACGTTAGGTGTCACGGAAGGTTGGGTTTAGTGGGCTTGGTTTTCAATCCGAGGCGTATTCTACACGTCACGTCACCCATTCCTCTTTATTTGTCCTTATGGGAAAGTCTGCTTACTGGGCGGCCATCTTTGCAGTGCCACTGGGCAGCTTTTCCATGGGTGGGGAAAAAAAAAAGGGCCTAGGCTACAGCGTAGGGTACAGCATTAGATACAGCGTAGGGTACGGCCTAGGCTACAGCGTATGGTACAGCATAGGATACAGCGTAGGGTACAGCATAGGATACAGCGTAGGGTACGGCCTAGGCTACAGCGTATGGTACAGCATAGGATACAGCGTAGGGTACAGCATAGGATACAGCGTAGGGTACGGCCTAGGCTACAGCGTATGGTACAGCATAGGATACAGCGTAGGGTACAGCATAGGATACAGCGTAGGGTACAGCATAGGATACAGCGTAGGGTACGGCCTAGGCTACAGCGTAGGGTACAGCATAGGATACAGCGTAGGGTACGGCCTAGGCTACAGCGTAGGGTACGGTCTAGGCTACAGCGTAGGGTACAGCATAGGCTACAGCGTAGGGTACGGCCTAGGCTACAGCGTAGGGTACAGCATAGGATACAGCGTAGGGTACGGCCTAGGCTACAGCGTAGGGTACGGCCTAGGCTACAGCGTAGGGTACGGCCTAGTCTACACCGTAGGGTACGGCCTAGTCTACACCGTAGGGTACGGCCTAGGCTACAGCGTAGGGTACGGCCTAGTCTACACCGTAGGGTACGACCTAGTCTACACCGTAGGGTACGGCCTAGGCTACAGCGTAGGGTACGGTCTAGGCTACAGCGTAGGGTAGGCACATACAGCGTCTAGGCTACAGCGTAGGGGCCTACAGGTCTAGGCCACAGCGTAGGGTACGGCCTAGGCTACAGCGTAGGGTACGGCCTAGGCTACAGCGTAGGGTACGGCCTAGGCTACAGCGTAGGGTACGGTCTAGGCTACAGCGTAGGGTACGGTCTAGGCTACAGCGTAGGGTAAGGTCTAGGCTACAGCGTAGGGTACGGTCTAGGCTACAGCGTAGGGTAAGGTCTAGGCTACAGCGTAGGGTACGGCCTAGGCCACAGTGTAGGGTACGACCTAGTCTACACCGTAGGGTACGGCCTAGGCTACAGCGTAGGGTACGGCCTAGGCTACAGCGTAGGGTACGGTCTAGGCCACAGCGTAGGGTACGGCCTAGGCCACAGCGTAGGGTACGGCCTAGGCCACAGCGTAGGGTACGGCCTAGGCCACAGCGTAGGGTACGGTCTAGGCTACAGCGTAGGGTACGGCCTAGGCTACAGCGTAGGGTACAGTCTAGGCTACAGCGTAGGATACGGCCTAGGCCACAGTGTAGGGTATGGTCTAGGCTACAGCGTAGGGTACGGTCTAGGCTACAGCGTAGGGTACGGCCTAGGCTGCAGCGTAGGGTACGGCCTAGGGCACAGCGTAGGGTACGGGTACGGCCTAGGCTACAGCGTAGGGTACGGGTACGGCCTAGGCTACAGCGTAGGGTACGGCCTAGTCTACAGCGTAGGGTACGGCCTAGGGTATGGTCTAGGCTATGGTGTGGGGAACGGCCTAGGGTACAGCGTAGGGTACGGCCTAGGGTATGGTCTAGGCTATGGCGTGGGGACTGGCCTAGGGTACAGCCTAGGCTACGGTGCAGAGGTGTAATATACCTGATACCTTGAAATGGAACTAAGTGGAACTAATGGAACTAACTAATAACTTCAACATGTAAAAATAACAGTGAAAAAATAAAAACATGAAGAGGTGGACCTCTCCTGAGGGGTCACACTGAGAGTGGAGGGTCAGCAGACTACACGACGGCCGCTGCGTCCACCTGCTGCGTCTGCATGGTTGCCCAGACGACGGCCAGCTGCTCCTGGTTACGCTTGTTGGGAGTCTGGCGCTTCCTCAGCAGGATGAGTTTGGGGTTCCTCAGCAGGGTGTAGAGGAGAAGCCAGCGAGCGCGGACTCTGCCCTCTAGTGGTCTCCCTGAGGAAGCACAGCAGAGGAAGAGCAGGGTGTAAATGACCCCTGCTCTGATTGGCTGCCCCGTATAACAGGCCTGAACTAAGGATAAACTGCTGTAGGCTGAATGGGTGAAGCTGAACCGGTGTAGACTGAATGGGTGGAGCTAAACTGCTGTAGGCTGAAAGGGTGGAGCTAAACTGCTGTAAGATGAATGGATGGAGCTAACCTGTTGTAGGCTGAATGGATGGAGCTACACTGCTATAGGTTGAATAGGGGTGGCTAAAATGCCATAGGCTGGATGGGTGGAGCTGAACGGCTGTAGGCTGAATGGGTGGAGCAGAGCTGTTGTATGCTGAATGGGTGAAGCTGAACCGGTGTAGACTGAATGGGTGGAGCTAAACGTCTGTAGGCTGAATGGGTGAAGCTGAACTGCTGTAGGCTGAATGGGTGGAGCAGAACTGTTGTAGACTGAATGGGTGGAGCTAAACGTCTGTAGGCTGAATGGGTGGAGCAGAACTGTTGTAGGCTGAATGGGTTAAGCTGAACCAATGTAGGCTAAAAGGGTGGAGCTAAACTGCTGTGAGGTAAATGGGCGGAGCTGAATCACTGTAGGCTGAATAGATGGAGGTGAACCGCTGTAGGCTGGATGGGTGGAGCTAAACCGCTGTAGGCTGAATGGGTGGAGCTAAACCGCTGTAGGCTGGATGGGTGGAGCTAAACTGCTGTAGGCTGGATGGGTGGAGCTAAACCTCTGTAGGCTGGATGGGTGGAGCTAAACCGCTGTAGGCTGGATGGGTGGAGCTAAACCGCTGTAGGCTGGATGGGTGGAGCTGAACTGCTGTAGGCTGGATGGGTGGAGCTAAACCTCTGTAGACTGAATGGGTGGAGCTAAACGTCTGTAGGCTGAATGGGTGGAGCAGAACTGTTGTAGGCTGAATGGGTTAAGCTGAACCAATGTAGGCTGAAAGGGTGGAGCTAAACCGCTGTAGGCTGGATGGGTGGAGCTAAACCTCTGTAGGCTGGATGGGTGGAGCTAAACCGCTGTAGGCTGGATGGGTGGAGCTAAACCGCTGTAGGCTGGATGGGTGGAGCTAAACCGCTGTAGGCTGGATGGGTGGATTACCTGAGGTGTTGTTTAAGGGTGAGTAAGCTTTGGTGGTCGTGTGTCTCTCCAGGGTGCGTTGGAGCAGCAGGTGGCAGAAACAGACCATAACCGGGTTGCTATGGTAATGATCCGACATTATCATCCCTATCCACACACGGTAGCCTGCGGACACATGATTGACAGACTGAACACATATATGACAAACAGAACATCCGGCAAGACAGGCAAGACACCCCTCACAGGGCAGGAGGGGGCGCCCCAACGCCGCCCCCTGAGGAACACCCCTTCACAGTCGGGTTACGTCCCCTATGACTTCCCCATGTTCCCAGGGCTTGAGCAGTCGCTGCTTTGGTACACTAGGTGGCGCCGTCTAGCCGTTCACTCTGAATGACGGACCTTCGTCTCTAACGTTCAGACTGCTGTCTAGAGAGACCTGACGCACCTACAGCTACCTACACCTACACCTACCGACAGCGTGTCCCAGACCCCTGCCCGCTGTACCTCTATCCAACAGCTCGTAGCCCTTCGGCATGATGGTGCGGTTGATCCGGGACACCAGCAACAAACTGACGAAGACGCTGCTCAGCAGCCGCAAGACGCAGCTCCAGATTCCCAGGATCACGTTGTAGAAGAAGAAGAAGTAGTTGAAGTTGTGGAAGGCTTTCCTGGAGAGGAAGTACAGACAGCATTACAGAGATCAGCCGCACACGTAGACCGCCGTGGTGCGGGGGTCAGCGAAACACACCTGTAGGGATGTCTCGTTTATAAAGCCAGGCTACGTAAAGGTGGGTATGTAAATCATGCTCGGCACAGTGCACACACTTCATCAACAGAACAGCTGCACCCAGAAGGAGGTGTGGGGGTGCGGGTGTGTGTGGGGAAGGAAGATAAAGGTGACCAGGATCAATAGGATCGCCGTGTTCGCTAACCCAACACGCCAGACGTCTCGGTATGGAGCTGTAGAGGTTCCTGATGGTGTCCTGTGATAATCCATCCCATGCAGCTTGAACATCCTCACACAGTTCCTGAAGATGGTGCGGTAGGGGTGGAGGTGGAGGGACACCAGGCCTTCCACAAACCGTCCATCTTGGTGCTGACCACGGTGCCTCCACACACGGATTCGTTGGGCGTCTCCACCAAGACTAAAGCGGGACTCGTCACTGAAGATGACCCGCTGCCATTCTGAGTCACTCCATGACAGTCTGGTACGACCCCACTGCAGTGTTTGGTGATGGTGACGTGGTGTAGTCGTGGTAACGGTCTGTGTGCATGTAGTCCTGGGTGGTGCAGCCGATGGTGCTGCACTAACAGGAGGACTGATGGAGGACACCACCGCTCGCTGGATGACTGCGGTGTCAAACCTGCCCACCGAGTTTCGCTCCTGACGGTTGATGCCCTCCGGGTGCGGCTGTTTGTGCGGTTCTGTTGATGATGGAGCTGCACACCGGTCGTGAGCGGTTCCCCTTAAAGAGTGTCGTACCTGTTGTTGAGCGCGAGGGGCTTCTGCTTGTCCTGGGGAGACAGACTGTCCTGAAGGAAGAACACCTGAACCAGCAGGACCTGCAGCTTCAGCAGGGCGGGCACAAACATGAAGTTCACCCTGTGTAACCCACATGAACCCGGGATCAGACTTCATCGTTACAGAGGAGGTGAGTGATTTAGATCAGACTGCCCTAGTGACCCGATCACCGGTCAGGTGACCTGCTTTCAGCGGCCCGGTGAGCTGGACCCGGGCGACACGAGTCTCTGAAACTCGGCTCACTGGAGTCACTCCATCATTCTAAGCTGGGCATACACTGTGCGGTTCTGAGCCGGTTTGGTCAGAGACGACTGAATTTCATGATGGGGCCGAAGTTCTGCTTTCTCAGCTGACTGGTTAACTGATTGACTGACTGATTGGTTGACTAGTTGACTGATTGACTAGCTGACTGATTAATTGATTGATTGATTGGTTGACTAGTTGACTGATTGACTAGCTGACTGATTAATTGATTGACTGATTGGTTGACTAGTTGACTGATTGACTGATTGGTTGACTAGGTGACTGATTGACTAGCTGACTGGTTAATTGATTGATTGACTGATTGGTTGACTAGTTGATTGAATGACTAGTTTACTTGTTAATTGTTTGATTGACTGGTCGACTAGTTAATTGATTGATTGACTGACTGGTTGACTAATTGACTGACTAGCTGACTGGTTAATTGATTTATTGACTGAAAGGTTGAGTAGTTGACTTACTGACTGACTAGTTGACTGGTTAATTGATTGATTGGTTGACTAGTTGACTGACTAGCTGACTGGTTAATTGATTGATTGGTTGACTAGTTGGCTAGTTGACTGACTAGCTGACTGATTAATTGATTGATTGACTGGCTGGTTGACTAGTAGATTGAATGACTAGTTCACTTTTAATTGTTTGATTGACTGGTCGACTAGTTAATTGATTGATTGACTGACTGGTTGACTAAGTGACTGACTAGCTGAATGGTTAATTGATTGATTGACTGACTGGTTGATTGGTTGACTAGTTGACTGAGTGGCTGACTGGTTAATTGATTGATTGACTGATTGGTCGACTGATTGGCTGGTTGACTGACTAACTGACTGGTTAATTGATTGATAGACTGATTGGTCGACTGATTGGCTGGTTGACTGACTAGCTGACTGGTTAATTGATTGATTGACTGATTGGTCGACTGATTGGCTGGTTGACTGACTAGCTGACTGGTTAATTGATTGATTGACTGACTGGTTGATTGGTTGACTAGTTGACTGAGTGGCTGACTGGTTAATTGATTGATTGACTGATTGGTCGACTGATTGGCTGGTTGACTGACTAGCTGACTGGTTAATTGATTGATTGACTGACTGGTTGATTAGTTGACTAATTGACTGACTAGCTGACTGGTTAATTGTTTGATTGACTGACTGGTTGATTAGTTGACTAATTGACTGACTAGCTGACTGGTTAATTGTTTGATTGACTGACTGGTTGATTAGTTGACTAATTGACTGACTAGCTGACTGGTTAATTGTTTGATTGACTGGTCGACTGATTGGCTGGTTCCGCGCTGTCCCACGCTTTCCTAAGGAAAGACTAAAGGGAAAGTGACGATGTCGGAAGTCTGGGACTGGGATCAGTCGAATGACCCAGGTAACCGGACACACTGGTGAGTGAAGCTGGTATGTTATGAGATGTGTGTGTAATGGACTGTGGACGTACAGGAAGATGGCCAGCTCGGTCAGCCAGCTCCAGAATCCTTGTTTCCGGATTGGGATGACCACCAAATGCACAAAGACAATCCCAAACGCAAAGACGGCAAGGTGCACGAGCAGGTACCCTGGGGAAAGCAGACACAGAGAGCTCCAGCTAGTTCCTCCAACCCTCGATCAGAGCGGTCAGGTGCAACTTACAGGACGCGGCACACGTGTCCACCGATCACAACTTCACCGCAGACTGGGAAGTTAGTGCTCCAATAGCGGACTATGAGTAAGCCACTGCCTTTACACCACTAGGGGGCAGTGAGCACACTTACCCGGAGCTGTGAGCACCTATCCACGGCAGTTGGGGCTGCCTTGTTAGGTGCCTTGCTCAAGGGCATCTCAGTCGTTACTGTCAGTTCAGGGAATCGAACCGGCGACCCTCCGGTCACCAGGCTGCTTCCCTAACCTCCAGCCCACGCCTGCCCACCGTTTAAATGGCCACAGGTCGGGGACACCATACATCATGGTTGGAGCGGTTTTAGCCTTGCCGGCTGGAATATGGCAAAACCATAAAGCAGACAAACACAAAAACCCCAAACCGGTTCTCCACCACCTGGTGCAGTCATTTCAACCTAACCCGGTCATACTCACCCCACATGGTGAAGGCGATCTGGTAGCCGGGGTACCTTAGGAGGGCGGCCTGAGGGCGGATAGAGCGTTAATGACCGTTATTGTTAATTATTCAGATCAGAGATTTCACAAGTGATGGCATTAGTAAGGCGGAGTAACACAATTATTCATTTACCCTCCTCAACAGAACAGCTACACCCAGAGGAAACACCCAGCAGGGACGAAGCTTGGTGTGTAGGTTTGACCTAACCAAGGACGGGTCTTATCTCTGGACCTGACTGACCCAACATCCACCTTTACAGACCTCCAGCGAGCAGTGGTGTCCTCCATGAGTCATCCGCACCATCGGCAGACGGCTGCACCACGCGGGACTACCTGCACACAGACCGTTACCATGACTGTCCTTAACACCACGTCACCGTCACCAAAGACTGCAGTGGTGTCGTACCAGACTGTCATGGAGTGACTCAGAACGGCAGCGGGTCATCTTCAGTGAAGAGTCCCACTTTAGTCTTGGTGGAGACGCCCAACGAATCCGTGTGTGGAGGCACCGTGGTCAGCACCAAGATGAATGGTTTGTGGAAGGCCTGGTGTCCCTCCACCTCCACCCCTACCGCACCATCTGCAGGAACTGTGTGAGGATGTTCAAGCTGCATGGGATGGATTATCACAGGACTCCATTAGGAACCTCTACAGCTCCATACCGAGACGTCTGGCGTGTTGGGTTAGCGAACACAGCAATCCTATTGATCTTCCTTCCCAACACCACCGCACTCCCACACCTCCTTCTGGGTGCAGCTGTTCTAATCCTGAGTAAACAAGACAGCAACTGGGACAGCGCCCGGCAGGGCAGGCAGACACGGCCAGGCTTACCACACTGAAAGCGGAGTTTGGCGTTTGGTACTTCTCAGGCAAGAAGCTTTTCTTCCCCGCCCACAACCTCTTCATGTGCTTCCTGTGGAACGAACGAACAAATGAGTGAAGGAGTGGTGAGACGTCTCGGTGTGCTCGGCTAGTAGGGGAGATCTCTCTTTGTGGAGAAGTGCAGGAGCACTGGCGGTTAGTTTGGTCTACACGCTTTCCTGTGTGAATGAGGGTCTCGGTGGTCACACATACCTGTAACACACCAGCACATGACCAACGTAAGCTGCAGATGCCAGCGTGGATAAGCCTGCTGTCACGTACCAGGTATCTGAAAACCAAATACAGTAGAATCAGGTTTGTGTGATATCTAGAACCGTGCCACATCTGTACCGCAACTCAACACGTCTAGCCATAGCACTGTAGAGCATGTGCACCAGTCACGGTAGGCTAACAGCTGAAACTAACCCACATGCTAACCCAGATGCTAACCCAGATGCTAACCCAGATGTTATCCCAGATGCTAACCCTAACCCAGATGCTAACCCAGATGCTAACCCAGATTCTAAACCAGATGTTATCCCAGATTCTAACCCAGATGCTAACCAAGATGCTAACCCAGATGTTATCCCAGATGCTAACCCTAACCCAGATTCTAACCCAGATGCTAACCCAGATTCTAACCCAGATGTTATCCCAGATGCTAACCCTAACCCAGATTCTAACCCAGATGCTAACCCAGATGCTAACCCAGATTCTAACCCACATGCTAACCCAGATTCTAACCCAGATGTTATCCCAGATTCTAACCCACATGCTAAACCAGATGTTATCCCAGATTCTAACCCAGATTCTAACCCAGATGCTAACCCAGATTCTAACCCACATGCTAAACCAGATGTTATCCCAGATTCTAACCCAGATTCTAACCCAGATGCTAACCTAGATGCTAACCCAGATGTTATCCCAGATGCTAACCCAGATGCTAACCCAGATTCTAACCCACATGCTAACCCAGATTCTAACCCACATGCTAACCCAGATGCTAATCCAGATTCTAACCCACATGCTAACCTAGATGCTAACCCAGATGTTATGTCAGATACTACCTCAGATTCTAACCCACATGCTAACCCAGATGTTATCCCATATGCTAACCCTAACCCACATGCTAACCCAGATGCTATCGCAGATGTTATCCCAGATGCTAACCCTAATCCAGATGCTAACCCAGATGTTATCCCAGATGTTAGCCCAGATGCTAACTCAGATTCTAACCCACATGCTAACCCAGATGTTATCCCATATGCTAACCCTAACCCACATGCTAACCCAGATGTTATCCCAGATGCTAACCCTAACCCAGATGCTAACCCAGATGTTATCCCAGATGTTAGCCCAGATGCTAACCCTAACCCAGATGCTAATCCAGATGCTAACCCAGATTCTAAACCAAAAAACCTTCTGCCAGATCTTATAACTAGATGCTAACCCTGACCCAGATGCTAATCCAGATGCTAACCCAGATTCTAAACCAAAAAACCTTCTGCCAGATCTTATAACTAGATGCTAACCCTGACCCAGATGCTAATCCAGGTGCTATTGGGTTATTGGTTACTGGTTTAGTAGGAGTTTCATTAAAACTAAAGAGCCATGACTTGACTCTGACTCTCACCTCAGAAACTAGAGACTCAACTCTGACTCTCCCCAGAAACTAGAGACTCAACTCTGACTCTCACATCAGAAACTAGAGACTCAACTCTGACTCTCACAACAGGAACTAGAGACCCAACTCTGACTCTCTCCCCAGGAACTAGAGACTCAACTCTGACTCTCACAACAGGAACTAGAGACCCAACTCTGACTCTCTCCCCAGGAACTAGAGACCCAACTCTGACTCTCTCCCCAGGAACTAGAGACCCAACTCTGACTCTCTCCCCAGGAACTAGAGACACAACTCTGACTCTCACAACAGGAACTAGAGACTCAACTCTGACTGTCACCTCAGAAACTAGAGACTCAACTCTGACTCTCTCCCCAGGAACTAGAGACTCAACTCTGACTCTCCCCAGAAACTAGAGACTCAACTCTGACTCTCACCTCAGAAACTAGAGACTCAACTCTGACTCTCACCTCAGAAACTAGAGACTCAACTCTGACTCTCTCCCCAGGAACTAGAGACTCAACTCTGACTCTCTCCCCAGGAACTAGAGACTCAACTCTGACTCTCACAACAGGAACTAGAGACTCAACTCTGACTCTCCCCAGAAACTAGAGACTCAACTCTGACTCTCACCTCAGAAACTAGAGACTCAACTTTGACTCTCTCCCCAGGAACTAGAGACTCAACTCTGACTCTCTCCCCAGGAACTAGAGACCCAACTCTGACTCTCACCTCAGAAACTAGAGACTCAACTCTGACTCTCTCCCCAGGAACTAGAGACTCAACTCTGACTCTCCTCCCAGGAACTAGAATCGACTCAACTCTGACTCTCTCCCCAGGAACTAGAGACCCAACTCTGACTCTCTCCCCAGGAACTAGAGACTCAACACTGACTCTCTTCCCAGGAACTAGAGACTCAACTCTGACTCTCTCCCCAGGAACTAGAGACTCAACTCTGACTCTCTCCCCAGAAACTAGAGACTCAACTCTGACTCTCCCCAGAAACTACAGACTTAACTCTGACTCTCTCCCCAGGAACTAGAGACTCAACTCTGACTCTCTCCCCAGGAACTAGAGACTCAACTCTGACTCTCTCCCCAGGAAGAACAGACTCAACTCTGACTCTCACATCAGAAACTAGAGACTCAACTCTGGCCCTCTCCCCAGGAACTAGAGACTCAACTCTGACTCTCTTCCCAGGAACTAGAGACTCAACTCTGACTCTCTCCCCAGGAACTAGAGACTCAACTCTGACTCTCTCCCCAGGAAGAACAGACTCAACTCTGGCTCTCTCCCCAGGAACTAGAGACTCAACTCTGACTCTCTCCCCAGGAAGAACAGACTCAACTCTGGCTCTCTCCCCAGGAAGAACAGACTCAACTCTGGCTCTCTCCCCAGGAACTAGAATCGATTCAACTCTGACTCTCTCCCCAGGAACTAGAGACTCAACTCTGACTCTCTCCCCAGGAAGAACAGACTCAACTCTGGCTCTCTCCCCAGGAACTAGAATCGATTCAACTCTGACTCTCTCCCCAGGAACTCTGACTCGACTCTTAGCCCAGAAACTAGACTCCATTTACAACTTTGACTTACACCAAGAAACTAGAGGCTCAACTTGAACTCACACCCCAGACACTACACTTGACCCTGACTCTTACAATACTGAACCGGTAGACTCGACCTGGACTCGACTCAAAAAGCACACCCAGAATCTGGAGGCTTGATTTGGAGTCACATCCCAAAAATGATCCAAAATCCCGAATGTGGAACAAGTGATCTTACACGTAGCGTAATCCAGATGTTCAGTCCAAAAATTGGGCCTCGGCAGTAAGGAGTTGAGGACGGTGAAGAGCCATGCAGAAATCACTTGCTCAGTTGTGACGAACTACAGGGAGAACAAACGTACTCATTAACGAAGACCCACCGATACAGTGCTCATTTACTATAACTCAATACATCACATACCAAGATTCCCATAGAGCTGGGTGTGTGCTGCTGTGCCAACGACTAAACAAGGTTCTAACCATTTGGAGAAGTGTTACTGACTCAAAACAGTCTGACTCGTGAAAACGTTCTGCCTCGGTAGATTCCCACCAGAGACACAGTCACTACCACCTCCCCAAACGTGACTTCCCTGAACACAAAACTGAGGAATTCACTCGTCTGCCTTCACACACCTACATCCCAGTTTTAACCCATAGTGTTTAATATGATGCTCCACCCTTTACAGCTACACCAGCTCAAACTCCTCTGGGAAGGCCTTCCACAAGGGTGGAATGTGTCTATGGGAATTCCTGACCATTCCTCCAGAAGCACATGTGTGAGGTGGGACACTGATGTTGGACAGG